>PVJO010000572.1:146978-227751 GCA_004026905.1 Hystrix cristata
TTTGGGATATTTTTACCATAAAGAAATGTTAAATGTTTGAGAAGATAGCTATGTTTAACCTGATTTAAACATTTGGCCTTATATACATATATTAAAATATCATCATACTCCATTAATATATACAATGCTTGTTTTATATATTAATTTATAAAATAGAAAACAAGCAATAGGCAAACATTAGGAAAACTCAGAGTTAAGTTTTTACTTCTATTTAACATACATGCTTCCATGTGCCAGGTGTCGTCTGAGCACCGTCAGTGTGCTAATTCCTTCCATCTTTGCAACATTAGAAGTAGGCACTGTTGTCATCATTGCAGTTTTATGGATGAGTATGGAAACTAAAGCACAGAGAGGTCACCAGTTAATTAACGGGGTTCAAACCCAGCTGCCTGGCTTCAGTGTCGGGGTTTTTGTTGTTGTTTTGCTTTGTTTCCCCTACCTGGGGTACCATGCATGCAGGAAGTACTCTAGCACTAAGCCACATCCCTAGCCCTTTTTTATTTTATTTTGAGACAGGATCTCAACTAAATTGCCCAGGCTAGTCTGGAACTTGGAATTTTCTTTCCTCAGCCTCCCAAGTAGGTGGGTTTATAGCTGAGATTACAGGTTCATGTACCACACCTGGCACATCTGTGTGCCTCACTGCTCCTCAGTCATGCTTCATTCAGCACCTCATCATCTTGCCATGTTAATTTTATGTTAGTGTCTATAGACCCAAATAAATTAAATTCTTACATTGTGGCATCCTGCAGAAATTACGTCCCTTGAATATGCTTGATACCACTGCTCTGTACCTCTTCGTTCTTCTGGCCTTTGCCAAAGGCCTCTAGGGCAACAGATTGAGTAGGAGCTTGAAAGGAGTATCTTAGTTATTTTCCTATTGCTGAGACACAATACCCAGCACCTACATTTAAGGGAGAAGAGGTTTATTTTGGCTCATAGTTTGTAGACATTTCAGCCCATAGTCATCTGGCTCCAAAGCAGGGCAGCATGGCAGAGGAGAAGCAGACCATGGCATGGTGGCAGGAAGCAGAGACGTCAAGGGAGGAGGGAGGGAGCTACACTGTCCAGGCCACACTCCCAGTGACCCACCTTCTCTGACCAGGCTTCACCTCCCAATATCACATTGGGCTGTAAATTTATCAGTGGGACTAATGTCCTGATGAGTATCACACTCCCATGATCTAGTCACCTCCTCAAATCCCCAACTCTGAGCACATGAGGCTTTGGGGGAACATCCAGATATTAACTCTAAGAAGGACCTTAGTGGTTACTAGTCCAAAGATGAGGAAACTGAGGAGAAGAAACTTCCCTAAGGTCACCCAGCCTCTCCCAACTCTGACCAGTGCCCTCTTAAAATAAAAGGGGCTTAATAATAAATGAGGTTTCCTAAGAATCCAATGCTAGGGTTTACTTGTGTTCCTGTTTGATCTTCACAGTACCCCAGCTGTCTCCCATAGTTAGACATAACAGTTTGTAGTTTAGACATGATAGTCTGAGGCTTCCTGAGGAAGTAACTTCCTCAGAATTGAACAGGCAGCAAATTTGTAATTCCAGAGGCATCTATCTTTATTACTTTGCTCTCCTACCTTCTCAGGTATAGACTCCAGTGTGACCTGGATGAGCCACAGAAGATTTTAACTGGGTAGTAAACGAGATAGGTAACTTAAAGCTCAGCACATTGACACGTGTCAAGTGCCCCACATATACTACTTATCTGCTGCTGTTAGTAATAATTAGATTGAGTAAAATAAAAATATGCTATAATGATACGCTATAATCTGTGTCTTTGTTATCAGTTGTGGTGCAACTCAGACTGCTTTAGAAAGTTGAGCATTATAAGACTTCAGATATTTCTTTTTTGAAAAATGGAGGAGTCTTCAGAAGGATTTCTCTCAGCCTTCAGCAGTGTGTCTCATGGAACCTGGACAGAAGAATCAGGCACTCAGTCTTTGGTGACCAAGGAGAGCTCCACACTATTTGCTGTCACACATCTGTCTGTCTGGGCCCTTTCTGAAGGTCTGGTTGATAGCATATTGCACTGGATGTGTCCGAGTATTTTTACTTGATATTAAAGTTGATGAGACAGAAGAGAACTGCAGTCTTTCAAGTGTTGTTGGGCAGTTCCTTTAGAAATGGCTCATCAATTAAAAGTATCCCAAGGTCCTCGACGAGACAAGCCAAAATATGGTGCCAAAAGTTTATTTGAAAAGTAAGGGGTAAAGGGGCAGGAAAAGAACTAGCTGGGGGGGGGGGACTAGCTCTACAGTGTGAACTTGGGCTGAAGAAAGAGAGGAAAAGATAAAAGCAAAAATAAAAACGCACTGTCTCAAAGATGCGGAGTGGGCTACCATGAGAAGTCAGGGTATGGGCCCCTCCTGGGGTCTCCTCTCCTGGGAGTCCACGAGAAGGTCCGCAGTTGGGGTCCTGGGAACTATTCCGCGCTGTCCTGGGATCTTGTAATTGACAGGTCCCGCATATTTCCCAGCTGGCTTCGCCGTGCCCTGTACCCTATGTGTAAGCTCGCCTGGCTCCTGGGTGTGCAGGGGAGTTTTGCAGCTTGCCTTTCTTTGATGTGGGCTTGTGCCCTGTCTAAAGGGCCTGTAACGTCCAGCCTATTCAGAGGAGATTTGAGAGCAGAGTGTGTTTCCTCACTGGCCAGGTCTCACCCCTCTCTTGGGGCTGTGTCAGCCTCCACTGTGTTCCCTCCTCCAGGCACTTCTGAGGAGAGTGGGTTGCCTCACACTTCTGCCAGGACCCAGCTGCCCCAGTCCATGAAGATTATGCACGAAATCATGTACAAACTGGAAGTGCTCTATGTCCTCTGTGTGCTGCTGATGGGGCGGCAGCGAAACCAGGTGGGTGCCATTGCAGCCTGTTGGAATGGGGGAGCCAGGAGCAAGTGCTGCCTCCTTCCTTGCACCGGGTGTGTCTTCATCAGCACTTCTTGGAACAGTGTGCTCTGTAGCCAGGAAAGCGTGTGGGTTGTTTTCCTTCTGAGGAAACCAGGCTGATTTCAGAGCTTGGAGTCTCTCTGCTATAATTTGCTGTGGGCAGCATCTCCAGGCAGCATTGGTGCACAGGCTGGAATAAAGGCTGGCCCTGTCTATGCGCTGAAAGAGCTGCTGATCTGCTGTGGGCTCAAAGTGGTGGGCCGGAGCCCAGAACTGTCCGTTTAGGAAACCCCGGCATGCACAGCATCCCATATGTACGGCGTTCCCTGAGCCTTGGCGCACGGAAGAAGAGCATGGGCCCTCATACTGTGGGGGAGAAATAGGCCTCAGGAAGTCTTCTCAAGACCGACAAGGAGCCCTCTGTTACTCATTTTGTCATTGCATGGGGGAGGAGGGACTTGAGGCAAGCGAGGCTGGGAGTTCAGCAGCTTGGTACACCTTTCCGAGTCAGGCCCCAGACTTCACTCAGCTCTCGAGGCCAGACGAGGTACTTGTGCCAACATGTGCTGATAAAAACTAAAATCTTAAAAAATGACTGTATCTGACACTGAATTGCACACTGAAAAATGATTAATATGGTAAATTTTTATTTTGTCATAAATAAAAAAAATTTTAAGTTAAAAAATAAAAAGAGGTACAATTTAGGGAAGGTAGCAGGGGAAAAGACTCACTGAAAAGATACTCTTTGGAATGGCAGCATCCTGAGGAAAGTGAGGGAGCCCAGCATGCTGGGATCTGAGGCGATGACCAGCCAGAAGATAGAACAGAAAGGAAGCTCCAAGGGGATCACAGGCCAGCTCAGGTTGGGCTGGCAGAGGCCGTTTAAAAGCCAGCTTTTACTCTGAGCAAGGAGAGGAGTCGTCTCTCTGGCTGCTGTGTGAGAGTAGAGACAGAAAGACTGGGAGCCAGGAGGCCCCTTCTGGACCCTTGTGACTGAGTAAGCAGCCATGGCTGTGACCAACCAGTGGGGGGCGTCGGGAGGTGGTTGCATTTGGGATGTATTCTGAAGACGGAGTAGGCAGGATCTGCTGATGACTTGATACGAACATAAGAGAAGGGAGTAGTTACAGTGACCCCCCCCCCAAGACTTTTGGTCCAGGCAAGTGGGAAGATGAATTTGCCACTGATTGAGATGGTTAAGATGTGTACGAGAAGCAGATAGACAGATTTAGGGAGGAAGGTGAGGAGTTTGGCTTTGAAAGAGGTAGGTGTGAAGTGCCTGTTAGCATCGGTGGTTAGATGGCCTGCAGTTGGAGCTGTGGAGCGGTCAGAGCTGGAGGAGTAAATTTGGGAGTCCTCAGCCTATGGTCGGTGCGTGAAACCAGGATCCCTTCATCCCCAGCCTAGTGCTCCTTCCTTTGGTACAGGGCATGTTTATTATTTTTAAAATACGGTGACAGCTTACAGGTGTTGAATGCTTTTGCTTTTCTTGAGGCACTTTCAGTTATATTTGACTTTTCAGATATTTGCTAAGTTACACAGAGGTGGTGACCCCTGTCCCACACTGGATGCTTGAGAGAAGCAGGGAGTAGAATGGACCATGACCTGGTGGTCAGGCACTAGGAGAGCCAGGATGTAAGAGCCGCTGCCCTGCCTCCTCTGTCCCCTCACCACAGCAGTCCCTGTTCCCTGCATCTTCCTGTTGCCACATTGCTCTGTGTTATTGTGGTCTTCAGGAACACTGCGTGAACAAAGCACTGCTTCCTTGGGAAAGGACAGTGAATGGCCTTGGAGACCTGCCCCACTGAGAACCAGTATTTTTGTCTCCACATTCTCATCTGCACAGTCAGCATTTACTCAGGTCCTTCCTCCTCTATGCCAGGCACTGTGGGACATGGACTCGCAGATTCCACCTAGAATGGGTCTCACGGGAAAGGGTTTCCTTGGCTGGGGTGACCTTCTTATCATCATACAGTCAGGCCATCTAAGCAGCAGTTTTGACCAAATTGGAATTGCAAGACTGAAAGCATTTCCCAAATGCTGTTAAGTTTGACCTCTCTGGTATTAATGAAGATAGTACAATAGCAGTCATTCCGTAGAATAGGCAGTGCCGATATGCTGCCCACCAGCAGTGTATGATGTGCCTGGTCCCCAAGTCATCAATCAAGTTGATGCCAAACGCTGATAAAACTGTGTTTTCTTTGCCCAACTAAAAAAGTGAAAAATCAGTTGGGATTTGAATTTTTTTTAATGTGCAAGTAAGGTTGAGCCCTTTCCATATATTTAAGAATCTTTTTGTGGTTGGAGTGCTTGCCTAGCAAGCACAAGGCCCTGAGTTCAATCCCCAGCACAAAAAAAAAAAAAAAAAAAAAAGAATCTTTTCTGTCTGCTTGTGCTTTGCCTTTTTTTTTTTTTTTTTTTTTTGGCTGAGGGCAGGGATATTTTTGTCTAGAGATTTTTAGGACTCTTAACGGGGACAGTTGCTCTGCCTGCGATGACTTGCCAGTACATGTACTCCTATTGTCATGTTTGACTTGTGACTTCACTTATTATGAGTTTTGCCATGCACAGTGTTAAAAGCTTCGTGTGGTTAAAATCAACAGTCTTCTGCCTTGGCTTCCAGGTAATCCTCTAGAAAGGCTTTCCCACTCTTAGGTCATTTATTAAAAAGTCTTCACATAGGTATTTCTAGGGTCATTAGAGTTTCATTTTTAAATATTTATTACACCCCCATTAAAATTTATCCTCAGGTGTAAGACATATTTTCATCTTAATGACATGACAAGGAAACAAATGTTAGGGATTTCCTGAAGGTTCCAGAGCTCCCACATGGTGGAGTTAAGAGTAAATGCAGGACCATCTGAATCTAAAACCCACACGCTTAAGATAGGCCCTTCACACAATGTGATTTGTAGGACTGTCATGAGCAGTAATGAGCAAAGTTGACAGATGTGTTTGTATGTAATCAGGGGCAGGGTGTGTGTGGATGTTTTCTTTAAACCTCAGCACTCTGTACTTGGTATTGCTTTCTTCATCCTAAAGAGTATTGTTGTCTGTGGGGAGCGTGAGGCCCTGCTGGGTCTTAAAAGCACGTTTGTCTTCAGGTGTTTCCCTTCCCACCCCATCCAGGTTCACAGAATGATTGCAGAGTTTAAGCTGATCCCTGGACTCAATAATTTGTTTGACAAGCTGATTTGGAGGAAACATTCAGCATCTGCCCTCGTTCTTCATGGTCACAACCAAAACTGTGACTGTAGCCCGGTAAGTGAGGGCCCAGGGGCACATGAGGCTTGAGTTGCTAGTAGTTATTTCAAGTCCTGCTGCTGATCCTCTGACCCCTTGTTCTCTGGGAGTAGAGCAGAAACTAAAAGTCATATTTTATGATCCCATTAATGGAAGCTAATTTAGAGAAGATCTGCATCAGTACCTCTATCTCCATAGAAATACTTTTTTTTTTTTTTTTGGTACTGAAGATTGAATTTAGGGCTTTTACACTGAGCTACATCCTGAGTCCATTTTTTTGTTTAATTTTGGGATAGAGTATCACTGAGTTGCTAAATTGCCTAGGTTGGGCTCAAACTTGCCATCCTCCTGCCTCAGCCTCCCAGAGTGCTGGCATTATAGGCATCCCTGCCCGAGGCCCTCTAGCCAGCTCCCCTTCTCCTCTGGAGTTGGGCTCTCATTTCCCTCCAGGCAGAGCTGCCCCCTCCATTACCAAGCACCAGGGCTTCCCTTGTTTGATGTTCCATCCTCTGATGCTGGATTTGCTTCTAGGCATCACCAGTTGCCTGGGGACTGGGAGTGCTTTGATTGCTTTGGATTTTTGAGGCCAGGGACTCATCTCTACCTGTGTTTCCCACAGCACCTTAGAGTACTGAGCTGGGAGTCGAAAGGCCTTTGCGCCACTCAGCATGCTGTGAGAACTTGAATGAGTTGTGGAGTTGGGGCCTCTGTTTAAGGAAGATCATACTCCCATGCTTGCTGGCCTCCAGCTAGCAGCCTACCCAACAACACGGGATGCAAAGTGCTCTGGGACCTTGATGTACTGTGTTGTCAGTCCTCAGGGAACAGTACATGGTGTCCTCTGACTCTGTGTTCTAGGGACATCCCCAGTGCCTTGCTGCCCACTTTGCCTTTGGTGAGGATTGAGCCCAGAGCCTTCACGCTGAGCTACCTCCCCAGCTCTTAATCTTTTTATTTTGAGACAGAGTCTTGTTAAATTGCCCAGGCGGGGCTCAAACTTACTATCCTCCTGTCTCAGCCTCCTAGAGTGCTGAGATTATAGGCATGTACCACCACTTCTGGCTGAATTTTTAATTTTAAGTGAATATATTTTGCATTTTTAGACATTCTGACTTTTCCAAAAACTGTGCATGGTCTTTGTTCATTGTGTGACTCTCTTGTCTTTTTCTTCAATTGTGTGTTAACTCCTTGAATCATTTGAACTTACGGTTTTGGGGTCTCTTTCTTGTATTCGGGTCATCACCTCTGCAGGACAGAGTGTTGCCTCTTGTTTCTTAACTTTTGCGCAGAGACCACCTTCAGTAGGGCTTGCTTTCCTGGGGGATCTGTGTAGCCTCAGCCCTGGAAATATTTCTACAGGGCACCTTTGCTTTTGTCTGGCAGCTACTTCTGGGGCTGCATCTGTCCCATGGCCAGCTCTCACATTTAGTGTCTTGGCCCTGCCACTCTGCTATGTGTGAGTTTCTGCTTCTCTTGGGAGCTTCCCTCCAACTGCCAGCTGTGTACTGGGTGGAACCAGGCTTCCCTGACAGCCCTCTGGAACATAGGTCAGGTCTTTGCACAGAGCTGAGGTCCTGTCTGGCCATTGCAGCATGTTAGAACTCCAGCCAGATGTGACTAGGCCCCCTTCCTCTTCCACACCCTGCCCTCAGATACCTGAGCATCAGCCCTTGGGCTTAGCATGCTGGATCTGGGCCTTCATCTCTGGTGTTTCCAGATTTCCCTTTCCAGCTTATGAACATAGCCACAAGTTTAAAAGAATTTGGAGGGGGCTGGGGATTTAGCTCAGTGATTAGAGTGCTTGCCTTGCAAGCACAAGGCCCTGAGTTCGATCCCCAGCACCACAAAAAAATAAAAAAATAAAAAATAAAAGAATTTGGGTGATTTTTTTTTAATTCAGTATACAAGGATGCTTGTAGCAAGAAGGGTCCACATTAAATTCATTTAATTTGCCATTGGCTAGATGTGGAGGTCTGATCAGATGGTTTTCTAACTAAAGCTTCAAAGAAGTAGAGTGGTGTCCCCAGGCTCAGCAGAGCCTCAGCCTTGTCTTATTTAGAAACCCTGTGACTCTGGTTTTAACATGTGTTCTAGGACATCACCTTGAAGATCCAGTTTCTGAGGCTTCTTCAGAGTTTCAGTGACCACCACGAGTAAGTACGCATGTGCCTCTGCAGAGAGAAGAGCTGTCCCCTCACTTCCCTTGGAATTGGCTGCTCTCTGAACCTCAGACAGGCGGGCTGGCCAGCTGGACACATGGAGGGCTTCTCACCTCCACACGATGTGCTTGCTCCCATTTTTCTTGAGATATTTTGCCTAGTTATTTTTTATTTTTCAACCTTCGATGGAGAATGTACAGGAAAATGATTCTCCGCTAAGGAAAACAGTGCAAGGCAAGGAGAATAGTATCTGAGCTTCGACCTTCAGAGCAACAGGCTGCCGCTCAGCTCAGCAACAGTGTGTGTTTGGGGACCTGGGCTTGCTGCTGCATAGCTTCTGATTTTAACCCCCCCCAAGGAAAGGCAGAAATGAAGATGCGTGTGAAAGGTCCTGGTTTGGTTTGGTTTTGCAGTACAGAAGGATCAAGTTCTGATTTGTAAGTGTTGGTTTAAATCCTTTGGGAACATTGCATGAGCAAACAGAACATACCTGAAAACAGACGTTGCCCAGGGGATTAAACTTGCTCTCATCGTGTGTGACTGACCCCTACGAGGGTTTCTCTGGCTAAAGGCACCGGTAGCTTGTAAAAGTACACCAGGTTTTTGTTTGTTGTTTGAGACAGTGAGTCCTTGCTTCCATCTGACTCACATCAGCACTGCTATAGGCCAAGCCAGGGACTCAGGGGTGACTGAGGGTAGCCACAGCCCCTCCTGTCATAAAGGGTACGGTGTGGAAAGGAAGTTACACATCACTCAGTGTCACTGGAGATGAATATATGGTAACAGACAGGCCTGGTATTTGGGAGGGAAGGAGCAGATTCTGTGAGAGAACAGTTAGCCAGGGTCCTGATGGCCAGCGGTGCTCGGGGACTCTTCCTCGCAGAAGTAAACTTGACCCCTGAGGCTGGACGGGTCATTAGTAGTAAATGAAGTAAAGAGGCAGCGTGAGAGGGTGAGTGTTGTAGCCGGAACCTGTGCAGCAGCCCCTGTGGGAGGGAATATGGAGTGGTCAGGAAAACCTGGGCGGCCAGGTTGGGCGAGTGACGGGGGCTTGACTCAGCCGTGGCTCAGTGGTGGCCTCTAGCTGCAGAGCACAGTTCACAGCCTTGGATGTGATATATCCTAAAGCAGTAGGAAGCAGAGAAAGTATTTTATTAAACAGAGCAAAAGGGTCAGAGGGCTGCGTGAGGACTCGATGGCTATGGAGACCATGTCAGAAGCTGGTGCTGTGTCCAGGCCCCAGCGATGACGAACCTGGATGGGAAGGGGAGGGGGCATGTATCATAGCTAACTAGGCCTCTGCTTGTATGACTGTGGCCACTGGGAGTGCCACAGCAGGACCAGGCTGGAGGAGTAGGGTGACAGGGCTGATTGGACGTGCTGAGGCACAGGTGCCTTCGAGAAGTCAAAATGAAATGTTCGGCAGGCAACAAAAAGGCCTAGAGGTGCTAAGGCCCTGGGCTTCCTCATGCGGAGTGACGGTGCGGGTGTGGCAGGGCCTGGGGACACGCTCTGGTGGACTTCCAGCTTCTCTCTCCACAGGAAGTGCGCAGGGACTCCCTGCACTGGCGCAGTGTTGACCAGCGTCCCAGTTCCTGTCTCTTAACCCCCTGCCCCATCTGGTTTGTTTCAGGAACAAATACCTGCTCCTCAACAACCAGGAGCTGAATGAGCTCAGTGCCATCTCCCTCAAGGCCAACATCCCCGAAGTGGAAGCTGTCCTCAACACTGACAGGTGAGCCTGGGTGGAGACAGCTGTGACCTCAGTGCACAGGTGTGCGCACTTGCCTTTTGTTGCACGGAGCTATCACATCTAGAGGGCTCTATGTGTCAGGTGCTTGTGTCCCCTGCATTTTTTTTTTTTTTCTTTGCTGGAGTTTCAGTACCCCTAGCAGAGAAGGGCCATCATCACCTCCTCTTTACAGATGAGGGAGCAGAGAAGCTCCAAGCAGCCTCCCACTAGAGACTCTCTGTGCTGTGCCTCTCCTCTTGTCATACACATAGGGCACCTCTGCTGACGTGCTCCGTTCTGCCCAGTGGCAGCTGTGCCAAGCAGAGCAAACAGAAGCAGGCCTCTGCCCCCTGCAGGAGTTAAGTCCTGTTACCTGGTTGTGTTTGCCTTGTCTTCTGGAGCAGGGCAGTGAGGTGACAGGTTCACAAAACCCAGAACAGGGTGGACCTTATCAGCAACCAGGGCTATAACTTCCCAGCCCTTTTTTGAAGGCAGCAGAACTTATTCAGATGAAACTGAATGCGGCTCTGTCCTGCTGTCTGCTGTTAGCCAGGTGTGATGGTGCATGGATGTAATCCAGCACTCTGGGAGCTGAGACAGGAGGCTTGCAAGTTCTGGAGCCTGCTCTGGGCTACTTAGTAACATAGCAAGACCCTGTCTCAAAATAAAAATTTTTTAAAAGTGCTGGGTGGGTTTGGGAATTTAGCTCAGTGATAGAACACTTGCCTAGCAAGTGTGAGCCCTGAGTTTGATCCTCAGCACCAAAAAAACGTGCTGAGGATGTATCTTAGTGCAGAGGCCCTAGACTCAATTACCAGTACCACTACCACCAAAAAAAAAGCCAAAACAAACCCTAGAGCTGCTTTTCTTAAAGAGATTTTTGAGGGCCCAAAATCCAACCTGGCCATCTTCTTTGCCCCATGGGAGGGCAAGAGTCATTTCCCCACCTGCTGCCTTTGCTTTTGTAGGCCAGGAAGCTGAGAACTGGAGGCACAGATGCGTACTTGCCCACCACCAGCTGGAACTTAACCCGGGGAGGGAGGACCCTGGGTACCATCCTATTGGTATAGACTTTGCTGCATGGGGCAGACTCTGTCAGGCCCTGTGTCAGACCCACCTGTGGTGTAAGTGGCCCTTCCTCTGGCAGTTCTGAACCCTCTCTGACTCTGGCTTCTTGCCAGCGGGACTGGAGGGGACAGCTGGCCTGGGGTATGGGGAGTGTGCTTGGCTGCTCAGCTGAAGGCGGCAGGAGTCTCTGAGGCTGTGGACCCCGGTGGAGTAGGAAGGTACCCTGCAGACTCCTTTGCAAAAATGTCTACCTTTTTTTTACCCACCTAAGCCAGCAGAATGACCAAGCCCAAAGGCCTCTGTCATCATCTCAGATCTGCCACCAGTGCTCTGTCTCTTTCTTTCAGGAGTTTGGTGTGTGATGGGAAGAGGGGCTTATTAACGCGTCTGCTGCAGGTCATGAAGAAGGAACCAGCAGAGTCGTCTTTCAGGTGAGTGTGAAGATAGGTTCCTGCTGCTTCTCGGGGGCCCGGGAGCCACGTGTTTCCCAAGTAGTTAGAAACGCCCTCTGTAGCCCCCAGCATCCATCCCTGGAGTGTGGTCGCTGTTCGGGGCTGGGGGGCTTGACTGCCCTCCGGCTCTGTGTGACTCAGCAGGTAAGTATCATGCTCCTGTGTCACACCAGCAGGTTGTGTCAAGAGGTGACCAAGCTTTCCCTGAGCACCTGCAGTGTGCTGGCGCTGGCAAGGTGGGAGAGAAATGGGACGTAGACCCTGCCCATGTGGTATTCCCTGGGGTTGTGGGAAACAGAGATGAGAAGAAACTGGTTTCAGTGGATCAGGAAAAGTACGGAGCCAAGAGCTTCCCAGGAGCTGTGGGAATGAAGGAAGCCCTTCCCTGGCAGGGCTGGCGGACAGGGAGGTCTGCTCTGACTTCTAAACCCCTTGGAAACGGCGCTCCAAGGCTGTGGGTGGGAGGAACTCCAGCAGGGCTGGGTTGAAACTGTCAATGGGCTCCGTCCCCGTGGCTCCCTCTCACCTCAACCTACCTTATCTAGACTCCCCTCGGATCAGTTGAGCCCCCTGAGCCACTTGGTCAACATCTGCTACCTCTCCTGTAGGCTGGCCCAGCACATGTGAGCTCAGTGGCCAGTCCACACATACATGCTGGGGTGCCAGTTCCATGTCCCTTCATTCTTCTGAAAGGGGAAAGCCTAGAACGTTTCTACTGGCAGTTGCTGAAGCCAGTTCTTTGAGCCTAGATGCCACCTTCTCAGTGACCCAACCCCTTCCAGACCGGCCCTGCTGTCAGCTCCGTAAGGATAGAATTCTCTTGCTCAGTGCTGTTTCCCCAAGGCCTAGGATGAGATCTGAAGCCTGGCAGATGTTCAGTAAATGTCGAAAAGTGAAAAGGCAGCAAGCATCTGTCAAACCTCGGGGGGAATTGAACCCGAGCCAGGAGAGGGCAGCCTTAAGCCACCTGGGCCAGGAGTCAACGTTTGGGTCGCAGGTTTTGGCAAGCCCGGGCTGTGGAGAGTTTCCTCCGAGGGACCACTTCCTATGCAGACCAGATGTTCCTGCTGAAGCGAGGCCTTCTGGAGGTACCAGGGTGTCGGGTGGCCATCCTCCCCAGCCCCACGCATCGCCTTGAGCAGCTCGTCAGGAACAGACCAGATCTTACAGTTTTCGGTGCCAGTGCAGGCCGCCCTCATGTTTGTCGTGGGTTTCCGACTGTGGGTTCCCTGTGTGCACTCAAGGAGTGACTCAGGGACTTGAGGGTGGCCATGCAGGAGGGTGAGAGTCTAGAGCAGTGACAGCGAACCTCTTAAGAGTTTCCAGTGATACATCAGCCTGCTGCAGCACACGAGCTGCAGGTTCACCACTGCTGGTCTGGAGTACCCAGCAAGGCCTTTGGAACCCGACGGTCTTTTGGTATTGAGTAAAAGTTAATTTGCCGTATTGAATAATGATACACAGAAAAGCAAAAGGTGGGGAGCAAAATGAATGAAGTTCTAATTGGCTTTAAAAAACTGATACGGCCAAGAAACGGACCCATTAATTGTTATAAAACTCATATGGAAAAGAATTGATGCAAATCAAGGTAATTTCAAGAAAAAGAAAATGGAAAACTTTGGAGATAGTTTAACTGTTATAGAAAACTTTATCAGGAAGTTAAATTGTCCTGTGTTCTGGATAAAAATTGATTTTGACATAAACTTTAAACCGTCTCATTCAGGAACACAGAACCCATCAGACCAAAAAGTGTCCTGCACCCTTAAATTCTGTTCTTCATTTACCTGAGTGGCCAGTGTTACAACTGGGCCTGGGAGCTGCAGCGCCACCCCTGCTAGTAGGGCATGTCACCTGGCCCCCGTCCTGGGCGCCACCAGCGTCCTCAGAGGAGACTCTAGGCCAGTTTGCAGGTCCTGTCGACTTAGACGGCTGCTCCAAGCGGGTGCCTTGACCTGAGCTCCATTAGCTCCTTGCCGGACAGCAGAGCAAGCTGCCCGCGCACCTTCACCCCGTGCCCTTCCCGCCCCAGCACATCCTATACTGCATTGTGGACAGTGAGTGCAAGTCGCGGGATGTGCTGCAGAGCTATTTCGACCTTCTGGGAGAGCTGATGAAGTTCAACGTTGACGCATTCAAGAGGTTCAATAAGTACATCAACACCGATGCAAAGGTGAGGCTGACCTGGGGCCCTGCGGGATACTACAGTGCCCGAAGTCACCGGAAGTGCTCCGGTCTGCCCGCCCTCAGGTGGGAGTTTCCGGTTAGCGACCCGGCACCCCAGGATTCAGTGGGCGGTCTTCAGTGAACCGGGCTCCGCTGGACCCTGGGGACACGCGACGCGGCGAGCGCAGCAACCTGGCGAGCACAGCGTAGGGGTCCCCAAGGGGTGCCCGGGGCCTGGCGTGCTGCCTTCGGGAGTGTGCAGCATGGAGCTGATTGAGGCTCCTCAGAGTCAGAGGAACGCTGTGTGCTCAGCGCCAGATCTTCGCTGCCGGGTGGGAGAGCCTGTCACTCGCCTGTCGGTCTGCAGAGCGGCAGGCGGGGCGGGTGGAGGCCGTTCCCTGGTGCTGGCGGCTCACCCGGGTCTGGCTCCGCAGCCCGCCGACGCCCCAAGCGCCGTCTCTCTACAGTTCCAGGTGTTCCTGAAGCAGATCAACAGCTCCCTCGTGGACTCCAACATGCTGGTGCGCTGTGTCACTCTGTCGCTGGACCGATTTGAAAACCAGGTGGACATGAAAGGTGCAGACAGCCGGCTGCTGGCTGGGCGGGTGTCAGGCGCTGGCGGGGGCCGCAGGGTGCTGGTGTTTGGTCTTGGCTGATTTGCTCAGCTGCTCTTTTTGTCTACTGTTTGTGCTTCCTTTAATGAGCACGTACATTTTGACAAAGGAAAGCCACTGTTGTCGGGAAAATGTAAAAACAAATGACAAACCGCCTGGCCTTCCGGGCTGCAGGTGCCTGAGACTCCGTGCCCCAGTGCCGCGGCAGGGTCAGGTGAGCTTGCCTAGAGCCGCGTATACACTCCAGGTATTTGTGTACACATGTACTTTCTCCCCGCCTGCGGGAAGGTCTGTGGCGTCCAGGAGTTCTCAGGAGTTTAAAGAGCCTGTCTCCGGGAACCCTACGTGAACGCTGGTGTTGGCAGCTAATGCCCCACCCCCAAGTATGGGAAGCCGCTTGCTCAAGGCGTGGGCACCGTGGGGCTACGTGAGAGCTGCGTGGGAGACTGGTCACGTTAGTTCTAGAACATGATTTGAGCTGTCTGGTGCTGATTTTTGTTTCTTGTTTTGGGCAGTACTGGAGATTAAATCCAGGACCTTCTTAAGGAGCTATATTCCCAGCCTATTTTATTTTTTAATTTGTTAATTTGTTTGTGACAGGCACTCACTGAGTTGCCCAGGCTGGTCTTGGCTGATTTGCTTGTAATCCTGCCTCTGCCTCCACAGTGCAGGGATTACAGGCATACATCATCACACCCAGCTTTTCACTCTTTTCCTTAATTCGTATTATCAGCCTGTCTGCCTGTGAACAGACACTCTTTGTGTATAACAGAGGAGCTAGGTCTGGTGGCAAAGACTGGGGGTGCTGCAGGAGGGCTGCTCCCCGAGCGTGTTTCCAGAGCACGAGGTTGGGGCTCAGAACACAGGCTGAGCTTGGCCTGGTGGTGGAACAGCTGGAGGTTGGTGGTTCTGGCTACAGCAGTTTTTTCTGTAGTCGTTTTCATGATGAGAGACCCCAAGGTATAGAGAGTCAAGACCCAAGGGAGGCATGGCCAGAGGCATGGGTGGCCTCGCCCCGGGCCTAAGCCTGCTGTCACATCTGATTCCCTCTGCAGTGGCCGAGGTCCTGTCTGAGTGCCGCCTGCTCGCCTACATATCCCAGGTGCCCACGCAGATGTCCTTCCTCTTCCGCCTCATCAACATCATCCACGTGCAGACACTGACCCAGGTGAGAGGCCCTGCCCAGTAGGCAGTTGGGAAAGGTAGATTGGAAACCATTTCCTTCATCCTGGAGCCCAGTACAGTTGTGTCTCCTGCTGTCAATCTAAGTGCATCTCTTTCAAGGGCTTTGCCCAGTGCCCCACAGTTTACAGATGGGGCCAAAAGAAAGACAGCAAGTCTCTGAGATTACACAGCGAGTCAGGCGAGATGGCCACTACATTCTTATGGCTCCCTGTCTCTTCCCTGTATGTGCCAGGCTATGGAATTGGACCCAAGGATCCCAACTCCCTCACTAAATAGCTGAGCAGCCTTCCCTTCTCTGAACTTCACTCCCTGCTTTCCTAAAATGGGGGAAATACTAGTACTTCCCAGAGGTGGTTCTTGTGCTCTGTTATCTCACAAATGTGGGGAGGTGTGTCAGCACTTTCCTGTCACTGGGACAAAATACCCAACACCCACAATGTAAAAGAGGAGAGGTTTAATTTGGCTCATGGTTTTGAGGAATTTGGTCCATGGCTCCAAAGAAGTGGCATGGTGGAAGGGCCTGGCAGAGCACAGCTGCCATCCCATGTTGCCAGGAAGTGGAGAGTGAGAAGAGAGGAGCCAGGGACAAAAATATACCTTCCAGGTCACACCCCAGTGACCCACCTGTTCTGACCGGGACCTACCTAACAGCACATTCAGTTATGGACTCATCGGTAGATTAATCCATTGATGAGTTTAGTATCCTGTGACCAAATCACCTACCAAATGCCTCACCTCTCAATACAAGAAATGTGTGGGGGCATATCAAATCTAAACCATAACGGGAGGCCAGGCCCCAGGTAGGAGTGGGGTGGGGGGTACACATTGAGCAACACAGACCAAGACTTTTCCCTCCCAAGGCTCATAGTCTGGTGCAGAACGAAAGTTCTAAGGTGAGATAACCGTAACTGACACATGTATCCAGGCTTGCCAAGGGATTGAAGCTTTTGGAAGAAGCAGCAGCTGAGCCAAGATCTGGACAAGGACAGATGTTGGTGCCATCAGGGTGGGGATGAGGGTAGGTGGGCGTGGGGAATGTGAAGGTGCTCAGGCACAAGCAGCTCAGTGGTGGCCTATAGCCTTTGCCAAGTCCCTGCAGAGCCCTGGCCTGGGATGGCCGCCTCTCGGCCTGCAGTCCACCCGGGGTCTTGGGCCTCCACCCAGCCCAGCTGCCTTCGGCCTTGCAGGAGAACGTCAGCTGCCTCAACACCAGCTTGGTGATCCTTATGCTGGCCCGGCGGAAAGAGAGGCTGCCCTTGTACCTGCGACTGCTACAGCGGATGGAGCACAGCAAAAAGTACCCTGGCTTCCTGCTCAACAACTTCCACAACCTACTGCGCTTCTGGCAGCAGCATTACCTGCACAAAGACAAGGACAGCACCTGCCTGGAGAACGTGAGTGCCCCACTCCTGAGCGGGTGGCAGGCGGGCAGTCGGCACAGCCACAGGGCCCCTCAGAGGGTTGTTCCAGGTGCATGGTCCTTACCTGGCTCATGGAGCAGGCTGCTCTTTGTCCCTCAGGGTTCTGGCTTGGCCTGGGTCCTCCAGGCGCCCTCCAGCCCCTCTCTCTTTACTCAGAGCTCCTGTATCAGCTTCTCTTACTGGAAGGAGACAGTGTCCATCCTGTTGAACCCAGACCGTCAGTCACCTTCTGCCCTTGTCAGCTACATTGAAGAGCCCTACATGGACATAGACAGGGACTTCACTGAGGAGTGACCTGGGGCCGGGCCTTGAGAGGCTGCTGGGCCAGTGCAGGTGCACATGGGTGCCTGTGCCACAAGCCCTGCCTGTTCCTATCCCTCCCCCACCTCCCCAGTGCTGCCTGCCTGTCCCAGGTCTTCACGTACAGGCTCGGTGGTGGGAGGGAGCATCCTGCAGGCCCTCAGCCTCTGGGTCATGGGGGAGCCTCATTTCCCTCATGATCAGGACAGGGGCGCCATGCCCACCTAGCCCTCAGAACCCAGGGGCCCTGCTGGACTGCCCAGAGGAAGAGGACGTACAAAAATAGCTCCGTGTGAGCTCCTGCCCGTCTCTTGGCTGTCCTGGGGTGGTAGGGAGATATGGGCCCCATCTGTGAGCTGAGCTTCTGGGCCCAGGTGGAGGTCCTGAACCTTGGGCAGGCCTGGGGGCACCAGAGAAGGCCACCTTCCCCCAGGCTTGGTCCTCTGTCCTCTCCCTTGTCTTCCTTTAGCTCCTCTGGTTCTCTTTGCTCATTGGCCTATGTGTTCATCCCAGAAGGGGCCCCAAGAAGTGGGGAAACTCTTCTCTCCATCCCTTGGGACATGAGGTGGCTATGCCTGCCCTGCCCCACGGCAGCATCTCCTGCCTGAGCCCGAACACAGGAGCCTGGCTGGGAGCTTGTCCTTGGCCCTTCCTGTGTTGCCAATTTATTAACAGCAAATAAACCAATTAAACGGAGACTATTAAAGAACTTTATTTTAAATGACTGATGTGGACCTGATTTTGTCCATGGGACTGTGTTCCCCTCCCTCTCCTTAATTCCAAGGAATAAGGAGGACACAGCTGTTGTAGACATGGCATTTATTCAGGGTGTTCCAGGGCTTAGGAGGATAAGTGGCAGTAGATAGGGGTGAAAAGATGACGAGGATCTCAGCAGATGTCCCTCTTCAGAGCTCAGGCTGTCACTCCTTGTGCTAAGAGGCAAGGGGGGCAGAGTGAACGGCACCACCATTTCTACCCACATGCACCCCATGTGGAGGGCAGCACCCCTTGGACTCCTCACCTTGGGTCCCAGGGCATCCCTGGTCCGTGCCCGCAGCTTATTGGCCTGGGTCTCTGCCATGTCTGCCCGCTCCTCTGCATCATCCAACTCATGTTGAGCCTTGCGATACTTGGCCAGGTTGGTGCTGGCCTGCTGCTCCTGGGGGCACAGGCAAGGCCTTGGTTCCCCTTCAGTAACTGAAGCCGTCAGTCTGGTCCTCCACTCTTCCCACCTCACCCCCCACCAGGACCCACGGCAGGAAGAAGGAAGTGGAAATGCCAGGACAGGTCTGTGTGCCACCCTGCCCATCAGCAGTCCCCTCCAGGAGGCCTAGCCAAGGAACTCAGTCTAGGCTCTTCTGATGTTGGGATTTGGGGGAGGTGTCACTGAGCTGGCCACACCCACAGGAGGGAACCTCTGCTGACCTCACCTGGCCATGACCACCAGCAGGCCCTGGAGCCTCTGTTGAAATTGAGTCACTCTGGCATCCTGACCAGTCCCAGGTGCCCAGACCCAGTGTACTCACCGCCTCCTCAAACTGGCGCTTGTAGCTCTTGACCTTGCTCTGCAGCTTGTCCACCAGATCCTGCATGCGAGCCAGGTTCTTCCTGTCCTCCTCAGCCTGGGCAGGCAAAGGGGACGTGGTGTGCCCAGACTGGTCTACTTCCAGGGCCACCCCCCACCCCCGCCCGGCTAGACCCTGTCACCCACCTGGTACGCAAGCTCCTTGACCCGACGCTCGTGTTTGCGCACACTCTTGAGGGCCTCTGCATGCTTCTTCTGCTCTGCATCGAGCTCAGCCTCCAGCTCCCGTACCTGGGGCAGCCATTGGTGGGCCTGCTGACTGAGGCTTCCCTGGCCACCTGTTCTCCTGGGGCAGGACCTGCAGGGCTGCACATACCTTAGCCTCCAGCTTCTGCACCTGCTTCTTCCCACCCCGGAGGGCAGCCTGTTCCGCCTCCTCAAGGCGGGCCTGCAGCTCCCGCACTGTCTGTTCCAGAGTCTTCTTCATCCGTTCCAGGTGTGCACTTGTGTCCTGCTCCTTCTTCAGCTCCTCAGCCATCATGGCTGCCTGTGGGGGAGGAGATGGTATGGTGAAAAGGGGAGCAGCCCCAGGGAACTATTTCCCCACCCTGCTGCTGGGCCTCACATCGGTGATGGCCTTTTTAGCCTTCTCCTCAGCTTCCCGCCTCTCCTGGGCAGCCTCTTCGACTTCCCCACTCAGCTGGGCCAAGTCTGCTTCCAGCTTCTTTTTCTGATTCAGGAGACCTGTGTTCTGGGGGGAATCGGAGTCTCAGCTGGCCAGCAGCTGCCCCGCTCCCTGTGGGCATCCGTGTCCCAGCCCCACCTGTGAATGCAGGAGGTTGAGTCGCTCTGTGGCCTCCAGCAGCTCCTGCTCCGCCAGCCGCCGGCTGCGCTCTCCCTGTTCCAGGACAGCCCGCAGCTCTTCGAGCTCAGCAGCGAGCAATGCTGTCCGGCGCTCCAAGGCCTGGGCCTGCTCCCGGAGCTCTGCAGCCAGCCTCTGCTCCTCGTCGCGCCCTGCCTGTTCCTCCTTGAGTTGGGCCTGCAGCAGCCGAGTGGCTGCCTGTGCCTCCATGGTCTGGCGGGTGGCGTGGCCCAGCTGCAGCTCCAGGTCATTGAGGTCACCCTCCATCTTCTTCTTGAGCCTCAGGGCCTCATTGCGAGCCCGAGTCTCTGCGTCCAGGGAAGCCTGCAGAGACTCCACAGCCCGCTGGTGGTTGCGCCTGTGGGAAGGTAGGATGGGGGTGGGCTTGGCCTGCAAGAAAGGAGTGGCACAAGCAGTACATGTACCCTCACAAATGCCCAAGGACTGTTAGAGATGGAGACCCATTTGGAGTATTCCGCCCTGTTTTAAAGCCCTTTGTGCTGCCTGTTTTTTATAACAAGTTCACAGGCAAGAGTGAGGCCCAGAGATAGACATAGAGTAAGCTCTGGATCCACCTGTGTGACTTTGGGTCCTTTAGCTTCATGGAGGGTCACCTCTGGAAATGGGGACCTGAGAAAGCCATGTGGCAGGGGCAGACTACGTGTCCGTGTCAGCGTGCCACCACAGGCACAGGCACTGCTTTCTGTCCTTTCTCTGCCAGGAGGGAGGGCTGCAGCCAGACCTCAGGTTAGTGCATTCCTCATCTTTCTCCGCCAGCTTCCGGTCTACTTCTGCCTTGACCTGTGATAGCTCCAGCTGGATCCGAAGAGTCTTAGTCTCCTCCAGTTCCAGAGCCCCCTGGGGACACAGAGTAAGAAGTACAGGGGTGGGGACAAGGGGCATGTGTTAAAGGAGCAGAGTGGCCAGGGAGCCATGAGTCGGCATCCACCCACCCCCGCGGCCAGCTCTGACCTCAGCCTCCTCCAGTGCCGCCTGGAGTTCACTCTTCTCCCCTTCCAGTGCCTTCTTGGCTTTCTCCAGTTCCTGGATGCTCTTCCCACTGAGGCTGACCTGATCTGTGAGGTCACTGATCTCCTCTACAGAGAGAACAGGGCACTGAGGGGTCAATCCCATAGCTCGTGCCCCAGTCCAGGTTACTTCTCCAGCCCTATTCAGAGCAACCCTAAGTCCTACCCTGCAGGTTCTTGTTCTCCCGCTTGACTGTCTCCAGGGCCTCAAGTGCCTCTTCGTGGCTGTGCCGCAGCCGGAAGAGCTCTGTGCCCAAGCCACGGGCTTCCCTCTGTGCCGCCTCCAGCTCTCGCTGTGTCTCTTCCTCCTGCCGCCTCCGCTCCTCCAGGGCCCGCTCCAAATGCCGCTGCTTCTTATCCAGCGCAGCAGCCGCTGAGGTCGCCCGCTCCAGCTCCAGGGTCACATCCTCTGTCTCCGTCTGCAGCCTTAGCTTGGCCTTCTCCAGTGATGAGCACTTGGCATTTGCAGCTTCTACACCCTCCTCTGCCTCCTGCAGTCGCAGGGCCAGCTTCTTCCTGGACCATGGACCAGACAGGGTGAGGCTGTATAGGGAGGGTGGTCTGCAGCAGGAGGGCACCTGCATCTCCCTTGCCCCCCAGCAGGGCTCAGGCACAGACGCAAACCCCTGGTGATTGCCTGGCCTCCAGACACTCACTTGGCCTCCTCCAGCTCCTCAGTCCTCTGAATAGCGTCTGCCTCGTATTTGCTCCTCCACTGGGCTACCTCAGCGTTGGCCTTAGACAGCAGCCGCTGCAGCTCAGCTTGGGCCTCGGCCTCCTCCTCATGCTGCTCCCGCAGGAGGTCACAATCGTGCCGCAAAGCCTGCACTGCGTGGGCCAGTGCACTCTTGGCCTGCAGGAGGGACACCACTGGCCTTAGGATCAGTCAGGGCCAAAGCCCCAGTGCCTACCTGCCCCTTCCAGTCACCAGTGCTGGCTAACCTTGCTCTCCTCTTCCAGCTGCCTCCGCAGCTCCTCCAGGCTCTGGGCAGCAGAGGTCTTCCCTCGGCTCAGCTGGCTGATCAGAGACTCCTTCTCCTCCAGCAGGCGGCCCAGTTCCCCTGCAGGCAGAGGGGTGGGCGGGCAGGCCAGGTGGGTGTGGCAGTACCCAGGCAGGCCCCGCCTGGTGTGGCCCACCTGAAGCCTGGCCTCACCATTCTCCGTCTGCAGCCGCCCACGTTGGGTGCTTGCGTCCGCCAGCTGCCGCTGCAGCTCTTCCACCTTGATCTTGGCCTCACTCAGCTGATCTTCATAGGCCCGGCACAGCTTCTCTGCACTGGCCTGAGGCCCAAAGTTAGGGGTCAAGACAAAGCCACATCAGAGGGTAGGATCTGGGGCCCCAGAGACTGGGACCTGGGATCAGGAACTGGAAAGCTAGACAAAGGCCCAGGAAGCAAAGGGAGGGTAAAGCCCTGTGTTTGGGGTCATGGATTCTATTACTGGGCTCACACCTTTAACAGGGGCCTCAGAAGAAGGAGGCCTAGATTGGTCCCAGTTCAGGTGTTAGGATACCAGCTCTGGAGTCAGCTGGGGACAGCAGTCAGAAGTTAGATTATGTAGGGCAGAGGTCAATGCTGGGTGCTGGGGTTCAAGACAGGAAAGTCAAGATATGTATTAGAGTCCAAGGGTCTGAGACTGGAATTTGATGCTGGGTCAAAATGACTTGGATCCAGGGAATGGGGTTTGAGGTCAGGATTGCAGGGGGCTGAGGGTTAGATGCCGGGTATACAGGTCCAGGGTCAGGATCAGGTACTCAGTCAAGGCTGCTGTGTGGTCAGTATTGGATGAGGTAGCCGGGGGTCAGAGGCAGGGTCAGCTCCTGCAGGGAGGACTGATTTAGAGTCAGGCTGGGTCAGGAGTCAGGAAGAAGACAGGCACCTTGCTGCGGGCTAGAGTCTCCACATTGGCACCCAGATCATCCACTTCCATGCGCAGCTCACTCTTTTCCTTTTCTAGCTTCTGCCGCACCCGCTGCAGGCTGTCCACCTGCTCCCCCAGCTCAGCTGCGCTGTCTGCCTGCTTGCGCCGCAGGGTGGCCACCGTGGCCTCATGCCGCAGCGCTGCCTCCTCCAGCTCCCGCCGCAGCCGGCCCAGCTCAGCCTCACGCTTACGGCAGCCCTCACGCTGCCCGGCTGATGCACCGCCTGCCTCCTCCAGACGCTCGCTCAGTTCCTCCAGCTCCCGGGCGGCCTCTGCTCGCTGCTTTTCCACGCGGGCCCGGGCTGCCCGTTCAGCCTCCAGCTCCTCCTCTAGCTCCTCTGCCCGTGCCTGGATGAGGGTGGACGGGGGTGTCAGCTCAGTAGGCTTCTGACCTGGGCTGGCCCTCCCAGGCCCCCTGCATACCTGCAGCTCCTTGATCTTCTTCTGTAATTGGGCGCCCAGGAGCTGCTCATCTTCCACTCGCAGGTTCAGCTGACTCAGCTCTGAGTCCTTCCTGGGAGGGAGTGAAGGGTAGGATGAGCCAACCAGGCCTAACTGCCATCCACCTGCCTGGGTTCCCCATCCCTGCTCCCCTGAGGAGCTAAGTGACCACACACCCTATGTACCTGCTGCCTTTAGCCCTGCCCCAGTGACCCCCCCCTCTCACTCAGTGCCTCCCCACCTACACAAGTGCTGAACCGCCTCAGCAATGGGACTGGTAGAATCCAGAAAGGAAGGAGGACCCAGTCTGGTTGGGAGGCCCTGGGAGCCCCACACCTACTTCTTGAGCATTTCCTCCAACTGCTGCTTGTCTTGGGCGGTGTCTGTCACAGCCTCCTGCGTCAGCTTCAAGTCGCCCTCGAGCTTGCGCTTGGCCCGCTCTGTGTCCATGCGCAGCTTCTTCTCCTGCTCCAGGGAGCACTCAAGCTGTGGAGCAAGGTGGGGGTCAGCTCTGGTTGGCCAGTGTCTGCCTGCCACCCCATCAACCCCTAAGGTGTCCCCCACTTACATCCTCCACCTGCTGCTCCAGCCGGAGTTTGGCCTTGGCCAGCGCACTCACGCGGTCCTCTTCGGCCTGCAGGTCGCCCAGGGCCTGTTGGTGAGCCTCCTGCAATGCCTTCTTCTCCTTGGTCAGCCGGGCCACTGACTCATCCAGTGTGGCCATCTCCTCCGTCAGGTTCTTCACCTGTTCCAAGGCCAGGGTCACTGTGGGGAAGTCCCTCCCTGCACTCTCGTCTGAGCAGCCACCACCTGCCAGGTGAAACCACCCCTTCCAGCTGTGATCACTTCCCTGTAAGCCTCCATGCTTCCCACCTCAAGGATGAGCCCTCCTCAGACTCTGTGGAGGGATTAATGGGTGAAGCCTCAGCCCTGGGCACAGGGCCTGGCCTAGAGTGAGAGACTGGCAGATGTCAGCCACTTGTGTCAACAGGGGCTGGAGGCAGCTGTTCCCTAATCCTGGCCTAGTCCTGCATACCCATGAGAACCCAAGCAAGCAGCTGACCACCTCCAGCCTCACTTTTCCCTCCCTGTATAATTGAGTCAGTGGAGTTCTGTGAATCACAACCACTGTGAGTGCTCAATGACAGGTGGCATCCGGGAGATGCAGAGCTGGGGACGTGGCACTCCTACCCTCCAGGGGCTTGCAGTCCAGGAAGGATAACTGCTGGGATTTGCTGAGCACCCACAGTGTGCGAAGCCCTGTACTACAAGCTTAGCAAAGGCCAGTTACACACTGAATCCTCAGCCCCTCTGATGAGACAAGTGCTAACCCCATTTGACAGATGGGGAAATTGAGGCCCACAAAAGGCAGTGACCTGCCACAGGCTGCACAGCAGGGGCCCAACAGAGTCTGGAGGGGGACCTGCAGCTCCCTGGCCCCACACTGGCCCCTGGGCTTGAGCCCTTCTCTCCAGCCGGCCTGGTCCACACCTTGTTCTCAGTGGCTTGCTTCTCTTTCTCAGCCTTGGCCAGCGTCAGCTCCAGGTCATCAATGTCCTTCTTGAGCTCTGTGCACTCATCCTCCAGCTTGCGCCGGCGCGCAGCCAGGTCAGCATTCACTTCCTCTTCATCCTCCAGCCGCTCATTCAGCTCCTTCACCTTTGCCTCAAGCTGCACCTTAGACTTGATCAGCAAGTGGCAGCGCTCCTCAGCATCTGCCAGGTTTTCCTGCTCCTGGAGGTAACACAGGGAGCGGGGCCATGCTGAGAGTCAGCTGAGGAACACAAGGCCAGGCCCTGCAGAAGAAAGCCTGCTTCTTGTCCATGCAAAGGTTTAGCATTCACCCTCTACTGGGCTCTAGGCACCAACGCCTTGACCTCCTTTTGGCCCTGGAGGGCTCAGGGAGAGGGATGCAGAGTAGAAGAGGCACCACCAAAAGTGTAACATGATGGGCAGGGGCAACCCAGAGGGAAACCTGAAGAGCTCTGGAAAAGCCCATGGCCCATGCCCGTGTGCTGGGCTGAGGCCCTCCAAGGGGCAAGTGGGCCACGGAGGGCGAGCTGAGCCCACGTAGCTACTGAGGGGAGGACCCCCACACACACCCAGAGACCGTCCCTGGAAGGACTCTGTAAGCTTTCTCTTTCTTTTCTGCCTGGCTGTGCAACTGCTCCTGCAGTGGGGGTGACTTTTATGACCATGGCCTCTGTCTTCCCATCAGTGTCCCCCAGGGGCAAGCCTGGGGCTGGCACATACATGATACTCATAATCTGTGCAGAACGAAGGACAATTTGAGCTGCAGACTTGGGGAGTCTTCCAACCCCTGGCCCTGCCTCTAGCTGTGACCCCTTCACCTGCCACCTGTGTTCCTGTGTCCCCAGCCCAGAGAAGGGAGCAAGGGTCTGTTTCAGGGGAAGCAGCAGGGGACAGTTGGGAAACTGGGGCTCCTCTGCAAGCCCACGGGATGCCAGAGGTGAGAGCATCAGGGTACATGGACAGGCGAGGTCCGCGGGTGAGGAGGCCGGGCATGGATGCATGCTCACAGACCCCATCTTAGGGCGCCTCCAGGTTAGGAAGAAAGGCCTATGTAAGACCTAAGCATCCAGAGCACTCCAGGCCCAACCTGGCTGGAGCACTTCCTCAGAGCAGCCTGGTTCTTGGAGTGTCAGGGGACACCAAGTCACCAAGGGGAGCCCTTTATCTTTCTCCCACTCACTGCCTGCAGCTGCAGGGCCAGGTCATTTTTCTCCTGGGTGACGCTGACTTGAGTCTCCTCCAGCTCCTGGCGCTTGGCCTCGGCAGCTGCCAGTGCCCCTCGCAGTCCCCGAAGCTCAGCCCTCAGAGCTGCCAGCTCCTCCTCAGCTTGTGCTGAGCGCAGCAGTGGCTTCATCTTGAAGAAAAGCTTCATCCATGACCAATTCTTGACAGCATTGAAGGCACGGATGTTCCACTGGATGGTGAACAGGGCATCCCTAGGGAGAAGGAGCCCCTGAGAAGCCAGCCCAAGGCTGCCCTCTTCAAGGTGAGGCCCAAGGGTCCCTGGGCACCTACCCTGGCATCCCACTAATCCCCTACCACCTGTATCTCAGTCTTCCCCAAAGCCCTCTGGAGGCGGCCCTAATTCTTTCATGAGGGGTGAGGTTGAGCGAGTGGCCAAGGCCCACAGATCTGCCCCCAGCCGGGTGGGAGTGGTCCTGAGGCCCAAATATCCAGGGTGCCTCTGCAAGTGAAGACAGAGTGGGGTGGAGTGGAGAGGTGACAAGACTGCTGGGCTTACTTCCAAGCCCTAGGCTGGGATAATCGCAACACCTACCCGTTAGGATTACCTTACATTTTACCCAAGAAAATGCAAATCAGTATCCGGCCTAGGGCCTGGAAAGCACTGGATGCCATTGTTGCCTCTCCAGGCCATAATTCTAGGATGGCCAGGACTGGAGCTGCACATGCTCTCACCCAAAAGTGAGATGTGGAAATGACTCCAGAGACCTGGGGGTGCAGAACAGAACCTTGCCCCAACCAGCCATGGAGTATAACCTGACCACAAGGCAGCAGGATAGGACATGGAGCACCTGGTGGCTCTGTGAGCCAAGGAATAGTGCCCCCCCCCCCGTCTACCCATTGCTTCGCACACCCACCTGCCTCCCAGCATTCGCTGGTACTCAAGGCGCATGAGGCGGCCCCGGCTTCGTGCCTGCAGCAGCGTCAGCACCTTGGCCAGACGCTGGTCTCGGAGCTCCTCCAGGATGCCCAGAAGCCCAGCCTTGAAGAACACCTGTGGACAGGGTCCAGCAGCCAGATGTGAGCTGTGCTCAGTGCAGTCACCCCCGCCCAGGATCAGCCTGAACTCCAATGTGCCCAGACCTTGGTGTGACCAAACTGGTATTGGCTGTGGTCAATGTCTAGTGAGCCCAGCAGCTTCTCTGTGGCCTTCCTGCTATCCATGAAGGTGTCATCTGGGATGGCACTGGGGTTCAAGATGCGGTACCTAGGACAGCAGGGAAGGGCTGATGAGGACATGGCGCGGGCCACTGAGAAAGGGGAAGCCAGGGGCGGAGCAGAGGACCCTGCTACTGGGGTAGCAAGACAGTCATTCCTGGTCTCCCAGAGGCGGGCACAGATTACAGAAGGGCACACACTGAACAATGTGGCAAGAGAAGTGTCACCATACTGGGGACTGGGAATATTCTGCTCAAAACCCTTGGAGTGTATTTAAATGCAGTTTTTAAAGAGAATGCAGTTTTCACAAATATGCTACTTCTGTAATTTTTAAAAGTAAATATAAAGGTAATGTGCTATACCATATCAGAAACCAGGAACATTTGGGAGAGAATTCTACTAAAAAACAGTAAGGAGCTGGGCATGGTGGTGCACGCCTATAATCCCAACACTCGGGAGGCGGAGGCAAGAGGATCACAGTGAATTCCAGGCCAGCCTGGACTACATAGTGAGTTCAAGGCCAGCCTGAACTACACAGTGAGACCTTGTCTCAAAACAAAAACAAAAAACCAGCAAGGGTTCCTAGCATGTCTGCCCCTTGAAAAAATACACGCACATGCGTATGGGGCCATGCAGCTCAGGTGGGATGTGGACATCCTGTGAAGGAAAAACCCAGACACACAAAGTCGCCCTCTCACTAGGAGGGCTTGTTTTTTGAGACAAGGTCTTGCTACATAGCCCAGGCTGGCCTCAAACTCACAGCTATCCTCCTGCCTCAGCCTCCCAAGTGCTGGGACCTCAGGCGTGCACCACCATGCCTGGCTTAGCAGGCTTTGTTAAAGTATATGGCTCACTAGAGTATGGAATGATTAACAACCATAAGAAATGGATGATGATGCACACTTAAACCTGTTGATAAAGAACAATCTCTAAGACTGATAATTACATGAAAACAAACTCACGAACTGTGAGTTTGCCTGCCTGGGGCACTGTATTCCTGCGCACACAGTGCTACCTTTTTTGGTGTGTGCCCCTCTATTTGTACAGACATTTATGAAAGACAGCATGGAAGACCATGTTACCCCTGGAAAGGGAAAGAACAATGGATACTTTTAACCTGGCAAAATCAAACCTATTTGATTTGGAAGCTGATGGAAAGGAAGCTGATGGTGTTGGTGGAGTGCTCACTAAGTGCCAGGCATTGTATGAGGTCCAGTCCATGTGAATTCTTATTCAACTCCCAAATCTACGTGTTGCCGACTCCCCTGAGCGCCAGAAGAACAATTCAGTCACTCCTTCGACTTCTCTTGTAGGATGCCTGCTGGAGACACTTCCAGCTTGATATGCTCAAGGCAGAGTTCCAAACACTGCTCTCTTATCCCCCAAATCAAAACACCCTGTCTTGTATCTCAGTAAATCTACCACCAACTCCCCAGCTGCTTAGGCCCCAAACCTTGGAGATCCCATGGTCTTTCCTCTTTTTTGCTTTTTGAGATAGGGTCTTGCTGTGTAGTTCAGGTTGGCCTTGAACTATGTAGTCCTAGGTAGGCCTCAAACTCTCAGAGATCCTCCTGCCTCTGCCTCCCAAGTGCTGGGATTACAGGCGTGCGCCACCACACCCAGCTCCTCTTTCTAATGCTATATCTAAATCACCTGCAAGACCTGTTGGCCCCTCCTCTCACATTCACCCAAGTACTGGCTTCTCTCCCGGGGTTCCTCCCAGGTCTGAGCCACCACGGTCTCTCACAGGGATGCCTACCCGCCCCTCACTGTCCTCTGCCTCCTCCTCAGGGACTGGAACCTTGTTTTTCCCCTAGGCCTTAAAAGATTCCTTTTCTGCCCCTCAGGCTTCCACTTAGAGCTTCTACTTAGAGCTGAGGGCCGGGGAAGGGGGCTAAAGGTGGAACTAAGCAGTCAAGGCTAAGCGAGGAGCCACACACCGCTGCCTGAAGTCGGCATAGAGCAGCCTGTTGGGGAATCCTTGGCGGCAGATCCGGATCCCCTCCAGGACCCCATTGCAGCGTAGCTGATGTAGCACCAGGAAGGCATCCATGACTCCTGGATGTGGTGAGCGTTAAAGGCAAAGGTTAGAGGTCTGAGGATACAACCTCAGGCCCCAGAGAAGGCAAACAGCCTACAGACCCTGAGAGGTGAAGGAGAGACCGGTTTTCTAATCTCCACCCAGTTACCCTTCCTCCAGCATCCCTCCTGCCCAAACCAGCCCTGGCCACATTACCTGGGGTCTTGTTCTCATTTGGGACAATGCAACGGACGAAGTGGGGCTGTGTGGCTCGCAGGTTGGTCATCAGCTTGTTGAGGTTCTCCTGGGAGTGAGGAGAGTGGGAAGAAGGCACAGAAGGGGCAAAGAACCAGAATTGGATGCCGTAGTGCGTCAGGCCAGGGAGGGCCGGGCACAGGTGCCTACATATGCTTGCACCTTTGTCCTCTCACTGTGGCTCCTTGTGACAGTTGGCCCTCTTCCATCACCAACCTCCAGTCTTCACCTCCCGCCAGATCCCCCTCCCTTGAACAGACCTTGAGGCTCCTTCCCCCCAACCCGCCTAGGCAGCGTGGGGACAGGCAGCAGCACAGACTTGCTGTGATGTTCATGTGGAGAGGAATTAAACATCACTGCAAGTCTTAACAGCTGCCCGCCCGGGGTGCAGGAGACACGGCAGGGAGCGGATGGGGTTAGAGGCTGGTGAGGGCCACGCGGGGCCACAGCCGGGACCCACCTTGTGCAGCTGGGACACCGTCTGGAATGATGCTGCCTTCTTACGCTTCTCTTTCACTCCAGACTTGGGGGGCTCAGCTAGTAGAGACATGGGGCCCAGTCACTGCAAGAAACGCCACTCTACAGGCCCTGCGGGGATGGCAAGCTTGTCCCTTGGTACTCACTGGAACAGGAGCCTGCATAGTTCTCATACAGAGTGGCCAAGAGCTTGTTCTGTGACTTTTGGAAGATGGGAACCACTGTCTCATTCAAAGGATCCTTGTTTTTCTCCAGCCAGCCCACGATGCTGTAAGGGACCTAGCACAGATGAGACAGAGACTGAGCCAAGGTGGGGGAACCTGAGGAGGGGAGGGGGAGTGACGGAGCGGGGTGGTGGCTGAGGGCTGGATTCCAGACGAAACCTACCACTCCTGCATAGTGGACCACCTCGAAGTGGGCCTGGTACTTGCGCTTTTTATCAGGACGAGGCTGCTGGAAATTGGGTGATTTCCCTGCATGGTTGTCATAGAGCTTGGCCCGGAAGCTGGCATCTGAGGCCTTGGGGAACATGCACTCCTCCTCTAAGATGGACAGGATTCCTAGTGGCTGGGGACAGGGAACAGGCTTGCAGGGCCAGCCCATCCTGGCTGAACTGGACCTTTGTCTCCCAACCACCTCTCTCTCAGAGCCATTCCAGATCCCCAACCCCAACCATCTTCCCAGAGGGTCTGAGGCCAGACCTGCTCCCAGGAGCCCCACCTCCAAAGAAGAAAAAGTTTGTGGCTTCGCTTCCAACTCCTTTCTGCATGAGTCTAGCTCACTGAATTGCCCTTTTAGGATAACTGGGTTTGCACATGTGCTTATAAAACATGTGCAAACCCAAACTGGCATCTCTGTACCCATTCCTGTTTTTGTTTTTTTTTTTTTGAGTGGGTCTTGCTATATAGTTCAGGCTGGCTTTGAACTTGTGGCAATCCTCCTGCCTCAGCCTTCTAAGTGCTGGGATTACAGGCATGCATTACCACACCCGGCTCTGCACCCACTCTTACATCCCCAACATCCATGGCGTGTGCATGTGCGTGCGCACGCACACACACACAAATACATGGTAAGAAAAAAAAAGACACCAAGTCCACATTTTGGCTCCTACACTTACTAGCTATGGAAAGTTTACTCCTCACCAAACTTCAATTTCCTAACCTATTAAATGGGAAAATTATTTTCAGTGCTGGTTTTTTTTTTTTTATGTGATACTGGGGATAGAAACCAGGAGTGTTCTACCACTGAGTTATATTCTCAGTCCTTTTTATTTTTTAGACAAGATCTTCCTAAACTGTCCAGGCTGGCCTTGAACTTGTGATCCTCCTGCCTCAGCTTCCCAAGTAGCTAGAATTACAGGCTTGTGCCACCACACCCAGCAGTACTGACATATAGCAAAAAACCGTTGACCAAAAAACAAACAAACAAAAAACTGCCAACCACCTAAATGCCTAAGAGTTGAGGATTATATGAGAATCATCTGCTACATTCTGCTTCCTTTAACAATATTCAGCATGAATTTTCCAAGAAAAAGTATAAAGTGAGCTGATTCTATGGTCATAAAATGATTGCCCACAACAAAGGGTTTGGAGGAAATTAATTCAAGGGTCAGGATATAGGTTGTGGAAGGAATGAAAGGAAATTTTTTTCTTTATTTCTAGTTTTCCCATCTTTCTTTCATTTTCTTTCCTCTATTCTTTGTACAGTGAGGAAATACATTAAATATTTCAAAATCAGATAAACCCAGAGAAACTCTGCCCTGCCCAAGGAAGTTGTGAAGGCCCAGTGACACTGTGGCTGCAACAGCACTTTATGCACTGAAAAATCCCATGCACTGGGAGGCGCTGGTGCCAGCAGTACTGGGGTGCACAAGCCACACTCACACTGCTCGCACACACTCTGCAACACTCATTCACATTCAGCCCCAGCACTCCTATTCACATTCTACTTCACACCATACGAATGCATACAATCAGAATCACTTGCATACCCATGCCTACTTCAACACATTTACACACACACTTGCACAGTCCCACCTATGATAAACACACACTCATCTCCTCTCAGCAGCATCACCGTGGGCCCACCTTCTCAATAAGGTCGATGCAGGGCTGCAGGTCGAGGCCAAAGTCGATGAAGACCCAGTCAATGCCTTCGCGCTTGTACTCCTCCTGCTCCAGCACAAACATGTGCTGATTGAAGAACTGCTGTAGCTTCTCATTGGTGAAGTTAATGCATAGCTGCTCAAAGCTGTTAAACTATGAGAAGGAAGTGCTAGCTCAGCAGGCTCCTTGCAGTGAGGCCCAGAAGAGCAGAGATGTGCACCAACCTACTGGGCCCACCTCCCATCCATGGTCCTCTGCCTCAAGAGAACAGAGCCTGGGGGCGTGGGTTACTTCTTACCTCAAAGATCTCAAAACCAGCAATGTCCAGGACCCCAATGAAGAACTGCCGGGGCAGCTTTGTGTCCAGGGTCTGGTTGATCCGAGATACTAGCCACCGGAAGAGTCGGTCATAGGTGGCCTTGGCCAGAGCACCCACTGCAAACACCACCTGGTAGAGTAGGGAGGCTAGGCTGGGGTCTGGCAAGGAAGGGACCTTGCCCCCACTGTCTCCAGGTGGGCTTGGCCTTCAGGGAGCTCACCTGCTCTACACTCTGGCCCTTGGTCACGTACTCATTTCCCACACGCACCCGAGGGTGCAGAAGGCCTTTGAGGAGGTCCCCACTGCTGACCCCCATCAGGTAAGCAGCCTTGTCAGCACCTGGCAGGCAGACAGGTTGGATAAGGAAGGATGAGGGTGCCGATGCACCTGGGAGCTACACTGCGTCAGCCAGCTGGGGGTTAAAGGAAAGAAGCTGGGCGGGGTCGAGCCAGGGCCACTGTCAGCCCGAGCAAGGTGAGGGTCTGGAGTGGAGAAATCGGAAACAGATAAGACTGAGGCCAAAGGTCATGGACAAGAGTTAAGGTTAATAACAATAACGGACAGGATGTGGTGACCAGGGTTGAGACAAAGGCCAGGTCAGGGTAGGGGCCCCTCACTCTCAGTGCCATCAGCCTCAGCCTGTTCTTCCCGCTGCTTCTGCTTGAATTTCATGTTGCCAAAGTGCAGGAGGGCACCCACGATCTTATAGCAAGCACACTTCTCATCCACGCTGAAGCCCAGGATGTCCATAGCATGCTGGGGAGTGGGGAACACAGGGGCTTCAGGGAAGTCTGGTCCCCACCCAGCCCCCATAGCCATGAGCCCCCACACCTCAGGCACTCTGCTCAGCCCTCGCCGAACACAACCATACATCCGTGGCGATGAGCTCCTCCCCGTCATCCATGTTATCCACAGTGATGACACCCTGACTGCAGAAGTGGTAGTCGTAGGGGTTCATAGACAGAAGCAGCATGTCTGTGGATACAGGGCAGCAACAGGGGGTGGGTCAGGCTATTCACAGGCTGCTTTCCCGCCCCCACCTCAGCATGGTGGGTCCTAGGTAGGCCCAGCCAGCAGGAGCCTAGGGCCCTTCCATGATTTCTCTGGAAGCTGAGTGTCTGATCCCCACCCCCTGCCCATTGCTTCATTTTATTTATTTATTTATTTAGGTGCCAGGGATGGAACTCAAGGCCTTGTGCTTGGTAGGGAGGCACTTTAACCACTGAACTAAATCCCCAGCCCATTGCTTCATTTTAAATTTAATTTTTATTTATTATGTGGGACTGAGCATTGACCCCAGGCCCTTGGGCATGCTAGGTAAGTGTTCCGTCACTGCGCTACACCCCAGGCCCTTCTATTTTTTATGTTTACATTTTTGAGGGCTTCTTCTTTGTGGTTCTCTGAGGAATGAGCCCTGGTCCCTACATCTCGCTCGTCCCTTGATTACTGGTCACAGCCACTCCTCCGACTCAGAACCTGAGCTGAGTAGTGGGTCCTAGAAGATGGCCTAGACCACGCTCAAGGGGCTCACAGAGGAGAGCACCACATGTAGACAATCATATAGACTGAACTTCATGTCACCAAAGTGCAGGGGGAACCCTGTGATGCCAAGAGGCCCTCTTGTCTCTGGATGGCAAGGGGGGGACTTCAGTCTCTACGAAAAGCTACACAACTTTGGCAGGACAGTGGTGCCAAGAGGCCTGTTCTCTGGCCTAAAGCAGAGGCAATAACCAGAAGTCCTAGAAAGGAGTAAAGGAACAGAACCGGCTCTAAGTCCTCCATGAAGTAAGGATGTCACGGCCCTCAGAACATGGAAGGAGCAGCCTTTCTGAGGGCCAGGAGGACCCACGGAGCCCCTTTGGATTCTGACTCCTCCCCTCCATCCCTAGCCCTTACCCTGCAGCTCTGGCTTCTTCCCCGAGAGGATCTGGTAGTAGACATGGTAGCCACGCTCACCAGGCAGCTGGAAGATCACTCGAGACTTCTCCAAGAGATCTGCAGAAAAGAGGAGCCAGCCTGCCATCTCCTGCACTCCTCTTAGTGGCCATCCTGATGGAGGGCACAGGATGGGGAGGAGACAGTAAGGGGCAGGGTATGTAGGGTGCTATGTCTGCACAGGCCACCATGTGCTGGGTTGGGGGCTGTCTCTTCATCAACACCCATGTATGTGGGATGTGTTTGTGGTACCTCTATATGTCTCTGGCCAGATGGGGCAGTGTATCCTCATGAACAGAGGTGTGAATAGGAGTGCCTGTGAATGTAGGTATTTGTTTTGGTTTGGATTGGGTTTGTTTTGTAGTACTGGGGATAGAACCATCCAAGGGTGCTGTAACACTGAGCTACATCCCCAAGCCTTTTTACTTATTTTGAGACAGGGTCTTGCTAAGTTATTCAGGCAGAATTGGAACTTGCAATCCTTCTGCCTCAGCCTCCTTCAGTGCTGGTATTACAGGCAAACACGTTTGGCTGTGTCCAGGTTTTTATTTGTTGGTATGTCAGTATGTGTGTGCTTATCTGGCAGGTGGGACACAGTCAACATAGCGGCTCCTCTGTACATGTGACCTGCTAGTGTGGCCCAGGCAGCTGGTGCCTGGGCAGCTGGGCTACATCAGGCAAAATAAGCAACCACCCCAGAGATGCTAGGAGCCTCCCAGTGGGCTCCTGGGAAGGGCTGAAACTCTAAGTGCAGACAAGAGGTAAGGCAGGGGAATAGAGGGCAGACCCACCCTCCTCTCGGGGGTCAGAGAAAAAGACTACGAACAGGTTGGTCCTAGTCACAAAAAGCCTGCCTGGCCAAATAAGGATCTGAGCACCTGTCTTCAGGTGACAGCATCTAGAGAAGGGCTTTAAACAGGGACAAGATATGGCCAGAATACGATTGGAGAGACTGTGGCTGACAACCCAGAGTGGAGGCTGGTGTAGCATTGTGGTGAGTGGGGAGGTGGCCTGAAAAGGACACTGGCTGGGGGATGGAGAGAAATCCCAAGAGCAGGCAGCACTAAATCTGAGTGAAAAGCTCAGTTCAGCTTTTTTCCCTCCTCCCCACCCCATCCTCCACTCTCCAGGACTCACAGCTGTCAATATCCGCCGAGGCCAGCTTCCCAGAGGGACCAAAGTGAATGCGAATGAACTTGCCCTGCAGATAGAGGGGCTGCCCTCAGTCCAGAGTCTCAGCCAGAGCTGCCCAACCAGCTAGAGGCTTCCACAGGCCCAATGACCTGGTGCTCCTCCAGCCACCCGCTCCCACCGTGGCCACTCACAAAACGGGAGGAGTTGTCATTCCTCAAGGTCTTGGCGTTTCCAAAAGCCTCCATGGCAGGGTTGGCCTCAATGATTTGATCCTCAAGAGTGCCCTGCATCGGGGCAAGGGTCTGTTAGCCCTGGCGCTCACTGATCGGCAGCCACTGAAGCCCACAGACCCTCTGCTAGAACGGGAAGGGGAAATCCCCAGGACCTTAAAGTTGCTGCCTGCCATACTTACCCCAGTCTTTGTTGCCAGAAATTGCTGGGGCGGGGTGGGGGGGAAGGAAAATAAAGTTAGAAGGTATGAGGTCTCACCAGGTGAGGGAGTAGGGGCAGCAGTTAGAAGGATTGAATGTTAGTCATCAAAATGTTTACTAACAGTAGATGTAGCACACATCTCACTACCCGTATTCTCCATAGATTGGCCCTCCTAGAGTTGCAAGAAAGAGGGAGCAAGCATGGCCCTAGCCAGGGGCTTGAGGCAGGGGTAGCACTAGGATTCCCCCATCTGTCTATGACCTCCTCAGCCAGAGGCACCCACACCCAAGCAGTGCCACCTGCACCAAGCCCTAGGGGCACCTGACTAAAACCTCCTCTCCTCCAGGGCTCAGTCAAAGCACATCCTCCTCCAGGAAGGTATTCTTGATTCTCTGAGGCTAGAAAAGACCTCTTCCTACCCTAATCTTCTTTTCTTTTTTGGTGCTGGGGATCAGACTCAGGGCTCTGCACTTGCTAGGCAAGCACTAGAGCTATATCCTCAACCCCTCCACCCTAACCTTCTTGAAGGCCTTTCACACACTTCTTGGTGTTGTGATGACATCTGTCTTCATTAAACATTTTATACCTGTTATTCAAAACAGCCCTACCAAATGCATTAGCCCCAATTTGCAAGTTAGAAAATTAAGACTCAGAGCAGGGAGCTGACCTGTTCAAGGATACGCAGAAATTTAGGCTGTAGGGCAGACCAAGCCCAGGCATTTGCCTCCTACAGCCCTCCGTCTGTCTCTCCCACATCACACCCAGAAAGACTTAATGAACTGAGCTGATACTCCTCCTCCTACTAGCCTCATCCTTCTCATCCCTCCATTTTTTCTCTTTCTTTTCTTTCCTATCCTGGATGCCAAGAACCTGAGAAGAAAGGGAAAGGAAAAAAGGAATGGATTCTGGAGACAGCAGACTTGTGCTCATTCTTTCATTTATTCACCTCCAGGGAGCCCAAAACTTGAAAATGCCCCCTAGACACTGCTAGAGAGAGGCAGGGGAGAAGGGACAGGCACCCCTCTTCACACGCCCCTACCCGATGTTTTTGGGCAAGAACTTCTCTGGCCTGTTTGGCCAAATTTGGGGCCAAGGAAGGGAACCAATACAGCTTTTAAGCTCCCACTTCCTGTGTGCAGCCTTCTGCCTGCCTCCCTTGCCCAACCCTGTGCTCGGATTTCATGACCAGGGCTCCTTTCTGCATAGGCATTCCCCTGCCTTCAGCCCTTCCAGCTGGGCCCTGCCAGCTCCTGCCTCTCCCTGCCATCTTGTCTTGTGACTGGACCAACCCAATTTTCTGCAGCATCCAAAAAGGTCTTTTGGGTGCTTGGAAACAGGGTAGGAAAGGGAGGGAAGAAAGAATACCAAAAAGTCAACAGCAAGACGAAACAACAGCCACAACCAAAAAACAAAACTAAAAGAAAAAGAAAAATCAAAACCTAAGAAAATCAAGTGTGGGGAAAAAAGAGAGGGAAAAAGTGAGAAAAAGAAAAAAGAAAGAAAAACGCCCCAGAATAAAGCAAGGCTCAACAAGACCAGACCAGGAATAGGGGCTGCACATAGGAGAAGACCTTCAGCTTCTGGAAAGAAATGGCAGCCCATTTTGGGGTGGATGCATGGTGATCTGGGGCAGCCACAGAGCTCTGAACAGCTGGCCTTTGAGTTAGGAATGGAACACTGTGCCTTGAAAATGAAAACAAAAACACCTGGGTTCCAACTGTTTTGGAAGTTTCCAAAACTTTTTTTAAAAAAATTTTTGGTTTTTTTTGAGACAGAGTCTCACTATGTAGTCCAGGCTGTCCTTGAACTCTTGGCAATCCTCCTGCCTCAGCCTCCCAAGTGCTGGGATTAGAGGCAGGCACCACTACATCTGACTGAAAATTTCCAAAAGTCTTATAGAAATCACGAGTCACAAAATTGTTGAGAATGTCCAGTGTCCTCAGCTTTGACTAAGTAATCTCTGTGTAAAAACCTGCACTTTCTGGTTGGCAGCAGGTAACTGTTTTTGGTGCGTGAAAACCAAGAAAACAATCACTTCATAGCAAAAACAGTCTATCTAGTGAACTCTTTCAAATTATGAAAGTCACAATGTAAGAGAAAAATTACACAAAAATGTTTAAGAATAGCAAAGTGGCCCCACACATCTTGTTATAGAAGGGCATATTGTAGCAGGCCTGGCACGCACATACACACACACGCAGTGTGTCAGAGGTGGCCACAGTTTTTCTGGTCAAGCCTTGCTCAGGCCAGAGTGTCCCACCAAAGTGGGAGGCTCAGGCAGGGCGAGGACTCTGGATAATCAAAATTTTAAAAAGAAGGAATAGTAATTTTAAAATAAGAGGAAGGAAAGAGAAAAACAAAACAAAACAAAAGAGCAAGAAGCAGTGGGGATCAGTGCCCAGGTGGGCAAGTCTTACGGCTTTCTTCCCTGGCCCGTCTCCCAGGGCAGCGACGATGGCAAAGTACTGAATGACCCGCTTGGTGTTAACCGTCTTACCGGCCCCCGACTCTCCACTTGGACAACACAAACATGAGTCACCAAGGCCCATCTGGTCTAATGCCCCCAGCCCTCAACATCTCACCCCTTGAACAGGATACCTCTTCTCTCCTTCCCCCTACTCAGCTCCCAAATTGGTATCCCCCAGGAATAGGTCAATAATCTACATGTTGTTTACAATGCAAGCCAGTGTAGACAGTCCCTGCAAGGTGATTACATGCATGATAATGCCACTGTTCCCTGAGTGTCACTCAGCTCGAGGCACTGGACAAAAGCACTTTACCTCCACCAGTTAAATTAACCCTCAGAAAACTAAGGCAGGCACCATTATCATTTTCCAGACGAGGAAATAGGCCTCAGAAGTTCTGACCTTTCCCTGCTGCATCCAGGCACATGTATCAACTCACTGACCCCTTATTATTCTAGGCTGCAGGTAGGACTGTTCTATTTTTATCGGTGAGGCAGAGGCCCAAGGGCACACAGTAGGAAACAGAAACATGAGAACTTGAATCTAACTCTATCTGATCACAAAGTCCTTGCTCTTAACACCAGGCTGCAAGTTTTTACTGGTGTGTGTGTGTGTGTGTGTGTGTACACAAACATGGTCCATATTGGCTTGGCTGAACAAGAACCTGATATGTAAAAAATCTACCACTCTCACCCAGGCATGGTGGTGCACACCTATAATTCCAGCACTTGGGAGGTTGAGGGAGGGGACTGTGATGAGTTCAGGGCCAGCCTGGGATACACAGTAAGACCCTGTCTCAAAAAACAAACAAACAAACAAACAAACAAAACACCTCAAAAACAAAACAAAAAAAGAAATCTGCCACTTTCCCATGAAGGGAAAGGATCAGAGATAAGGAGACAGTGAGAAGCAGGTGTTGAGGAGGATGGTGAGGAACGAATGAACTCCTCCCTTCCCTTTAGCCAGAATTAGAACCTCCATGAAGGATCAAAGTAGAAGATTCTGGGCCCTGGGGAAAGGTGGTATTGGAGTTGGTGATCACCCTTGTGCTCAGGCATCCCCTTCCTACCCCCAACTCAAACGGGCAGAGCAAAAGTTCAGATTTGATTTAGCTTCACCTGGGACACTGTGTCCAGGTGGTAAAAACCCTGCTCTAAGCATCTGGGGAGTTGTTTGTTCAGTACTAGGGATTACACCCAGGGACACTTATTACTGAGCTACACCCCTAGTCCTTTTTATTTTGAGACAGGGCCTCACTAAGTTGCCCAGGCTAGCCTGGAACTTGCGATGCTCCTGTCTGAAGCTCCCAAGTAGCTGGGATTACTGGCATGCATCACAGCACCTCACTCTAGGCACCTCAGATTCAGGGCTGCAAAATGACTTTGCTTCTGCCCTCCTCCTGCCAAATGGCCAGCAGTTCCCACCCAACTCCCAGAGCCCCACACTCACGTGATCAGCATGGACTGGTTCTCTCGATCTAGAGGAAAGGAGAGAGAAGAGAAAAGTCAGTATGTGAGGGAGCGCCAGGCACTGGGGAAGTCAGTTCTCCATCAAGGGCTGAAAAAGGAGAGAACCAGGAGGTACTGCCTAGACTGGAAAAGCAGAATGCTATGCTAGTGTCCATCAGCATCAAAAGAGGGCAGCCAAATGGAGGGAAGAGGGGCCTTTACAGAGGCCTCCCTGAAGCCAGGGTAGGGGTTTTGGGTGGGGGAGAAGAGCGGAAGCAGCCCTTACTGCGCAGCATGTCGTTGTAGGCATTATCGGCCACTGAATATATGTGAGGTGGGGCCTCCGAGCGACGCTTTCCCTTGTAAGCAGCCACCACAGAAGCTGTGTAGACTGGGAGCCATTTGTAGGGGTTGATGGTGACACAGAAGAGGCCTGAGTATGTCTGAGGAGAGAGTGTAGAGGTAGAGTTTTATTTGGAGGTCCTAAGTTCCCACTCCCAGGCCCCCATCCTCACACCATGACCCCTACAATATTCCTCAAGGAGCCATTTGACATGCCATGCCACATGTCCCATGGTTGCCCAGACCCTGCCCAGCCCTTTCTCTTGCCCCCAACTCCCCCTGCAGCCAGTGGTTCCACCACCACAGCCAGTAGCTGAGCCTCTGTGGCAGGGCACAATGATGTTACCTGGCCCTACCTCTAGGGGGCCTTTGCATTCAGCTAGGGTGCTCCTCTCCCTCTGCTACTAGGCCCCTCCAGCCCCACTCCAGCCCTGTCCCACGGTCCCCCGTCCTGGCCTGTAGCTCACATAGATCATCCAGCGAGCATAACGCTGGCGCAGGTTGTGCAGCACTGAGGCCTCGTTGAGGTGTGTCATCATGGCCATGTCCTCCAGTAGGTCAAAGCGAGGCGGGTTCATGGGCTGCAGCTCGGTTTCACGCACTGTCAGCACCTGCCAAGCAGGTGTGTTATTAAGGTGAGCGTTGGAGAGGGACCAACTGACCTCACCGTTCACTCCCACCCACACACTCCCCAACCTCCTGCCCCCAGAGTCAGAATCCCACAGGCCAGGAGCTGTATTCCCAACAACAGAGGGGCCAATCTCAAGAAAGGGAGAGCGGAACCTTCTGGTCTTTGGTCTCCACGTTGACTCTGCCCCCGGTAGCCTCTGACTTGACCTCAGCCTCCACGTAAGCATCTTGTTCATCAGGTACCCAGACCCGTTTCTTCCCTGGGTTGTAGAAAGATCATTGGGACTTTGAGAGGGGCTAAGGCAGCCCCAGGGGTCCAGCTGGGCTTCTCAGATGTATCCATGCAGCTGTGCCCATCCCAAGAAGTCCCTCTGCCAGGACACAGGAGTCCCAGTGAAGACCCCTGAAGCCCAGGGCAGAGGTAGGAGGACCCCCAGAGATCGGAAAAATCTCTTATTGGAAAAATGTCTGTTTTGTACACTTGGGCTCAGATCCCCATTTCAATCATATATGTCTTGCAACACGGGAAAAATCCCTCATTCTGTGCCTATTCCCTCAACCACTAAAGTCATGAGGCTCTCCTGAGGTCCCATATGGTGAAGCCCCTTGATACTGTATCAAGCACGTAACTTTCAGCAGGTGCTCATCTTTCCCATTTTACTGAAGATTCTGTTCTTCTAACTCTGTCTAAGGGTTTTTGCTGCCTGGCTAGCTGGCCCCAGAACTTATGGAGAGCCCAAATTTTCTTTTCTTTTTTCTTTTTTTTTTTTTGTGACAGGGACTCACTCTGTAATTCAGGCTGGCCTTAAACTCACTATATAGCCCAGGCTGACCTCAAGCTAGCAGCAATCCTCCTGCCTCAGCTTTCTGAGTGCTGGGATCATAGGCATACACTACCGCACCAGGTTTGGAAAGCCTAGATTTTTATGGGAGTTAAAAATATGGACTCACAGGCATTGTAGTATACCCTATAATCCCAGCTACTAGAGAGGCTGAGGCAAAAGGATCATGAGTTAAAAGCCAGCACGATCCTAGTCTCAAAAAAAAAAAAAAAAAGTACTCGGACCATAGACTGCAGGTCCTAGTTCCTCCTCCCTCCTTGCTAGCCAAGTACCTTGATCAGGACCATCTACATAACTTGCAGGCCCTAGTGCAAAATATTGCAAACTCCCTTGCTTAAAATTTATTTTAAAATTTAAGATAGCAGCTGAGTGTGGTGGTGCATGCCTGTAATCCCAGCATTCTGAGAGGTTGAGGCAGGAGGATCCCAAGTTTGAGTCCAGCCTAGGCAACTTAGTGACTTACAGAAACCCTGTCTCAAAATAAGAAATAAAAAGGGGCTGGTGATATACTTCAGTGCAAAGGTCCTGGGTTCAATCTCCAGTACTTAAGAAAAAAATTCAAGATGAAAATATCAAAGTGGTAAATCAGGTACAAAGCCTTTCTAAGCATGGTGCCCTATGAGGCTTTAGAGGTTACACACTTCTGAAGCTGGTTGTGGCCCTGGTTCCCACCTTCCCAGGATGTTGAGAAGTGGCACAGTAAGTAATCTAGTCTGGGCCTGGCATGTAAAAAGCACTCTATACACATTGCCTATTGTTATTATTGTCCTATGAGCAAACCAGATCATAAATAGTCCTCTTTATTCCTGTCTCTAATAAACAGTTCCTTTGGCGCTGTGGAAAGTGCTAAAAATAAGTCCAGCACAGGTTCTGTGGACATGTGGAGGCACATAGGCCTATTGGTCTGGTCTCAGCCTCAGCTTCCAGTCTGAGTTCTCAAAACTTGCAGCTCCAGGAGACAGATGGTATTATCCCATTTTACAGAGGGACAAACCAAGACTTGTTTGCAGACACAGTGAGTACACACCTTCCCTGGGTTTTAGTCTCTATGCCCCGGAATCTGAAGAAAAGGTCCAAAGCTAAAGTAATCAGGCCCGAGTGCTCCTTTAGCCCCAAGTAGAATGCCAACCATCCCTACCCTGTTCCTGGTTTGAGTCCATAAGGGCTGTGCCACTCCCTGCTACTTTCACTTACCATCCCATGGGACAGTGTGCACCTTCATCAGCTCCTGGTAACCCTGGCGGAGGTAGCGAGCAGATTCCCCAAGTTCACTTACATCCATCATGGCGGTGAAAGAGGAGAAGGGCCTGGAAATCTGGGCGATTCTAGGTAGTCCTAGACAGCAGGCACTGGAAGATGGCAGCGACAAGCAAACTGAGGGACTAGGGTACCCACACCGGACATGATCCTCCAACCCAGAAAGCCTGACACTAGATGACTCCCTGGGTAAACCCCAACACACATGCACAGCCTCAAATGCCAGAGCATTCTCTCGTACTGATATGGAACACTCGTGCTCACCCAGGGGCACTCTCACCCGCCCTCCAGCTCCAACCCCAGCCTCGATCGCCCACCTCGGCACCACAGTGAGAGCAAGGAGCCGTGCTACCCCTTTTTATTGCAGCAGTCAAGGTCAGAAGAGGAGAGCTATGTCAGCAATCTCCACGTGTCACAGCCCCCCCAGCCTGGCCACAGGACACAAAAAGCAAATTCCCTTTTATCTCCACCAGCACAGCCCCTGGGCTATTTTTACCTCCCATTGTCAGGGGATCACAAAGGCGAGAGAGAGGCAAGAGAGACTCCACTCAAACAAGGAGGCTGGGATTCTGAGACTGGCCCGGCAGGGACAGGGCAGTAAGGAGCTCTGAGACAGACTGAGTCACAGACAGTCTGGTACAGGCAGAAAAAAAGACCCACGTCCAGAGAAACAGAAAGCAAAGAGACTCAGAGAGGGCAACCACAGAATGAATGTCCTTTGGGACATCTAATCCAACTCTATGCATCAAGGCAGACTGAGGTGCAAGTGCTACCCAAGTCTCACAGATCAGCAGTGACAGAGACAAGTGAAAAAGAGAAACAAAGAGAGATGCATCCCTTTCCAGCACCTGGACATGGCTCCTTCTTCCCTTTCCTCCATCTCCTTCTCTCTAAGGGCCTCTACAGGAAATCATACATGAAGAAAACCAGACTTGAGACTAAAGTAGTAATTTGGCTGAAGAGGAAACAAATTTATGAAATTTAGACCAATTATGAGCCCCTTTATATTTTTTTTTGTTTTTGTTTTTGTTTTTTGGTGCTGGGGATTGAACTCAGGACCTTGTGCTTATAAGGCAAGCACTCTAACCACTGAGCTAAATCCCCAGCCCGTCCCTTTATATTCTAACATTCAAGATTCTCAGGAAACCAACTTCCTGCACCCTACTTTCAACAGGGTTTGGGGGTGCTGGCACTCAGTCTGCCTGATACAGGGACTTTCAGGCTGTCCTCTCCATTGTCTCATTCTGGGGTTGTGATGCCACAGAATTTTAGAATCAGAGAATCAAAGGATTCAACAACCTTAGACACTCCTTCATTGAATTAGAGAGTTCCAGAGTCAGGATTCCAACCAGACATCAGACTGAGCTCAGAGAATCAAAGGACCCAAGAACTTTAGACACCGGATACACAGAACTAGAGAGTTCCAGAGCCAGGATTCCAATTGGACATCAAACTGAACTTAGAGACTCAAAGGACCCAAGAAACTTAAGACACTGGACACATAGAACTAGAGAGTTCCAGAGGCAGGATTCCAACCAGATGTCAGACAGAGCTCATACAGTGAATCCTCTGTACCAATAGTCTATCAACTCCAAATATGTAACGTGCCAAATACAATACATAGAACTAATTCTGAAGATATATTTTCAACCACATATAGTTCACAAACAGGTAAAAATAGCTTATGGGGATAGAAGTGGAAGAGTAGTCCTCCGAGGGACAGCAGTGACTCAAGGTTCATAAAAGAGGCTTTTTCAAAGCAGGAACTATTTTGTGCATTGAAATGACTGGTGATTTACTGTAAATATATTACATGAAAACTTTTTTAAATAAAACACTTTGCCTGAGGGATACTGGCACACTACAGCAAGGATTGTTAAAATGAGTCTGAGGAAGCAAAGCTCTGGTGACTTCTTAAAGCAAATTATCAGGTGGCCAGTTGTGGTAAAATTAAATTTTGGAGAGGATTATCGAGGGCTCCTGGCTTACCTTGAGAGCTGTATGAATATAGCCTGGGAGCAGGCAGAAGAATATGTAAAAGGACAGCTGAAGAATAAGTACAGGAATGCATTTATCTGAGGAAACAATGTATTAATACATAAGTACACAGAAGAGAAGGATGTGAAAACACCAAGGAAGCAATTCTTTTTGTAGTTGTATTTTTATGAAATGTTTTTCTATATTTTGGTTCTTTTGTGATGTAAGTTGTCCTGTTTTCATGGTAGTTGGTGATTTTTCAGACATGCAACATAATGTATAAAATTATGGACTGAATTGTAAAGACACTGTCACATTTAAGTTTCAGTCATTTTCTTTTACCTCAATGTCAATATAAAAAAAACCAAGATTTAAAAAAATACATTGCTAAATTTAGCAATATCTGTCGAAATTGCAAAAGCCCAGGCCCTTTTAGGAATCAGTTCTGCAAGTGTATTTCCATGTCATGAAATGATACAAGTCCCCTTTAGGGGGGGCATTTTTTTGGGGGGGTGCTGGGGATTAAACTCAGGGCCTTGTGGTTACAAGGCAAGTGCTCTAACCACTGAGCTAAATCCCCAGCCCCTGGGTGGGCATTTAGATTGTTTTCAATCTTTTGCCATTACCAACAGTGCTGTGATAGATATTCTTGTGTAATCTGATGAATTTTACAAAGGAAACATACTCTGTTCAAGAAATGGAAAAAAAAATGGAAATCACAGAAATTATGAGGAATTATCCCCCTAGGGCTCTCTTTCAGATACCACCCCTCCCCCAAGGTAACAAAAGCCTAATTTCACAGATTAGTTTTGTCTATTTTCAGAATTTGTATGTATGGAATCTTACATTATATATTCCTTTCTTCTTTTTCTCAACATCATATTTGTGAGAACATCATCCTGTTTTTAACTCTTTCCACAGAATTTTCATTGTTATTGCCTGTCTTCCACCACCAGAAAGAAACCCCATGAGAGCAGGAGTTTGGTCTACAATCCCAGAAACTTGCAAAAAGTCTGTGCATAGTAAAGTCAATAAATACCTATCGAATGAGTGAGGGAGCCAAACTTAGTAGATTGATAGAGTTTGAATCTTTATATGGGGTCAGACAATGTGTATGGCCTGAGCAATTTATAGAAAGTATTGGGGGTGGAGAAAACTGTGCTTTTCAAAGATGCTCAGAATGCAGGGCTTCTTGGCCAGGGCCCGAACAACAGAATTAGCCTGGAGAATCAGAACCTCTAACAAGCCCAGCTTATATAAAATGTAAGATTGGTTTAATTCTAGAATTACCTGCTCAGTGTATAACTTGACACTAAGCAAACAACCCAAAAGTGATTCTAGAGCTGCCCCGTTTAAAGGACAAAAGCACACTGGACATTCAGACTGGCAAGGACAGAGGCATGACCTCAGGTCTCTTCCCTCAAAGATCTCACATTCTTTTGGGAGGCAAAACATAGGCAAACAAGGGGTTGAGGATTTAGCTCAATGGTACGGCACTTGCCTGGCAAGCGCAAGGCCGTGAGTTTGATCCCCAGCACCAAAAAAAGGGCAAGCAAATATGTTTTTTAAGGCACTGCAATGATGGAAATAAGCAGAGCTGTGCTCCGGAGGGTAATGGAGGTATGCTTTATTCAGGTGGGCCAGGCAGAGCACTCTGCAGAGCTAACATTTGAGGTGAGACCAGAAGAACAAGGAGCCAGTCAGGCTAAGGTTCTGGGGAAGGATATTCCAAGCAGAAGGAACAATGAGTACAAAAATCACATAGCAGAAAATGGCAGGGAATGTGTGAGGCACTGTCAAAGTGATGACACACAGTGGTGAGCAAAGGGAGAATTCTACAAGGTTTGAGGAGAGAGGTAGATGGGTCCATGAGATTGTTCCCAGTCTTGAAGGACTTGGAAAGGAGTCTGGATTTGATTGCAAGTACAATAAGAACCAACATATTAGGCCAGGAAAGTAAGAGACCTGAAGTTTAATAATGGCCACTTGGTTACTGTGTAGAGAATGGGCTGGAAGGAGCAGGAGATTTAGCAGGGAGCAGTTGAAGAGGCTGCTGTGGTCTTTCAAGTGGGAACTGATAGGCCTGGACAGACAGAGGCACTGAAGGTAGGAGAGGGGACAAGACAGCAAGAACCGAAAGTCCAAGGTGGAAGAAAACAGAGGTAGGCCTGGGCAGCCACACCAGCTGAGGCCGGGTCCCCCAGGAGTTTACGGGAAGGCGAGGCTGGACTGAGCAATTGGAACTAGACTGTGAAGGGCTTCAAAAGCTAGATTAAGATTTGAAGTTTTCCCCTACAGAAGTTGGGGCACCATCAAAGGCATTTTTATTTATTTCTTCATCAAAGAGCTCTGATCAAGGAATCTGACAGTGGTCAGATTTATGTGTTCATCAGATCCCCACGGCAGCTGGTGTGGAGGATGGACTGAAGGGGCGAGACCGGTGGCAGGAAGACTCACTCAGGAGGAGGCTGCCATAACAGTCCGCATGTAAGGTGGTGGGGCCCCACGAGGGGCCTGGCACCCTGGGGGTGGTTAGGCCCCTGCTTGTCCCAGGTTTGTCCCCCTTCTGGGGCCCTAGGCAGCTGCAGAGGACTCGAGTGGGCCCCAGCTCTGATGCTTCAAGCAGAAAATAGGATGAGGGCAGCCAAAAGGCATCAAGGCTGTTTATCCGGAGGAGAGACGCCTCAGCATGGATTTATGGCTGAAAAGGTTACTGGGGAGAGGGGGTGAGGAACCAGCTGTCCCCCATCCCCATAAAGGGCAAACAAAGGAGGGGATAGTAGCCTCAGCTGCAACAGAGTGTGGAGGCTAGACTCATGAGGTATGAGGTCTTGACAGCTTCAGAGAATGAAAGGGACCTTTAGTGATTGTGCAAGGCAGCTGCCAATGAACAGTCAAGGAAACTGAGATATAGAGGGAAAGGCAAGCCTTTGCTCAAGGTTACACAGTGAATTAAAGCTATGACTGGACCCAGCAGCACAAACTCCTGCTTCCGAAGACCCCAGGGGCCCCTCAGAGTACTCACAAGCGTCCCTCAGACTGCCCTCTGAAGAGTTCTGGGATAGTCACCCCAGAAAGGAAATGTACACATGGGGCTGGGGATTTAGCTCAGTGCTTAAAGTGGTTGCCTAGTAAGCACAAGGCCCTGAGTTCAATCCCCAGCAACCCTCCCCCCGAAAAAAGAAAAACAAACAAAAAACACGTACGTGTGCAGTTATCCCAAAACAATGGACAGAAAAATCTACACTGGACTGACATGCCCTGGACCAGGTGTCTGATTGCTGCATTTGCATGATTAACCTTCATTTTAGGTCCTCATTGTTCTAGTAGCTGTGTCTCTGCCTCTATTCCAATGAGACTCCATTTTTGGCAATGGGTGGGAGTCCCTTATATCTCTTGGTCTTTCTGTGTTACCTTATCTCTACCCTCTAAGGCTGTGTTTCTGTCTTGGCCTCTGACTGCAGAGCTGAGCTGGACCAACCTCCCACCCCTAGAGGCCCTCACTCTTAGTATGCCCCAGTGTAGACAATGCTTGGGACCAGCGCCCAGGCTGGGACAGGTGACAGCAGCTGTGGCTCTATCTATAGCTCCCTTGCCCTTCAATTGTTCCCAACTTCAAACAATAGTTGGGCCTCAGATTAGAGACAGCCTCTATAGCCCTGCTTAAATGAATCCCAGGGGGTAGGGGATGAGGCTCCCCAGAGCTACATAGTGATCTTTATAGGCAGCTACCTCTGTCTGTAAACCCATGTTTTACCTATAACTCTGGCTCTGGGTTCTAACACCTTCCAGATCAGAGACTGTACAACTGTAGGACTCGTGAGTAAGGGAACAGGGTATGTCTGAACTGCAGACCTGTACATGAGCAACTGAATGTGAGACATGTGGGTTTCCCTCTTCCTGCCTTGGTTGACAGACACTCATGGGCACTGAGGTGCCAGTTCCATGAGGGCAGAGACCTGGTCTTTCTTATACCCTGCTGTATCCCAGCCTTAGCCTGGTACCTGGTAAGTGTTCCATATACATTTCTTATCTTAGCCCTTAGGCCATGGGAAGGCATGCCATGGAGGGATGTGACTTTTGCTTGAAAGGCAGGCTAGAGTAGTAATGAAGAGCACCTCGTCTAAAGTGAAATTCCTGGGTCTCATGCCAGTTGCCAGCCATAAAATCTTGGAAAAGTACTCAACATCTTAACAATGGATATTCATAAAAGGTACCTATCTTACAGGGCTGTGGCAAATATTATATGAGTGAAGACAAGTGCTTAGAATAGTGCATGGTACTAGTGGAGACTCAATAAATTACTATGTCTAACATAGACCATTCTAAGTCAGGCATGGTGGTGCACACCTGTAATCCCAGCACATGGGAGACAGAGGGAGGAGGACCTCTGAGAGTTCAAGGCCAGCCTGAATTATACAGCAAGAGCATATCTCAAAAAAAAAAACAATAAATGTGTATGTATGTATGTAAAAAAATAAATATTCAGAAAAATTAGTGAGGGGCTGGGGGTGTAGCTCAGTGGTAGAGCACACCTGCCTAGCATGTATGAGGTCCTAGGTTTGATTCCCAGGATTTAAAAAAAAAAATTGTGAGTAGAAGAATGTATGGGATATGCTATCAACTCTGTAAAAATGGCAGGCAGAGATTTGTGCATTCACATGTTCATCTATGGACAGAGTGCCTCTCTGAAAGTCACTCGAGATGCTGGTAACAGTGGTTGATGGCAAGGGGTCAGGGAAAGGAGACAGACTAATATTTTCCCTTGTATACTTTTAATCATTTGAACTTTTTAATCATGTGTATTATAACCTATTTTTTAAAGTTTTTGGTAAGTGAATAAAGGTCAATTCCAACACAGTCCTTGAAAAAGCAAGCCCCTACTCTGTGCCAGTGGGCAGGGGCCTGGGCAAGGGTTGGTCCCACCTTTAGCCTGGGTCTGACTCCTAGGAGGACCCTCTTCCCTCTAACCCAATGATGGACAAATGCATCCTTCAGAACCACTCCAGAGCAAATGGTAAACCATCAGAAAAGTTTCCTAGCTTCCAGGCCAAGCAGCAGGAGTGGAATAAGGGATGCAAACTCCTGTCCTCTTTTCTGGTCGCAGCTTCCAATTTTCAGCCCAAGCTATTCTTAGAGCCCAGATAATGCTAGCAGTTGCTGTGCTTCATATCAGCTTCCAGAAGCACTTATCCCTGAGACACACAATCACACCCCCACCTCGTGTGCTGGCCTCCCTGCCAGGTACAGGCATCCTGCTGGCTCTATTCTCTATACTGCATGAGCTGCACACACTTAGGCCAACACAGATAGGAAGAGATAAAGGACACCCTGTGGTAGAAGATATAACCACAGGGGTCACCATCTGGATAGTTTGGGCCAACTCCAGGCTCCAGACTATGCTAAGGATATGAATGGAAGGGATGGGTGCAATGGCTATGGATTAGATTAGGAGTGTGGGGTGAGGAGTGGGCACAAACAGTAGCAGGGAGGGGCCGGAGGGGCCAGTGTACAGAGGTCTGGGGAAAAGACATCAGAAGAGGGTCAGACTCTGACCAGCTATGTGACCTCGAGCAGGTCTCTTTTCCTCTTGGAGCTTCAATTTCCATCATAAAGTAGGTATAATCTTATTCCATTCTGTTGGCATGTATACTTAATGAAATAATGTATGTAAAGAGCTGAGCCTATACCTGACCTAAAACAAGCACTATGCCAATAGTATCATTAGCTTCACCACAGCAGGCAATGTTTCCCTTTCACCTGCCTACCTGCATAGATTAGGTTAAGCCTGGAACAAGGTAAGACCGTCTCTCCAAATCCTTGCTCTGTCATTTATAAATGAAGTGACCTTCAGCAAGTTTGCTTCATCTTGGAGTCCTCTGAAAAATGAATATACAGAGTATCTGCCTTGTAACACTGCAGAGAGAAACAACTGAAATACAATGTTTAGCCTCTGGGAAGAAGTCAACAGTGTGTGCTGGGTGTGGTGGCACACTCTTGTAATACCAGCACTCTAGACATAACTCGCTTAAGAGAATCTGCAGAAAAGCTACAGCAACAACAGCAAGAGTCTGCACACAGGAGGATCACCATGAATTCGCATCTAGCCCTGCTACACAGTGAGTGACCTGCCTGAACTACATAGTGAGACCTGTCTCAAAAAAAACATTTTTTTGACAGTGTGAAATTGAGGGGCTGTGACTCTGTGTACACTGCAGTACTACGGTGGGGAAGCCTAGGATCTATTGCTCTGTGGACAGAATTTGCAATAGTGCCCAGGGCAGCCAACATTCCAGTGAAGGTCCTGGTGGGCCCAACATATAGAAGTCCAAGGATCTTCTAAGACAGCAACCCCACCCCTCAAACCCTGTGCCAAAGCCAAGGCCATGCCTGGGGTCTCAGGATCTGGATGGGCTTGCCCCACCTTTCTTCCCATTTAGTTCATTCTAACAAACAACAATCTCTGATCCCCCTAGACTAGGACTGGGTCTGGACTCCCTCCTGAGGCTCAGGAATCTAAGATTGGTGAGGGGAGACAGGTACCAAGACACAGATATCTAATAACAAACAATACAGGGCCTCTGAGGGAGGCGGACGTAGCCCCACCTAGTGGAGAGCACGGCCTTGGCCTGGGTGACTGGTGGCACCCGCACAGTCAGGGTCTGCAGAGGATTCAAAATGACCAACGAGGAACTTCTTCCAACAAAAGGTTTGACAGAATGAAACAGACATTAAAGTTATGACACAAGATGAGTTAACTCTAAGATGGAAACAATACGAAGCATATGTTCAAGCTTTAGAGGCCAAGTACATAGATCTGAACGTAGATAACATAACTGGGTTAAGAGAATCTGCAGAAAAGCTACAGCAAACAACAGCGAGAGTCTGCATGCAGGGAAAACATTCTTCTAATGCCACTAGCAGCCAAGAATTGCCAAGAGCATACTACTCAAATCCAGTACCTCAAAGCAAGTCCAGCAGCCAAGCATTGCTCAACTGACATCAATGATGCTAGACTCAGAAATCAACTTGTTTTTCCTAAAAATGAAAGGTGAAGTGGAACAGACTAAAGACAAACTGGTACATGTTCAAAATGAACTGAATGCCTGGAAGGTTATGCCTGATAGGTAAACACACACTCCTGAGTCAAGACTTCCCTGATAGTCCCACTTCAAGAAATCTGGGATGGAACACCAAATACTTATTTTGACACCAAGACTAAAACTTTTTGAGCCAAAAAAAGCCGTATTCTTATACTGTCCAGCTTGGAATAATTAATATAAAACTTACATTAACTGAACCTTGTGTTTGGGCCTTTTTATTTTCCCATTCCTCTTGCTTCAGAGGCCTGAGGCCATTGGAAGCTGCCTTCAAAAAATTCCCATTTTAGGGGCTGGGGATTTAGCTCAAGTGGTAGAGTGCCTGCCTAGCAAGTGCAAGGCCCTGAGTTCGATTGCCAGCACCCCCAAAAAAAAAAAATTTCCCCTTCTAGAACATGTAGACACTTGAGAAATGTTTCTGTTAGAAGAAAATAGAGGAAGAAACAGAAGGCTTTAATCTGTGGCACACACTGTGTCTTCAGTCTGTAGCACTGAAACCTAAGAGTTTAAACCATGAACAGAACATGTAAAATTCCAGTAAAATGTAAAAATGGAATACACATTGCTCTTAACCTTGAGCATAGTGACTTGGAGACACTGTGTATCAGTTTTGCCATTAAGACTGTGGACTCATGACTGTTGTTGAACTGGGTCAAAACTCAAATGAGGTGTATTTTGTCTTTAAAGGGTTTAAGAGCCATTTTAACAGTCAAGAGAGAATCAAATAATAGATGTCAGTACAAGTAGTACAAATATTTAACCATTTATCTTAGGGCTCTATATTACTTAATGGACCCCTTAATGGAGTTTTAAACAATGGTTTGTTCTTTGAATGGTTGCAAAAATTGTAGATAATCTTAACTAAGGACTGTACAAATGCAAAGGTATGATACCAAATTTCAAGCTTAAACTGTTTGAAGTATTATAAACATTCATTTTGCAACTGGATTGTATAAGGATATTGGTTGTGATGAGACTCGCTGCATTTTTTTTTTTTCAGTAATGAACAGTGAAATCCCCATCCCATTCAACATGTTAAAAAAGCAGTACCTTTGGTATTAATGGGGGAATGTGTTTCCTTATTGTTTTGGGGCCTTTTGTGTCAACATCTTTTTTTTTTTTTTTTTTTTTGGTGCTGGGGATGGAACTCAGGGCCTTGTGCTTGCTAGGCAAGCACTCTAACCACTGAGCTAAATCCCCAGCCCTACATTCTTGATATTAAATTAAATGTGCCTTGATTTTAAGAAATGCAAATATCTCTATTGCTCTACCTAATGCTCTGGGCTTTAACCTTTTTTTCCTATAGTACTGGAGATTGAACTTAGCGCCTTCTTCATGCCTAGCCACATCCTGAGTCACTAAATAGTCCAGGCTGGGCTTGAACTTGCAGTCTTTCTGCCTCAGCCTTCCAGAGTGCTAGGATTATAGGCATGTTCAACATACCCACTCAAAATTTTACTTTTTTTTTTGTTTGAGACAGTATCTTGCTATGTGGTTCAGGCTGGCCTTGAACTCCCAGCAATCCTCCTGTCTCAGCTTCCTGAGTGCTGAGATTACAGGTGTATGCTACCACACCTGGCCAAATTTTACATAATTGAAATTTTTGATGTAATTGTATATTCATTCACATGCAATTGTAAGAGACACCCTGTATTGACACTGATATAACTCACCAAACTTGTTCAGATTTTCTATTTTATATATTCTCACATGTGCATACACACACTTTAATTTCTATACAGTTTTATCAATTCTGAATGGTTCTAACTAAAAGATGTTGACCTTTTATACTTCCCTACCACCTTTAAACTCTGGCAATCACCAATCTATCCTTCAGTTCTAAAATTATTCAAAATGGGATATAAATGAAATTATACAATATGTAATCTTTTGATATTAGCTTTTTTAACTCAGCATAATTCCCTGGAGAGTAATCCAAGTCATTTCTCATATGAAGCTTGCTCTTTTTTATTGATGAGTGGTAATCTGTAGTATGGATGCACCACAGTTTGTATAATCATTTAACTGTGGAAAGGTAGTAGATGGCCCTCAGTTTAAGGTGCTGCTTTCTCACCTGTGGCCCTGGGGAGTGGGGCCACCCACCCTCCAACTCATCTGAAGGTCAGCAGGATATAGCTTCCAAGTTCTTATTTCAGCTTTCTAGGGACAGATGGCAAGAGCTTTCCGACCCCACCCTCTTTCCCAGACCAGGTGTTAGCATTAAGTCACTTACAAGTATGCTAACACCCAATCCTTAGGGACAGGCAGAAGCGTTTCATGGACTCCCTGGACCTTATTTAGACACGCTGGCTGTGGAGCTGTATGTTGGCCCCAGCATAAAGCAGTAGCAAGACCTGCCCTGCCATCTCCCCAGCTTCATCTTGCGTAGCTCTAGCCTCTCGCTCATTCCACTCCAGTTACACTGGCTTTCTGGGACTTTATAAACTACACCAAGTGCCTTCCTATCTCAGGGACTTTGCATCTGCCCTTCTCTTCACCTGGCTTCTTTCCCCAAACTGGGGCATGGCTACCTTCTTCTCGCCTTTCATGTATTAGCTCAAACGTCATCTCCTCAAAGGGACCTCCCTTGAGGCAATTTAAGTAAGGTAATAGGTAAATTAGATCCTTTTCCTGACTATTTTCCTCTTCCCACTCTGTATCATATATCCCAATTTTTAAATGTATTACATTTATTGCTAAACTTTCTCATTTATCACTGGTCTCTCCCACAAGATTAAGTCCTTCTTGAGACCCAGGAGCAGGTAGATCCCACATAGGCACAGGCACAGAAAAGACACCACAGGTGCTTGCTGAATAGGCTGTCTGCTGGGGTGGGGCTACTGCTCTAAGAATCATCTTGTCTACGGGGCTGTGTGTTCCTCACTGTCCTTTCCACACCAGGCCCACCTAATATTGTGACTCCTGTTTCTCTCCCACCCCAGCCTGGGCAAACCTCGGCTGGGCTCAGCTGAGCCAGGCTAATGATATATCACAATGCTAAGAGCTCTGGAGTCTGGCTGTCTGCGTATAAACCTTCGGTGACTGTCTCTTGATATAGTGCCTGTTCCATAAGGAATTAAATACTACATTTTTTTAAAAAAAAACCAAGCAAAGGGGCTGGGGATTTAGCTCAGTGGTAGAGCACTTGCCTAGCAAGCACAAGGTCCTGAGTTTGATCCCCAGCAGCCCCCCAAAAGAATAAGCACAGGTCCTAGAATATAGCATGTAAGTATCCTGTACATGATCACTATCTTTTTCTTATTAGTGTCATCTCCAGACTCAGTGAAATAAACAAGGAAAATACATATCTCACCAATACAGAAATCATGAGGGAAAAAATTTAAAAAAAAACAAAAAACAGAAATTATGAGGAAGAAAAGGATCATTCCTAAGACTGTGGGTCCTCACTCTCACCCTTAGGGAATTCTCTTCTGGGCTTTGTTTTTTCTGCAGCCCTTTCTCCTTCTGGTGAAAGTCCAGGGTGAAGGAAGGACAGAACTTTAGCTTCTCCCATCACTAGTTTCAAGGTGACAACTGCTGTCACCCACATACAGAGTTGGCAGACTGTCCCAACGTTCCCTAATACTTGCCTCCCTACAAACAGGCAACAGTCTCAGCCCAAGCCCTGCCATCCTCCATCCATCCACAGGCAGAGTACAAAGTTAGCTCCTCATCAAAGAGTTGTGTGCATTGTTTTCAAATATCCCTCTCCCCAAACCATGCAAATATTTAATGAAAAATAAGTTTTGCTATTAATCTAGGAAATCACAATGAGATCACTGCACAACCATCAGACTAGCAAAACAACAACAAAACCCCTGAAAATTGGTGAAGATGTAGAACAAGAGCAATTCTAACCCACTACTGGCAGGAGTACCAAATGATAAAACCACCTAGGGGAAAATTTTATATTACCTAACATATCTGAATACAGTCATGACCTTCCAACATAAGGAAGCACCTACTAGAGCATGTATTGTTTGTAACAGAAAATATTAGAGACAACCCAAATGATCACCCATAGGTGAATAGAGAGATAAAATATGGTACTTTTATGCAATGAAACCTATAGAATAGTGGAAATGAATGAACTAGATTTACCCTTATCAACACGGATGACTGGGTTGGGGATTTAGCCCAGTGGTAGAGCGCTAGCCTAGAAAGTGCAAGGCACTGAGTTCGATCTCCAGCAGCTCTCCCAAAGAAGTGTTCATCAACACGGTGATTCTCCTGACATCACACTGAATGAGAAAAGCTGCACAAGAATATATACAGTATGTTAACATTTATGGTCCAAATACCATGAAAAACAGTACCATGTCTTGATAAGAAACATCTATTACAAGATTTAAAATGCACAGGACTTAGCTCAGACTATAAACAAAAATTAACTCAAAGATTTAAATGCAAGAGTTAAAACTATAAAACTCTTACAAGAAAACACAGTGTAAATTTTTGACACTTGAATTAGGCAATGGTTTCTTAGATATAATGCTCAAAACCAACCAAAGGAAAAAATAGACAAATTGAATTTCTTTTTTCTTTTTTTGGGTGCAGGGGATCAAACTCAGGGTCTTGCACTTGGTAGGCAAGCACTCTGCCACTGAGCTAAATCCCCAACTCCAAGTGGATTTCAAAATTAAAAACACTTCTGCTTAAAAAAATACTATAAAAAAATACTACCAAGCTGGGCCTCGTGTTGCATGCCTTTAATCCCAGCACTCAGGAGACTTAGGCAGGAGGATCACCTGGAGTTCAAGGTTAGCATGGACTACATAGTGAGTTCAAGGGCAGCCTGAACTACATAGTGAGATACTGTCCCCTCTCCCCTCCAAAAAAAGACACTATCAAAAAATTTAAAAGATAACCCACAGAATGGGAGAAACTATTTGCAAACCATGTATTTAAGGAGTCTAGTATTTGGCATATATAAAGAACTTTTATAACAATAAAGAGACACTTTAAAAATGGGGGCAGGAGTGGTGGCATACACGTGTAATCCCAGCACTCAAGAGGCTGAGGCAGGAGGATCACTGCAAGTTCAGGTCAGCCTGGGCTACATAGTAAGTTCAAGCCCAGCCTGAATTACATAGGGAGACCCTGCCTCTAAGAAAAAAAAATGGGGGGGGGGTGACAGATTTGAATAGAATCCCTGTTATGGTTTGTGTCTAGATGTCCCCCCAAAGCCTCATGCGGTCATAGGTGGGGCATTTTCAGAGGTGGCTGGATCTAGAGTGTGTGATTATTAAATTAGTCCACTGATTGGTTTGGCATAGTTCTGCTGGGATCAAGGATGTGATACTAGGATTAAGGGCACTAGGTTTAAGGGTGGGTAGCCTGGATAAAATAGATGGGACAGAAAGAGGTTGTCTATCCCTTGCTTACCTTGCTGCCTTCTGCCTCTCTGCCATGCCACCCTGCCTTGGATCCAGCCAATTATGGACTGAATCCTCTACAAACTGTGAGTTAAATAAACCTTTCCAGAGGCTGGAGATTTAGCTCAGTGGGTTAGAGTGCTTGCCTAGCAAGAGAAAATCCCTGAGTTTGATCCCTGGCACCTAAAAAAAATATATAAAAATAAATAAACAAACCTTTCCTCCTTTAACTTTGGGTGTCAGATATTTTGTCTAAGCAATGAGAAAAGTAATAAAATCTCCAAGGAAGATTCACAAATGGCCAGTAAGTACATGAAAAGATGCTCAAAATCCTTAATCATTAGGACAATGTAAATAAAAACCACATGTGATACCATTTTACACCAACTATGATGGCCACATCAGGCAGACAGACAAATACTGGTTAGGATATGAAAACTGGAACTCCTGGAGTTGGGCATGGTATGAATGGCTAAAGTGGAAGGATCGCCAAATTTGAGGCCAGCCTGAACTACAGAGCGATATGGTCTCAAAAAAACAAAAACAAGCAAAGAAAAAAGAAAACAAAACAAAACTGGAACTCTCATTGTTGTTACCTTGGAAAACAGTTGAAAATTCCTCTAAACTTAAGCAAGTAGTTACTATCTAAATGAGAAATTCTACTTCTCATCATCTATTCGAGAATTAAAAATGACATTCACACAAAAATCTGCAAATAAATGTTCATAACAGCATTATTCATAATAGCAAAATATGGAAACAACCCACATTAAACATCTATCAACTGATAAATGAATGTCAAAAGACTGGCATATGTATATGATAGAAGGTTATTTGCATGTCAAGAATGAAGTTCTGATCTATGCCACAACATGGATGAATCTTGTAAACATGCTAAATGAAAGTAACCCATCACAAAAGGCGAAATATTGTATGATTCCAGAATAGGTATTTATACAAATCCATAGAGACAGAAAGTAAATTACTGGTTTTCAGGGCCCAGGGAGAAGGAAGAATGAAATGTAACTGCTAACAGGGCTTCTCTAGAGGGTAATGAAAATGTTCTGGAATAAGACAATGGTGATGACTGTACATAGACATTGTAAATATACTAAAAACTACCTTTTGAATTGCATACCTTTTATTAAAAGGGTATCTTTTATGGTTTATGAGTTATATCTCAATAAAATGTTGCATAGGAGGCTGGGGATTTAGCTCAGTGATGGAGCATATGCTTAGCATGCACAATGCCCTGAGTTCAATCCTATACCACATAAAAAGCAAAAAGGTGCAAAGATGTAATACACACCAAATTTAGGAGTCTTTCCCTGAGATAGGGAGGTTCAGCCACAGAGGGGCACAGAGTAGTAACCACTTATCCAGGGTTTTACTTTCCATGGTGTCAGTTACACATGGTCAAACATGGTCAAAAATATTAAGGAGAATTTTTCAGAAATAAACTCATAAATTTTAAGTAACTCATAAGCTTTTCAGAAATAAACAACTCATAAAATAAACTCATAAGTTATATCAATTAATATTATTGTTCTATTCTATCATTAGTTATTACCAATAACTACTTACTGTGCCCCCCTTCTTCATTGTTGGTGAGAATATAAACTAGTACAACCACTATGGAAATCAGTATGGCAATTCATCAAAAGACGAAAATTAGAAATTCTATTTGACCCAGTCATTCCTCTTCTAGCTCTCTTCCCACAAGAGGTAAAGAGATCATACTACAGGGATACACGCATACCCATGAGCAGCATAACTCATAATAGCTGAATCTTGGAAGCAACCTATATATCTATCAACAGATACATGGATACAGACAATGTGGTATTTATACACAATGAGGTAGTACTCTGCCATAAATATGGATGAATGAGTCCTTTGTAGAAAAATAGATGCACCTTGAGACCATAATGTTAAATGAAATAAATCAGACACACAAGTTTAAATATCACATAACAGGGGCTGGGGATTTAGCTCAGTGATTAGAGTGCTTGCCTTGCAAGCACAAGGGCCCGAGTTCGATCCCCGGCACCACAAAAAAAAAAAAAATCACATAACTTCTTAGATGAAAACTCCAAAATATAAATAAAGAGCAAAATAAAAGACAATGGGAAATGGGGAGAATAGATCTGCAAATGGGAAGGGAATCTACAGATGGAGGGAGGAGAGAGTAAGGGGAGGGCAAGGGGAATAAAAAGAATTAAAATATGTACATGAACTTACTCCCCACTCTCCACAATCAATGTAATCATTATACAGACATGTACTAATAAAAAATCCAAATACCCCAAAATCCAAAAAAAATTCTAAAAAATATATATATGGTTTAGTGCTATCTGTGGTTTTAGGTGTATGTTGAGTCTTGAAATGTATCCTCTGTGAATAAGAGGCTACTACTATATTAGCAACATTTTCTTTTGCAAGAAGTATAGTATGTATTTGTTACATTAATCCTTATCTTTCTCAATGTTTTCAAAATAAATAAAATGTTAATGTATTTACTAAGTATTGACCTGGTTCAAGCAGTGGGCCATCTGGGTGGTGTAATGGTTATAAGTGGATCCCATCCTGTCCAAAAGTAAGTGAAAAGTGGAGAAAAGAGACCATCAGTAAGTCATCTCTTTTTTTTTTTTCTTTTTGGTGGTGCCAGGGATTGAACTCAGGGCCTTGTGCTTGCTAGGCAAGCACTCTAACCACTGAGCTAAATCCCCAGCAAGTCATCTCTTCTAAGCTTCTCTTTGCCCATGGACCAAATGAGAACTAGACTATAAGTTTGTGAGTAGAAGGTCTCTGAGGGTGCTACACCTAGAAGTGTGTCTCCCCTTGTCAGCCAACAACTCCCTGAGTTCATCAAGCAGGAGGAGACCACAGGCTCTAGTTCTGGTGCCATCAGCTACTGCAAATGGGCCTAAAGCAAAGTCCAACTTCTCTAGTCTGGTTCTTCTCAATAAAATAAGGATAGTAACTTCTCTCTACTAGGATTACTGCAGGAGTGTAAATGAGATAGCAAATATAAAGTGTCAGGGACAGGCCTGGCACACGGTAAATCCTCAACACATGGAAGAGTCCTCGCTTTAATTCCTCAGGCATTTCCTGAGCAGCAATGCTGGGCCAGGCCCATGCTAGGGGCGGGAAGACATAGAAATTCCACTCTGAATGGCCGAAGCTGTGGCCCACAGCCAGGTGGGGAGACAGCCTCATAAATTATGCTGCCAGGTGGAGTGATGTCACTGCTAAAAAAAGAACAGCATGTGCACAGATGCAGGCCACATTTGATGCAGATCTGGGACTGGAAGAGATGTCCCAATCAAAAGGCCCAGTCCAGACCTGGAGAGAGGTGCTCACAGGGGCAAAGGCAAGGCACAACATTAAGGGACCAGTCTCCAGTCACACTGCAGTGCAGCCCTGCTTGTCTGTTTTTCTTTCCACCCAGTTCACATTCAAACATTCTCACAAACTCTAGAATCGGCACTGCAACAGATTCAAGAGTTGGCTTTCGGAAGCATGAGCTCATGGCACATCCCAAGGTGTGTGTGTGGAAGCACAATTGCCAACAGTGTCAGGCCAACAGTGATTTCTGGCAAGTCAGGACACCTCTTCAAACTTCCACTTCCCCAGCTGTACAATGGAGATCACAATAGTACTGAGCTCATAACAGTACCACCTCATCGGGTTGTGGTGAAAGTGATGTAATAACTATAGTCATTAGTCAAGTACCTGGCACTTAGTGATCTGATCAATAAAGAGTAAGATTATTAGGCAAAAAAGAGATTCTATTTTGCAATCAAGGCAAGTAGGGTTCAGAAACATGAGATGACTTGCTCATAGTCACACTGTTAGGTTGTAGAGTCAGGATTTCAGTCCAGACCTGAGGCAGTAAAGACTCTGTGCATCATTTCCTTCTGCTCTAGAATCTTCAGCAGGTTCCCTGCAGTACACTAAATGGAATCTGTCCTTGCTGTAAAGGAAGAAATCAGCAAAAGCTTGGGGCCATAAAGAACTTGGACAAGTGTCCTCAATCTGGGTTTCCCAACCTGAGATCCCTGAGTAGGCCTGTGAATTCCTCTATACCATATATGTAAAAGTTTGTGTCTAGTGGAGATTCTCAAAGAGTCTAAGTATCGGGGGGCTGGGGATTTAGCTCAGTGGTTAGGGTGCTTGCCTTGCAAGCACAAGGCCCTGAGTTTGACCCCCAGCACCAAAAAAAAAAAAAAAAAAAAAAAAAAAAAAAAGAGTCTAAGTCTCAAAAGTAACAAACACTGATTTAACCTCTTTAGATGTTTCTTATCTACCCAGTTAAATACCTTGCAAGGCTGTGAGAGGATCAAATGAGATGATTTGTGGAAACCACTTGAAACATCCTAAACTTTCACTAGATGTGGGTTTCCATTCTTCCTTCCCCAACCTGCTTCTACCACTCAGAAAATATTATTGAGCATCTACTCAGTGGCAGGCACTATCCTGGGTGCTGGAGGGTAGAGTGGTAAACCAGGCAGATCGGGCCTGTTTTTTTGGGGGGTGGGTCCTGGGGATTGAACTCAGGGCCTTGTGCTTGCTAGGCAGGCACCTTAGCACTGAACTAAATCCCCAACCCCTTGGCCCTGTTTTGATGCAGTTTACATTCCAGCGGAATAAATTAACTGTTAAATAAAAGCAGTAATTTCAGGTACTAAGAAAATTTAAAACATTGTTTAGTACAGATTGAAGGCATCTAAGGAGGAAACAACTGAATGACAGGGAGCCAGTCATGCCAGGATTTAGGAGTAAACCATCCAGGCAAAGGAAGCAGGAAAGGTGAAGCCTTGCTGAAAGACCCAGTCCCACCACAAATGAAGTCATCATGAACCAGTCACATAACTTCCGAGCTACCACACTTCCAAAATGGGAATGAAGCCATCTTACCTGACACAGTGTGAGGGGATTCAACCAGAGAACTGTTAAGGTCTGGGATTCTCCTCAAATCTCTCCAAAAATCACCTGATATGTATCACTGGGCACCCGTCTTGGAAGGGAACCTGTGCAGAGAATTCTGGGTCATATGTTCTGATTTTTAATTTCTTGCTGCTCTAGAAATAGCTTTCTTTGTTCTTGGTTAATACAATGGCCTTTTTCTGCTACCTGGGACTTATTCTAGTAACTGCTTCTTCATATCCCAGCCAGGTACACAACACAAGGAAAAGAAATCAACAAACACTGTTCTGGCAATAACCAGACTGCCTCCAGCCACACAAGAGGATTAGAGGGCTCTGCTTGTCCTGTGCATGCTTTATCTAAGGAACTAGGAGGACCCTGGTTCCTGGATTGGGCCACTAATCTATAAGCAGTTGCAGTTCTCCCTTCTAAAACTTTGTTTCATCTGTAGTACCTTTTTTCCAACTCCACAGCCACTGGTTTGCTCAGCCTCATCATTTCACACCTTAACTATCTCTGATTTCTCTGGCACTAGTCTCCCCATTTCCAAACTATTTGCCACACTGTAATTAGCACCTAACACACAACACTGACAGCATCTTTTCCCCTTAACACCCTTTGCCAGCCCCTCTGCCCACTGAATAACCACCAAACTCCTGGACCTGATATTCAAGGATACCTCTCCAAGACAGAGCTCTTAATATCCTACTCTGAACTCCAGGCCTTCCTACACCAACTCATTATCTGTAAAACATAAACAAGCCCCACAACTTTAAGGATTATATGCCTTTGCTGCTTTTGTTCCTGCCACTTGGAATATTCTACCTCACACCTCCACCCCTTCACTACTTATGCATTCCTATCCATCCTTCAAGGTGCAGAAAGCCTTGCTTAAACCCTTCAGAAAAGTACTATCCACTGTCTACTTTTTTTTTTTTTTAAACAGGGTTTTACTATATCGTTCAGGCTGGCCTCGAACACAAAACAATCCTCCTGCTTCAACTTCCCAAGTGCTGGAATTATAGGTGTTCGCCACCACGCCCTGCCTGAACCTTCTTAATAGATTGAGAGCAGGTGTTGTGTTTAACGCAGGGCTAATAACGCAGGGCTTGGACGGATACATTTCATTTAATTTAAATTCTTGAATCAGGTGCTTCAGATTGCAAACAAGCCTCTCACAACCTAACAAACAGTTAAGGCACTGGTGCTGCCAAGGGGTGAGGTGGAGGTAGGATCACGAATCTAAAAAAACTGTTCCAGATACCCGATGCAAGTGGTAATGAAGAGTCAGAGAAAAACTGGGTTATTGTCGAACAGTCCTGACTTCCAAATTTCTGGAAAAATGAAAATGATTTCATTTTGCTTGAAAGGCTTTCTCTGTTGTTGTCCCAGGTGAGAAAAACCAGGTGGGTTTTTCCGGGACTCGACAAGGCTGGAAAAGAGCTTGAGTTACAATACTGTCTCAGTTCCTAACATGCTATGCAACCTTGTGCCAGTCTTAGTCCATCTCTGGGCCCACCCTTACCCCTGTCAGCTGTGTCCCTGAGGTTGTGACTGTCCCAATCAGAGCATTAAGTCTCCCTATTTTACTTTGGACGTCGCCAGCTCTCAAGCTCTACGAACTAAGCACACCCGTGGCACCCCGCCGACCCAGCCTGGCCCCTCCCGTACTTCCCAAAGCCCGATACGCCTGAGTGCAGCCGACGAACCCCTAAAGCCAAGGTGGCCCTCACACGGACTGCCCCTTCCCGGCCGCCGTCCAGCTTCACAGGGCCCAGTTTCTCTCCCCCGCCCTACTCCTTAAAACCACGGGGGGCGGTCCGCGCAAGCGCACTGGGGCGTCCCAAGGCCCCGCCCCTTGAACCTTGGTAACGGCGCAAGGGCCTTGAGTGCAGTGAGCGGTGAGCCGCCGGACAACGAACCAGTAGGTGGGTGCGCGGCAACGGCGGCTGGCAAGGGTCACGTTTCCTCGGGAGGAAGGATGTGAGGGAGGGGTCTGGCGAGCAATTGGAACGCCGGAGACCGGGAGATTTTGTAGCTAAGACACATCGCTGGCACGGGGAAACTTGTGTCCAGTGAGGGGGTTGGACTGATGCGTGTTCATTCTAGATTTTCCAGGTCTCCTCCCTCCAGATCAGGCTGGTTTCGGGGACAAGTGCCAGTGAGACAAGAGTCAGAGTTAAAAGGAAGGAAGGAAAGGAAAAAACAAAACAAACCCTCAAACACAAGTGGGAGAGATTAGAACCAAACTTTGATCGAGGTGGGGAGTGAGCGGGCCCATCAAATGGGCAAGTCTAGGCATTTGCCCGCGCTGTGGGCAGGTGCTGGCCTTGCCCTCGGGATAAAGTGCAACCGGATTTCCTTGTGGGCGGTTTAAGCTTTTGGCGGTTCATTCATTTATTTGACCTTGTGTTCAAAGTTCTGTTATTAGATGCAAATCAGCCTTTGCCCACCAAAAGCCTAGCAGCGTACTGATGTTGGAATCTCAGGGTTGTAGAAAGATGAAGGCTAATAAAGGGTCCTATTGGTCTAATGTCAGTGTCATGGGTTTTTAGTCGTGGCTTGTGTCATCATGCTGCTGTGTGACCTCTGACAAGTTTCCTTCTACCTGTAAAGTGGGTATAGCCCCATCCCCCAAATAAAATCTTCCATGTAAATGACTCTGCTGTGGTTTGGTTTTGGTGTGTGTGTGTGCCCCTTAGGGGTTCATGTGTTCGAAGACTGGTCTCTAGTGTGGTGATGTTGGGAAGTGGTGAGACCTTTAAGAGGGAGGATCTAGTGGGAGATCCTTAGGTCGTTGAGGGAGCTACCACTTGGAAGGGATTAAGACAGGTCTTTGGGACCCTTAGTTATAAGAATGAGCATAACGACTAAGTCACTTTCTGTGACATTCCCACCATTGTGCTATCTGCCATAAGATCCTCACCAGTGCCTTGTCCTTGAACCTCCAAAACTGAGTGAAATAAAGCTCTTTTCTTTACAAAGTTATCCAGACTCAGATATTTCATTATACTAAAAGAAAATGGACTAATACAAGCTCCAAACATGCTGGGACACGTCGCAAGTTTTTCTCATTTAATCCACACTTTGACCTTATTTATAAAGGAAGTAATATTAATGGCCTCAAACCCAAATCTGTCTGATTCTAGATCCTTGTTCTTTACTGACTATTATCTATCTCTAACCCGATAGGATTGTTGTCAGTGTCCTTTTGAGATCATGCTCATTCATTTAAAACATTGTGCTGAGGCAGGCAGACTCACATAATTGGCCTAATACCAGCTCTGTTATGAGGAGAGCGGGACAAAGCTGAATGCGATGGAGGTTTCTCTCATTCACTGACTCTTCCTGGAGACCACTAATTCGGACAGCCATGTTATTCTTAAAATTAAATGACAATAGGGCAGAACAAAATTAGTGACTCTTATTTCTATATTTTTATTCAGGTGTTCCTGAACCCTGCCGCCCGCCTGCTGCAAAGTGAATAGCAAGTTGTGAATTGGTACACTTCTGTGTGTCTCTGAGCAACCAGTCAGACTCATCCTCCTATTGCTTTGAGTATTTGGGTTTTGTTATTTCTATCCTGCTAATCTGATTTCTCAAAACTATTTGCTTTCTTTTGGTGCCTTGCTAATAGATGTCCATACATCAAATATAATCATTTCCTGCTTGTAAATTTGCTTCTGGGGCTGGGGATTTAGCTCAATGGTTAGAGTGCTTGCTTAGCAAACACAAGGCCCAGAGTTCAATCCCCAGTACAAAAAAAAAAAAATTTTGCTTCTGATTAGCACAAGGGAGGATTTCACCTTGTCTATGGAGCTCCTTCCCTGCCTATGTAGTTTATTTGAGATCTGCTGGCATGAGTTGCTGGAGTGAGAAAGGAAATTAATAATCTCTTCAACTTGTTTCTATCCTGTAAAAATTTGTTGAAAACACACATCCTCAGACCCTTCCTCCTTTAAAACATCTTTAATCGGAATCTCTGGGGCGGGGTCTGGGAATCTGTATTTTTTCCCAAGCAACTCAGAATGTTCAGCCATCATAGGAAATCACTGATTGACTTCATATCACTTGTTTCACCTTGTTTCTGCAGCCTCCTCCTCAGTGAAGAGTATTGGGCTGGGACCTCAGGTGAAGTCCAGGCTTTTCCAGTCATTACTTAGGCAAGTTATCTCACCTCTGAGCCTCTACTTCCTTACAGTGAGAATGATGCCAGTGTTGTACCTCAGAAAAGCTTTGTCAAGCTGTGTGTTTGTGTATATGTAAGTTAAGAGCTGGGACTAGGCAGCATTCACTCTCCTGTACCATATTGTCTTTTCATGGGACCTGGTCAGGGTCCCACAGTATTGAGGGTAGCCGCTAGCCAGGTTCAGTGGTTGCTGGGCCCCAGGCCATCTGTCACCAAGCTTTCTGTCTGTCACAGGTTGAAATGACCACTAGCTGGGCAAGCCTCTTGCAGGATGAGCGTCAGGTGGAGGAGCTGGCTCAGCAGGCTGTGGACCGGGCCTTGGCCGAGGGAGTGTTGATGAGGACTGCAGGGGAACCTGGCTCCTCAGATGTAAGCCCCACGCTCCCCGCTCCCATGCCGCTGCTCACTACGAGGTCCCTGCATGACTCTCTTGCTTTATTTTACTTTAGAGCATGGCTGTTGTGTTAGACCACAGTTCTTTTGCTTTATTTTATTTTATTCCATGGCTGAAATTGATCTCTAAAAGTATATAAAGAGCAGCATGGAGTAATCAAATTTTGGAGTAATCAAATTTAAATTTGGGATTTGAAGTGTGATTTAGGCAGGTTACTTAACCTCTCAACTGTACTTTCTTCAGATCTGTGAAAGGCTAATAATAGGTTCTATCTAACTGGATAGGTAAGAAAATTAAAAAATACTTAAAGCACTGTGTCCACGGAGCTATTATTTATTAACCCCCCCATCATACTACTTTCTCTGTTATTGGTTTGTGATATATCCTTTCAGGTATTTCTCTGTATATTTATATACATGGATATGTCTGATCGATACATGTAGTTTATTGTTTGTTGTTTTGTTTTGTTTTTTGGTACTGGGGATCAAACTCAGGGACTTGCTGCTTGCTAGGCAAGCACTCTACCCGCTGAGCTAAATCCCCAGCTAGATACTATTCTATGGTGTGTTTTTGTTTTCCATTTGTCTGTCTTAGAACTCTTTCTAATACTTTCCATTAGAGTCAGCTTCATTCTGATGTATTGCAGATTTAGATGGGTCACAGTTTAACTTTCCTCTACTGATGGCTATTAATGTGACTTTTAATGCTTTTAATAACAACAAATAGCACAACAGGGAACATCCACATACCTTCCTGTTTGGGCACAGTGTATATTGTTTTTCTAGGGCTGATATGTAAAAGTAGAACTTCTTAAGTCCAAGCCACATTTTAAAAAAAAAAAATAATCTTTTAGCCAACTGTAGTAGCTTATACCTATAGTCCCCACACTCAGGAGGTTGAGGCAGGAGGATCACTTGAACCCGTAAGTGGAGATCAGCCTGAGTAACACAATAAGACCTCATCTCAAAAAAAAGAAGACATTCATCATTTAAAAGAAAACAAACACTTGTTTGTTTTGTGACTAGGTAAAACATTTGCATGGTTCAAAATTAAAAAGTTGTAAGAATTTACATTTTAATCCTCTTTTCCACATTTCATTGATACCTAATTCCCCTATCCTGGAGACAGCTTGTGTTTTAGCATTCTTTTTTTTTTTTTCCTTTTCTTTCTTTTTGGTTTTTTGAGACAGGCTCTCCCTATGTAGTTCAGGCTGGCCTCGAGCTCACTGTGTACCCAGGCTGGCCTCAAACGTGCTGCAATCCTCCTGCCTCTGCCTCCCGAGTGCTCGATTACAGGCATGTGTTACCACGCCCAGCCTTTAGCATTCTTTTTAATCCTTTCAGGTAGTTTATTCACAACAGATAAATAGCTATTTCCTTTTCCACTTTTTACACTAGACAAGTTCTTCTGTAATTGCTTTCTCAGGGGTGCTGGGGATCAAACTCAGGGCCTTGTGCTTGCTAGGCTAGCGTTCTACCAATTGAGCTAAATCTCCAACCCCTGTAATTGTTTTTTTTAAAAAACTCAGTGTACCTTAAAACCATTCATATTATTGGTCCCTACAGAGCCAGCACGTGGGGAGTCCGCACTCAGTAAGTGTTCCCCAAGGTCCATGTAAATGAGGCCAGCTGATTCTGTGGAAGGTCTGCCTCTGACTTTGGAAATAGAATTGCCTGGGTTGTGAACCTACATCTTGTGAATTGTTTGTCTGAATTCAAGATGAAATGTTTTCCCTTTCAAGCTTTTCTCTTGTTAATAAATAGATATTATATGAAACTCCAACATTTGGTCTTTCCAGAAATTTACAGACCCTAGAAAAGGCATAATCCTCAGAGATTTCTAATCTGGTGAAAGACAGGAAGTATACATGCATGGGTTCATTTCAAATCTTTTTCTGGTCCCCCCTCTAGGCACTGAAGACAGAAGAGAGTCAGCCAGAGGTCCTAGCCCCTGGAATTCCAGGTCTAGTTGGAGAATATATCACAACACAAAATTAAATAATGTCAGCTCTATAAGGAAACATAGGCAGTGTGCTGCATAATTTTAGCTATCATTTATTATTTACTGTGTGTCAGGCACTATTCCAAACACTTTCTGGTTTCTTTTTGTTTTTTGAGACAGGGCTCATTATGTAGTTCAAACTGGCCTTGAACTCACAGTGATCATACTGCCTCAGCCTCCTAATGCTGGAATTAAGGCATGTACCACCACATCTGGTTTATAAATGTCAAGTTTTAACACCATAAACGTGTACCACCATAATGACAAACTGATATTAACACAAAGGTTAAACTCAGGAATTCTTAGGAAGTCAAGTCACGAGGACTTCTTATAATCTCTACCCAAGTTCTAATTCATTTGTTGTTGTGAATCTCAGAATACATTTTCCTCTCTTAGAAACAGTGCCCTAGATGGTATTTGAGTTTGTTGGTTATGTCAAAGTCCAAAGAATCCAAGCTTGGTGTAATGGTGCATATCTGTGATCCCAGTACTCTGGCAGTCTGCTGAGGCAGGAGGACCACAAGTTCAAGCCCCACCTGGGCAGCTTATCAACTTAGCAAGACCCTGTCTCAAAGAAAGAAAGAAAAGGGCTGGAGATGTAGCTCAGTGGGAAGGTCCTGTGTTCAATCCCCAGTACTAAGGAAAAAAAAAAAAAAGTCCAAGGAATCCAGTATGCAGCTGAACTCTAGGCCTATTAACCACTCCTGGCTTCTGTTCAGGGAGGCAGAGGTCACCTCTGCTGCAGCCCTACCAGCAGGACTCTCCCTCTTATCCTAATAGAAGACTGGGGACTGGGTGTGTGAGCTCCCAGAAGGGGCCCTGGTTTGATGATCAACCAGCTAGAGCTTTTGTAGGAATAGTTAATAACCACCTTGACTCAAATCCCAGCACCGCTTACCAGCTGAATATGTTTCTAGACCTATTACTTAACCCCTGTCTCATTTATTTTGAAATGTGAATAATAACAGTATCTTCATTGTGGGATTAAATGGTGGATCTAGATACCACATTCACAGGTACTCTACTCTTACCCCGCTGTCTCTCATTGACCAGGTGGTGAGCTATGCACCTTTCACGCTCTTCCCCTCACTGGTGTCCAGAGACCTGCTGGAACAAGCTTATGCTGTACAGATGGACTTCAATGTGCTAATGGATACTGTCAGCCAGAACTCTGCCTTCCTGGAGCAAACTCTCTCCAGGTACCAGGTGGTGAGGCCTAGAGGGCCAGGAGTTGCTAGAAGCAAGGGACTGGAAGACTGGGGAGGCATGAGGTGTTTCTGTCTCAGCTGATTTGGAAGAGCGAAGGTCAGGTACCCCACAGGAGAAACAAGCAGTAGAATACGAATAAGGAAAGCTGGCTTCTAATTCTAGTTCTACTACCTATTTATATGGACTCAAGCAAGTCTCCTTCATTCTCTAGCCCTCGAATTCTTCATCTAATAATAGGAGATTGGCTTAAATCTAAGGTTCTTCCCAGTGCTAACATTCTGTGATTCTGTGATCTGTGACACTCCCCCACCCTCCTCTCCCCCGACCCCTGCTTTGAGGACTGAAATTTCCATTTGGAATTAGAGAAGGCAAGCCTAGTTTTAGAGGAAAACAGAGAGAAGGGAGGATTGGGTTTAAAGTCAGATTTCCTACATCTTCCCCTAGGTATTGACCTTCTCCTTTCACTTCAGGTCTCTTTATCTTTAAGTGGTTCAAGATGCAGAATGCATCATACCCAGGGTATAAGGAAATAATCCATGAAATGGTTTACCCCATCCACCCTCCTCATCTCTTCTCCCTAGACCCTCCCACTTTTTTTCTGTTATTCAGATCCCAGAACAAGTAAAATTTCTGGGTCTTTTTGTTTTTTGTTTTTTGGGTTTTTTTGGTGCTGGGGATTGAACTCAGGGCCTTGTGCTTGCTAGGCATGCACTCTAACCACTGAGCTAAATCCCCAGCCAAATTTCTGTTTATTTTAGAATTGAATACAGTATAAACAAGTTCTTTCTTTCTTCCTTTCTTTCTTTTTTAGTTCTTTTTTTAGTTCTTTATTTTAGGGGCAGGGGATGCTGGGAATCGAACTCAGGGCCTTACGCTTGCTAGGCAAGTGCTGTACCACTTGAGCTACATCCCCAACCCCAGTTCTTTATTTTATAACTAAGCATATAAGCATATAAATACTATGTCTTTGATTAATTTTTCCACAAAAAACTAGATTTTGTTAGAGAAAAAAATCTTTTTAAAATGTGCACCCTTGAGCATGGTGGTACACACTGAGGCAGGAAGATTATAAGTTCCAGCCTAGCCTGGGCAACTGTCAATAAATAAATAAATAAATAAGCATCTTGACAGGAGGGTGGATATGAGAATGGATCATACTTGTAAGAAGTTTGGAAACCATTGATTTGGAGCAAAAAACCCAGAGAGTCATGTTTGTATAAACCCTACCACCACCTTCTTGCTCAGGATGGGCCTGGCTTTGTACCTACAGTTCTGGATTGTGGGAACCATGAGCAGCCTGGTTTATGACTTTGACCCTAACCATGCATTTATGTGGAAGACCTTCCCTGAAGCCCACCTCTGCATTCCCCACCTCCCCTGTTCCTCTCTACTAACACACACACACACACAAAAACCCTAGCTCCCAAGGGAGAACAGCAGCCAAGAACCTGGGGTTGAAGGGGAGTACCTCGTCACAAAAGGAAACATGTGCCCCATTTTCCCTGGAGACTGAAGCCCACCTAGGGACTCTCCTCACCAAGGGCTGGGAGAGTCTCCCTGAGAGAACTCACCCTCGGAAGAGGGCTGGAGGGGAGCAGAGGAACCTCAGGGAAGGCCTGAGCTACTTGGCTCCCATCATTGCTGTGCTGCAGGGTCCCTTAATGGTGAGACTACAAGCCAGGCTTGGGCAGGGTGCAGTCTGCCTACATCTTCAGAGGCAAGAATTATGGTGTTAATGACCTGTGGACTCCTCATTGTGCCTTTTCCTAATGTTCCAGAAAACCATACTGGAATGGACCCCTACTACATGTCACGTTTCACAACAGCACACTGGTCTGTGACGATGAGCCTGCTCAGACCCAGACCCACCTTCGTGCAGTTTATAGACAAACATTAGAGATGACACTGACCATCATACAAATAAAAAGGAAAGTTGTAGGGGCTGGGGATTTAGCTTAGTGGTTAGAGTGCTTGCTTTGCAACCATAAGACCCTGAGTTCAATCCCCAGCACCAAAAAAAAGGAAAGTTGCGACTGCAGTCTACTCCAAAAAAGAGGTCTGCAATCCAACATGATGGTGCATGTCTATCATTCCAGCACTCTGGAGGCTGAGGCAGGAGGATCACTGCAAGTTCAAGGCCAGCCTGAACTACATAGCAAGACCCTGTCTCAAAAAAAAAAAAAAAAAAAAAAAGGTCCACAGTACTGTGAGAGCACCTAATGGGGATCTGACCCAGGGAGGGAAGGCTTCTCTGGTAGTCACATCATATGACTGAAGAAAAAAACTAGGATATTTAGTTTGAGTCTGAAAAATCTTACTAGAGTGCCGAGTATAATTGCCCTGGGGCTGTCATAGAGGAGGAAAAAGAGGAGGAGACATGTTCTGGAAGGTACCAGAGTACAAGAGAGGCTGTGGAGAGTTAATGTTAGATCAGTGAGAAAGCTTACCAACCACCAGAGCTTTTCAGGTATTGAATAGTTATATCATGTGCCAGTCTTGGGCTCTTGTGAGAAGAACATGTTTAATTCTTCACATGTAATGTCTCATTTACTTTTGCAGGGGGTACTGGGAATCGAACTCAGGGCCTTGCAGTTGCTAGGCAAGCACTGTACCACTTGAGCTAAATCCACAGCCCTCATTTACTCTTTACCACAGCTCTGTGGTATAAGTATATTTTTCCCTTCATTTTACAGTTGAACAAACTAATATACAGGGAGCTGAAATGATTCTCTGAGGTTGCCTGATAGTGAGTAGTAGAGCTGGGATTTGAACCCACGTCATTGGCTCTAAATCTGGATTCTTAACCATTATTCTCTTATTAGAGTGGAATGAGTGTTCAAGTTTTTGCCAGTAGACCCAGAGAGGATTCAGAAGTCAGTTGATGGGGCAGGACTCCTTGACCTTTAAGGTCCCCCATAGCCTGGAAAATGTTCTGTTTTTCCTCCTCCAGCACCATCAAAAGGGATGACTTTACTGCTTGTCTCTTTGACATCTACAAGCAAGTCCTGAAAGAGGGCATTGCTCAGGTAACCATTCCCAGCCCCTCCCCAGTCTCACACCTGCCCGTCTCATCTCTGGTATTTTGTTTTATTTTGTTTTGTTTTTACCATAAATATGTGGCTTGGGCCTTGTTCTCATGGACATTTACTCTTAGTGGTCTTATCTCTACACAGAGTTCACATTACTTCCTACTCTGTGCCTAGACCCTTCGAGTCAACCCTGGGCAGATGTCCTCAACCTTCAGTTTTCCCCACAGACCGTGTTCCTGGGCCTGAACCGCTCAGACTACATGTTCCAGCGCAGTGTGGATGGCTCCCCAGCCCTGAAACAAATTGAAATCAACACTATCTCGGCCAGCTTTGGGGGCCTGGCCTCTCGGACTCCGGCTGTGCATCGGTGTGCTCCTTGGGGAGCTGTGGGCTCAGCCTGATGATCAAGTCACTGGCGGGGCCAGAGATATGCAGCTCTGACTGCCTTCCTGGGCTCTGGGTCATGTGCTCCCCTCACCCCCCACCCTGCAACATAGTTTCCACTTGTAATCAGATCTTTAGTGTGTCAGGGAGAGAAGAGACCTAGTAGCTTATCTAATCTTGCCCTTTTACTATTAAAGTTAGTGTTGGTGAGAGGGGTATCTTCAAGTGGCCTGTACGGAAAAAAGGCTTGACATAGCTGAGAGCCTGAAGGGAATTCTGAAATCAAAGGCAGAAAGGAATGAAGGGACTTCTAGGCAGCAGTGATGCCCCAGGTTGCTATAATTACAGATAGTCTGTAGCAGGATTCCAGGGGGCACCTGGGAGATCAGGTTAAGGGGTTGGCTACAGCTCACCTAGAGGCTGGGGAAGGGTGGGGTGGGGGGATGGGGTCCCGGGGCTCCCTTGGGCATGAGAAGCCAAGATGAGGGCAGCCTAGCATGTTCCCCCTAAAGTGACTCTTGCAAGAGTGTCATGGTAAAATACTTTTAAGTGCTCCGCTGATTCTCAGAGTAATGTTCTTGTATGTAGCTGTGAGGTCATGGGCAGAGGGGTCTTATGGTCCATCTGGTTACTGATTAGCCATCTCACTTCCAACAGATATGTTCTCAGTGTCCTGAGTAGGACCGAAGAAGCTGCCAAGATCCTCTCCAATAACCCCAGCAAGGGACTGGCCTTGGGAATCACCAAAGCCTGGGAGCTCTATGGCTCAGCCAAGTAAGGATGTGAAAAAAAGTGGGCCGGGTATAATGTGCACACCTGTAATCCCAGCACTCGGGAGGCTGAAGCTGGCAGGATCACTGCAAATTTGAGGCCAGCCTGGGCTACATAGTGAGTTTAAGGCTAGCCTGAACTATGCAGTGAGACCCTGTCTCAAAAAAAAAAAAAAAAAGCTGTGGCAGTATCCTCCTTTAGATTCAGCATTCATAGGTGCAGCAACTTCTTTCATTAATGGAACAATTTAGAAATAGATCACTTAGATAAGCAGTGCTGACTATAATTTAACCTTTATTGTTGGCTTGATATCATCATTACGATTTTCAGTGATTGTATCTTGCTGAAACACAGTGGTGCCACCTAGGGTTAGAGAAGCATGTGACTCTATTCCTGGGCTTTATTTTCCCATTCATTTTCTTCATGCTTTTCCTGTCTGTTTCCCAGTTATCAGCTCACTCTTAACTGCTATCCATGTGCTTGAATTTGGAATCACTCACTGCCATCCTGATACCTGCTTTCTGTTTTCTGTGGTTTGGAAAAACAACTGATCCAGCCTGTAATGATGTGTCTAAAGAGTGAGGGGGCCTCTTTGATGAGTAAATTCACAAGCTTTGACTTAGGAGTTCATTTTAACTGCTTAGAGGCATTATTTGCTTTCTTCCAATTTTCAGCCATATTCCAGATGTCTGAACATAAGTGATTTAATTTAGAGGCTACAAAACTCAGTTACTACAATGTTTTTTTGTTGTTGTTTTTTGTTTTTTTTTGTGGTGCCGGGGATCGAACTCAGGCCCTTGTGCTTGCAAGGCAAGCACTCTTAATCACTGAGCTAAATCCCCAGCCACTACAATGTTAATATGGTATTAATAGTTCTTCCTAAAAGAGGACTTAATAGTACTACACTTTGTGCTAGGTGATTTATGTACAGGATCTCATTGAATCCTCATAATAAATCCTCTGAGGTAGGTAGTTGTTTTTTGTTTTTTTTTTTTGTTGTTTCTTTTGAGGTAGGTAGTTTTATAGATGAGGAAACTCAGGTTCTGAAAAGTGAAGTGAAATGAAGGTCAAATGGTGAGTTGTTGGCAAAACAGTCTACCCCTCTCCAAAACCTATGTTCTTAATCACTCTGTGGCCTCTAAGAGATCCTCTTTGGGCTTCCTGAGCCTCATGAAGATCCAGGAAACCTCAAACTCTGAGCATTCAGAAATCATCAGACAAATACTCTGTCAAGCAAAACTCTTGGCTAGGTTGCATTTTAAGTGAGTGAAGCCAGAAAATGGGTCAGCTGGCAAACTGCTGATGGGCAAACACTGCAAAGGGCTTCTCCTGCCAGGCTGTGAACAACAGGAATTAGGCACCGGTAGGTAAGTGCTGAGTGGCGCCTCAGCCAGAAGTGGCTTCTCTTGTTGTGAGAGAGGGATGGACTCTTCTGCTGACCCAGCACATGACCTTGGCAAGACATTTCTTTCCTCTGCACTTTAGTTTCCTTATTTGTAAAGTAGGGGTAATAATAATACCTAAAAGGATGGAAGTGAGAATTAAATGAGATCATGGACTGAAAAATGATTTTAAAAACTTAGTTGTGGTTCACTATGTGGTACATTCAGTCATAACAGTAGTAGTAATAAAAATAATAGCTACATTGGACTTGTAGTAGTTTTATTTTGCACAAGAGCAAACTGAGGCTCAGAAAGGTATAGTAACTTGCCCAAAATTATATAATTAGTGAGTTTAGACTCATGTGCCTCTACAGCCTGGGTTCTTTTTACTATCTCCAAGAAGTATGGTCCAATGTTGTGGATTTAAAAACAGGCTCACGCAGGGCATGGTGGTGCATGCCCTGCGTGAGCCTGTTGGTGAGCATGGTGGTAATCCCAGCACTTGGGAGGCTGAGGCAGGAGGATCACCATGGGTTCAAGGCCAGCCTGGAGTACATAGTCCCTAGCTCAAAAAAAAAAAAAAGAAAGAAAGAAAGAAAGAAAGAAAGACAGGCTCAAGAATTTGTAGAGCAGAGGAATTTTCATTAATCAGTTTGTGCTTTTCCCCTTTTTTTTTTTTGGAAGCCTGTAAAAGCCAGGTATGGTGGCGCATGCCTGTAACCCCAGTACTCAGGAGGATAAAGCAGGAGGATTACTGTGAGTTTGAGGCCAGGCTGGCCAATATAGTGAGTTCAAGGCCAACCTGAACTACACAATGAGACCCTGTTTCAAAAAAAAACCAACCCTCCCCAAAAAGGAAGCCTGTAAAATGAATTATTTTAATTTAGACAAACTCTCTTAAAAAATTAGTCCTGGGGTTGGAATGAGTAGAATAAGAAAAATGGATTCTTGGTGCTAAAAGACTAAGAACTATGGTCTGACACCCATATTCCATGGATAGGAAAATTAGGGCCCTGAGAGAGGAGCTGTCTTGCTCCAAGAGAGCAAGAGCAGAGCCATGACTAGCACTCAGGGGTCCTCTCTTCCAGCAACCATCTCCTGCCACTTCATCTTCTTTGGCTGACAGCGCCCCTAGTCCTGCTTAATTCAGACTGCTCAGAACGGAAGGCAGGAGGAGGTAGAATATGTTTTCTGGGCCTGGCTCCCATTGTTTGGTAGGTGGCAAGCTGACTTAAGCCCAAGCATGAAATTCTACTTAAACCTATACTCTCCAGCCTTCCTCCTCCACCTTTGCTTGGAAGTGGGCCAGCCTGGGCCAGGTGCCACCCTCCCACACACTTACCCTAGAGTAGAGCAGTTCAGGCTGCAAAATGAAGAGCGAGGCCTTTGGCTCTCAGGGCAAGATGGCTTATGATAGCACTACTTCTATCTCATCTCTCAGATGCCCAGCTCAAGTCAAGATTCACATCTGACCTCATGAGATTTCAGGCAGGCTGGCAGAGGAGACATAGTGAGACCTGTATTTTGGCCAAGTGGAAAGATGTCAGGCAAACAGAGTTTAGTCCAAGAGGTTCAACCTAGGTAGGGAGAAGCTCAGACAAACAGATAAGAGGCTAAGTACTGGAGGTCAGAAACAGACACTTAGCATCCTACACCAAAGTCTGGGCTTCTAAAAGGTCTTAGCAAGAGACCACAAGCATAAAGCAGTATAGATACAGCAAAAATGAGTTCAGCACTGCTAAGCATTGGCCTTATAAATCTAGTGAGAGGGACTAGATCTATCTTTGACACTGAAAATAGCTTAACTGAGGGCTGGGCATGGTAACACACACCTGTAATTCCAGTACTCAGGAAGCCAAGGCAGGGAGATCACCACAAGTTCAAGTCCAGCATGGGCTACATAGTGAGTTCCGTGCCAGCCTGAACTACATAGCAAGGTCCTGTCTCCCAAAAATCCAAAACAAAACAAAAAGGGGGTAACTTAACTGGCAACTAACAGGTAGTTCTTTGGCATAAGCTTTTCCCTCAGTACTCAAGCCCCTGCTTCTTCAAGAAACACATGGATAAATGGAGTAGAAGGGGCCCAGTAAGCCCTGGTTTACCTATTAATACTGTAAGACCAAACGTAGCCCTGTGAATATCACAGAAGTATTGGGAGGCCCCAGGAAATAATGCCTTATTTGTAATTGGCTCTATGGGTTTCTTTAGGGTTCCATTTAGCTATTCTATTATTTTATGCAAGAAGCACACTCTTTTATTAATGTTTTAAGTCATTAGCACCTGACACCTGACTCCCAGTATTGTTCATTTACAAGATATTCTTCTGAATTTTTTTTTTTTTTGGTACAGGGCATTGAATCCAGGGCCTTTGCACTGAGCAATATCCTCAGCTCTTTTTATTTTTTTTTTTTATTTTTATTTTTTGTACCGGGAATCAAACTCAGGGCCTCATGCTTGCGAGGCAAACACTCTAACCACTGAGCTAAATCCCCAGCCCTTTTATTTTTTATTTTGAGACAAGGCCTTGCTAAGTTGCTAAATTGCCTAGGCTGGGCTTGAACTTGAGATCCTCCTGCCTTAGCCTCCCAAAGTGCTAAGATTACAGTTGTGTACCACCATGCCTACCTCAGAATATTCTTCTGTATTCCCATTGGTTTATTTTTTCAGACAAAGAAATCATTTCAGACATGGAATCAAGTTCTAAGAAAAAATCCTAGGGGGTTTTAAGATGGGTTTAAATCTAAATTTTAATTGGCACAGAAAACTGACATTACACTATTACATCTACTCACTGGAGAAAGTATAGAAATAGTTCCATTTTTTCCAAGTTTCCTCTTTTCAGAAAATAATGTGCTGTAGCCTCAGGTGTCTATGCCTGAGGCAGTCTTGAGCTGAAGGAACCTCTGCTCCTTCTGGGAAGCTGTGCTCACTTATTTCTGAAGAGGGTGAGCCAGAGGAAGGACAAGCTCTGTAGCAGCCTCAGGCCACCTCTGCTGTTTCTCCAGAGCTGTGGTGCTACTGATTGCTCAAGAGAAGGAAAGGAACATATTTGACCAGCGTGCCATAGAAAATGAGCTACTGACCAGGTACATAAAGGAGGAGGTCCTCCAGGTATGGTGTGCCATGGGGAGGGGCACACTCAGAAAATGGGACCCACTCCCTCTGCCTCTTGTTCATTTTTCCTTAGGAACATCCATGTCATCCGGCGAAGATTTGAAGATGTCTCTGAGAAAGGGTCTCTGGACCAAGACCGGAGGCTATTTATGTAAGCATCTCCAAGGACCCACGAGTTGTCTGGTTTATGAAAGTCTCCTGCCACCTCTTTACCCAAATGATCTTTTCTTCTGGGATATGTAACAGCTTGTTTTCTTCTCTCCTAATTTCTGAAATATCAGATCCTCCCGGACATTTTGGAGAAAACCAGCCAAGCTGTGCTTGTAAAGTTTTGGGTCAGAGCTGCTGACATTCTGGAGAAGGGCATTGTCCTTAAAGATAACCTTAGTTTTCATGTGCCCCTGAGCTCCACGGAAGTTTTCTTGTTCCTCTTTGTGACTGGTCAAGTCAGACATGAGCAGTTAGACTGTGTCATCAGGAAGCAAAGGGGCAGCTGCTCATTCTCTGACTGATCTGAATGCCACTATCTGAGCTTCCAAACCAGGCCCTACCTTTTTCTCCAGGGGCTGCCACAGGTGGCTCTAGTGCCATAAATTTGGGTAGCACTTCAGTACACATATTTAAACCTGGGACTTTGTGATTGTTAAAGTTAAGAACCTCCATGGAATTTCATAATACCACTTACTATGTTTCAAAATGTCCTTTTATCATAGCAAGACAAAGTATTTCATTTGCTTTCCAGATAAACCAGGCAATATCAAATAGGTCAAAGAAAAGTTTAAAAAGACTGTGTCTTACCTTTAAGACTCATGTTTTTACATTCCTTATCCCCCACCTTTGGATTTTAAAATATCTTAGCCTGAGCTGGGTGTGGTGGCACACAATTGTAATCCCCAGCACTCTGGGAGGCTGAGGAAGGAGGTTTACCAGTTCGAGTCCAGCCTGGGCAATTTAGCAACTTGGCAAGATCCTGGGACAAAATAAAAAAGCACTGGGGATATAGCTCAGTACCAAGGCCCTAGGTTCAATCTCTAGTACCAAGAAAGAGAGAGTGAGATTGAGAACAGAAAGAAATCTTAGTTTTGTGTCAGGTAATTTGAGCAGTAGAAACATGAATCTGTCTTGCTAAGGTAGAATAATATGATTCCTGCTCCTTGGTAATTTTGAATCCATATTTTTAAAAATTTACCTAATGTGATTCTAGTTATATTCTTACTTCCCTTTTGCTTTCTTAGAATGACTCTAGATCTGGAATATTCTAAAGCATTCCAATACTGCACACCTCTATGTTTTTAGTGGAAGGACTGGTGATGTGGGCATTGACTTTTACTGCTTCCAGTGAAGTCTTGCCCCAACTCCTGCTGTGGAATGACTTTCAAAAAAACCAAACATATTTTGGTGTGTCCTGAATAGGGTGAATCACTGAACACATCAGTTATAATTTAACATAGCAGATTTTTCCATTCTGTATTCTAGAGATGGCCAGGAAGTTGCTGTGGTTTACTTCAGGGATGGCTATACACCCAGTCAGTACAGTCTACAGGTTGGTATTTTCTGTTAGACTATTCTTTGCCTCCTGGGACCCACCAGAACTCCACAGAGACCTAACTCAGGCATACAACAAGCAGGGTTTTCTCTGAATCCTAAACTCAGTTCTTCCTCAGATAACTTGCTGCTGGAACCTCCTCTTCTCCTACAAGCTTTTTGCTACCTCTCTACAAACACACTGTCTTCTAGAATCTGAATCCTCAGGAATCCACAGTGTGTCAACCATTCACATATTTTCCACAGGTGAACTGGCAAATGTTTAACAGGCATTTTTCTAGGAGGAAGAGCCCCATTTTATAGCATTTGTTGATTTCTGTCATGTAATTTTGAACCACTCCTTAACATCTCTGAACACAAACTTGGGAGCTAACTGCAAAGCTCTTGCTAACTGATGTTTCTAACACACCACTATTTTCTTCCTCTTTACTTCTCCTTTACCGAGCCAGACAGTTTTTATTATCAGTTCATTCAAGTTCATTACAGCAATGATATCATCTTATCTTGCTATCCCTATCATATAGTTCCAAATTTTCTTTTCACATCCATTATTTCATTTAACTCCTACAACCACCCTGAGAGGCATCTAATTATCTCCGTTATAAAGATGGGGATACTGAAGTTTGGATGATGCAGACAGAGGCTTGCCTAAGGCCCCACAGGAAGTTCTCAGGCTTTCTAGCTTTCAGGTTGATGGTATTCCCAGTATACCATTCTTTTGCCCTGCTCCTAATGTCCATACCAGAAGCCTTTTCCTGCTTTCACCTGGGAGA
>PVJO010000573.1:0-12995 GCA_004026905.1 Hystrix cristata
GCACTCCCGTCCGCACTCTTGTCCGCACACCCGAACGCACACCCGTCAGCATTCCCTTCTGCACACTCATCCACACTCCTGTCTGCACAACTGAATGCACACCCATTCACACTCCCGTCCACACTCCCGTCCACACACCCATCCGCACTCCCGTCCGCACTCCCGTCTGTACACCCGTCCACACTGCCATCCACACTCCTGTCCGCACACCCATTCCGCACTCCCATCTGCACTCCCATCCACACTCCAGTCCACACACCCTTCCACACTCCCGTTTGCACTCCAGTCCGCACACCCGTCCACACTCCTGTCCACACACCCGTACACACTCCCATCCTCACTCCCGTCCTCACCCCCGTCCGCCCTCCAGTCCACACCCCCGTCCACATACCCATCCCCCTCGCCCGCCTGATGCCAAGCTGCTGCCTCCCTCGTGGATTCCTGGAGTCTCGAGGGATGCAGATTCGAAGGGACTGCACGGAAGCGGCCTCATCTCTGGCATACTCTGGTCAAGGCAGTTCTTGTCTTGCCCAAATGCCAGGCCACAGAGCACTGACCCCGCCCGGCTGCAGGGCTGATACACTGGGCCACCCTGCTATTCTGCTCACCACAGATGCCGAACAACTAAACTGTTGTGACAATAGTGAGCTCAGTCCTTGCTCCAGAAGCAGCCGTAGCACCCCAGGAAGAGAAACTGGATGAATACAAGTACTCCGTGAAATTGGAATTCTCCACACACGAAACAGGTTTCTGAATAGGACTGCTGTGGTCCCAGGTATCGCCCCCTGGGAGCCCACTTCTGGATCCACCCCCGCAAGGAAACATCTGCACACAGCACCAGGCATCTTGAGTCATAATTGCCACTACTACCCGTGCATAACCCTGGTGGGCTTTCCCTGCACAGTTTACCAGCACAGAACCATGAGAGTGGAGACCTTGGTGCCATAAGCAACATATCGTGTGCATTGTGCTCAGATGAAGTCACTTTTGTCCTGATTGTTTTATGTATATGCCTTCTTCTGACCCCACTGCCAGGAGCTCGTGCTGCCCAGGGTGATGCTTCATCTGTTGGTCCCCAGTACATTGTACCTTGCACAGTCCCGATCTGCCTGCTGCTTTCTTTGGTCTCATGCCATGTCGGAGACATTCTGGTGCACTGGGCTAGACTGATTGGGAATGTCTGCCTCCACAGGCGCAGGAAACAGCCCCAGAACAAGGCTGACTTTCCCAAAGATGCCACAGGCACACATGCTCATGGGACGCTGGAGGCAAACAGAAGCTGGGATCCCCCAGAACAGCCCCAGCCCATGACGGCCAGCTCATGAAGGGGAAAAGTTATTTTTTTTTAAATTTTTTTTAATTTAATTTTTTTAGAAAAGTTATTTTTGAGCATACTTTTCCCCAATCTGTTTCGTCCTTTTCCTCTCTAGTGGTTAGGAGCATGTGTCACAAATAATGGACCCTCAAGAATTGTTTGCTGACTTGAATTTGACTAAAATGAGAGATCAGAGGTGAACAGAGGGATGACTCGCTCAGAGCCATACACCCAGGAAAGAAACAGAGCTTGGCAAATGCACTCTGATTTCTGATCTCCTTCAGGGCACTCACTGCTGGGTTTAAACACATGTGCTCTTAGTTTAAACATGAGCCTTAGGCCTTGAGTAACATTATCCTCATCAAATTCCCACTAACCAAAGACACAGACAGCCATTTTTTTAAAAATGTATTGCTGGGGATTTAGCTCAGTGGTTACAGTGCTTGCCTGGCAAGCACAAGGTCCCGAGTTTGATCCCCAGCACCAAATAAATAAATAAATAAATAAATAAAAATAAAAAATGTATTGATTGATTGATTGATTGGTTCATTTTTGGTGCTGAGGATTGAACCCAGGGCCTTTGCACAGAGCTACATCCCCAGTCCTATCTATTTATGTATGTACATACATATTTAGAGCAGGGTCTTGCTAAGTCACTAAGTTGCCCATTCTAGGCTTGGACTTGGGATCCTTCTGCCTCGGCCTCCCAGAGTGCTGGGATTACACGCCTGTGCCACACACCTGGCTGGAAGTCCATCAGGCCTGGTAGATGAAAAGCCACACTTAAGTGTAGTTGAATTGCTGGGGAAATACCTACCAAAGGCCGCTGTTCCTCTAGTCACCTTCTGCAGATTTTTGGCAGCTAGAGGGATGCAGCCGATTGGTTGAGAATGTCTGAGATACTTAGCTCACCTTGGTGATACTGGTCTATGGGTCATAATTAGCTTTCCTTAAAAGACAGGGTTAGCACATTGCAAAAGATACGTCTACATGCTAAAACCATGAATCTCACCCACTTTCAAAGTAATTTGTATAAAAGTACACCAGATGCTATGTTGACTGTACCGTTTTTCCCCTTTGCGTGCCAAAACAATTTTATTATTCTACCACGTTTCCCCAAAAATAAGACTTACCCAGAAAACAAGTTCTAGCATGTTTTTCAGGGAATGTCTTCTACACTCATGCTAGAACTTGTTTTCTGGGCAGATCTTATTTAGGGCAAATGGGGCAATAGTTGGAGCTGGGTGTTCTCTTACTCATAACCTAAAGCATTGTAACAGACGTACCAGGAGGTGAGGTGCATGTTTCTAATTTGAAAGAGATGAAAAATAAGGACATTGCCTTCTGATTTTAAAATGTACAATGTAAATGCTATAGTAAAATGTGTGGCATTAAATTCTGGCTAAAAGTGATGAAATAGTGACCTAATATCAAGTCCTTCTTGCTGCTCCCCCACCCAGAAAAAAAAGGGGGGAGCAAGGAGGAAAAACAAACATTTTAAAGAAAAGAGAACCACTTAACAAGATTCAGTCAGAGAGTGCCGGCTGGAAGGAAAAGCAGAAGTGTGCGAGTATTGCAGGGAGGTCAGACCCCCCACCGCCAGCAGCCTGATCTTGGGGCACAGCACCCCATCTCGCTCAGAGCTGGAGAGGCACTAACCCAGTCGCTGCAGATCCTAAACTTACAGTTTCTGACTGCGGGTCGGGGGATGACCTTAGCAAAGACAGGCGCACCGGCCGTGGGGCAGGACCCCATCAGAGAGAGACTCCGGGTCTCACGCTAACTGGGCGTGAAGGAAGCTCCAGGGAGCCCCACGAAGTGCCCTCGCCCTCCCCCACAGGAGAACCGAACCGGAACCCTGCACCTGCCTGCTGGCTGCAGGCGCTCACAGGCTGAATATAGAGGGGTAGGCTCCAAGTGGAGGCCCGCAAACAGTGACACAGGAAAGGGGAAAGGGGAGAGCTGAGATCAGGACCGAGAAGCGTCACACCAAAAGAGCAGAGCGAGGCCTGGCAGCTGCTGCCAAACGTCTACAGATAAAACCAGTGAACTTGCAACTGCGAAACTTACAAGAAAAGAACACGCAAAAAGTAAACACAAAGTCCAGTCTGAAAGAAATTTTAAATGCACAGTCTACAAGAACACGAGAACTCAAGGGCTAACTGAATAAGCAAAGAAAATAAGAGGGAAGGAGAGAACCCAGAAAGCTAAGAAAATAACTTCAGGATTAATAAACCTACCTACAGATTAGGAATATCAAGGGATGAAACAGACTCAGACGGACAGTTAATTGCTGATTTAAAAAAAGAAAATCACCATAAATACAAGAGAAAAAGAAATTACAGCAGAGAAAAATGTAATGATAAACAAAAGAGTTGTTTATATCCTTAAAGAACCTCATAAATGGAAAAATATTTAAAATAATATAAATAAAATGTCCTTGAAGGAAAGACCTAAATTTTCCAATTAAAGAGGACATTGTGTTTTTAAAAAACAGAAAATAAAGTTTGATCTATATCAATATATATTCTTTCCAAGTTTTTTGTTTTGAGACAGCCTCACTATATAATTCAGGCTGGCCTTGAACTCACAATGAAATCCAGACTGGTCCCAGACTTGTGGTGATCCTCCTGCCTCAGCCTGCTGAGAGCTGGGATTACATATATGTGCCATTGTGCCCCGCATGGTCAGGTTCTTAATTTCAGAGGTAAACAAGCAAATCCTTCAGGTATCCGGGAGGAAGGGCAAGGGCTACGGTTTGAGTATAGTTTGAGTGTGTCCCTAGAGCTTCATGTACTGCAACCTTGGTGCCAAGTGTGGTGATAATGAAGTGCTGGAGCCTTTGTGTTGGGGTGTGGGGAAGGGCGAGGCAGCGAGGTCATGGGGGGCATGCCCTTGGTAGGGATTCTGCAGTTTTCCTGGAAACTGATCAGTGCTTGGGAAGGCAAGAGCTTATAAAAAGAGCAGGCTGGCTCCAGGTCTCTCTCTGGCTTCCTGTCTCACCATGTGATCATTCAGGCACGTGCTCACACCACCGTGCTGCCATCTGTCACGGGGCCCAGTCTTAGGTGCTTCTCCCACTGGTAAGACAATATACCCCACGCCCAGAGTTAAAGGGGAAAAGCTTATTCGGCTCACAGTTTGTAGAGGTTTCAGTCCGTCATCGGCTGGCTCCAAGACAGGGTGGCTTGGCAGACAGGCATCACAGAGGAGAAAGAGTTCATGGTGGGCAGAAGGTAGGAAAGCAAGCAAGGGGCCGACAAGTCTCTTTCTGTTCCTAACGGGGGTAGTGCTCACACTCTTAATCTCAGCATCGTATCCTTGATCCCAGCAGAACTGTGCCAAACCAATCGGTGGGCTCATTTAGTAATCACCCACCCTTAATGCTAGCACTCTTAATTCTAGCATTGCACCATAAGTCAGTCACACACTAGATTTTAGCCACTTCTGAGAAAGCACCACCTATAACCCTTATGAGGCTTTGGGGGACATCTACACACGAGCCATAACAGACCCCCACCAGAGGCCAAACCAACAGGGCCACCCAATCTTGGACTTCCAGCTTCCAAAGCTGTGAGCTAAAGAATCTTTTTTTAAAAATTTATTTATTTATTTATTTATTTATTTATTTATTTATTTATTTATTTATATTTTTTGGTGCTGGGAATCGAACTCAGAGCCCTTGTGCTTGCAAAGCAAGCACTCTAATCACTGAGCTAAATCTCCAGCCCCAGAATCTTTTTATAAAGTTTCCAGACTTATGTATTTTGTTATAGTAACCAGCTGAGACAGCAAATCACCCAAACTTGTAGAGGGCAGGGGACTGGCTATTCTCAGATTTCTCTAAAGCAGCATTCAGTGCCAAAAGACAGGAGAGTTAAATTTACCAAGTCTTGGGTGAGAGGAAGTAGGACCAAGGAAAAATGTGCCTACACCTGATACAATTCCAATATAGTAATCAGAACAGACCAACATCCAGGAATTTGAGAGCAGTAATAGATTCAGCATGTGGGATCCCTTGTTGAACCCAGTATAGAAATTATGAATGTGATGTGTTGGTAAAAGGGCCCTGGGTGTGAACATAGAATCCTCGTAACTGTAGAACTAAGAATAAACAAAGGAAGGTTATGGTCACAAAAAATGAGGCCAAGTTTTAAAACCTGACAATCTCAAACCGATAAAACTATCAAAACTTGAGAGATGAGGTAAAGGAAAGTGGAGTGAGAGGTAATTAGCTTAAGTTTCATGGCAAAATTAATTGGTGTCTGACATTAAAACTTACTGTTAAAAAATGACTAAAACTGCTTATTTTCACTTGTCTTTTTTAGCCAGAGTGAGATCATTCCAGAAATGACACATTTGTGGCAAAGAATGATTTATATAGAATCAGCAAATCTTCTTTTCTTACTTTGGAACTTTTTAGTCTATTAAATTTAAGAATTAGTTGCCATATTTTATATGCATATAAATGCATAATAAAAGCATTATATTTAAAATGATGCCATTTTAATGATATATATTGCAATGTGTATCTATGGAAAGAGAAAATTCTGTAATGATCACCAAAGGTTAATGATTATGTCTAGAATTTGGGACTATTGTCTTTGTACTTTTATTCATTTCAGGAATCTTTTATTATGAGTATTTGCAACTGTTACAAAAACAATGGCTATTTTTTTTAATTAAACACTTTATTTTTTAGAACAGTTTTAGCAAAATTGAGGTACAGATAAATAAAACAGGTATAAATTTGTATGCAGGTTTTTGTGTGGACATAAATTTTGAACTCCTTTGGGAAGACATCAAGGTATGTGGCTGCTGGAACACACGGCAAGAGTACATTCCACTCCGTACGACACTGCCCAGTCATCCCCACCAGCAGCGATGAGCGCTTCTTCTGTGGTACATCCTTGCTGGCATTTGGTGTGATCAGTGTTCTTGATCTGGGCCAGTTTAATAGGTGTGTGGTGGCACTGCATCGTTGCTTGAATTTGTACAATATTTCCCTAAACTTACGATGTGGATCATTCTATGTGCTTATTTGCCACCTGTATATCTTCTGTAGTAAGGGGTCTCTTACAATTTTTGGCCCATTCTTAATCAGATTATTTATTATTGTTTTAAAAGTTCTTTGTATGTTTTGGATAATTGTCCTCTATAAGATGTGCTCTCTGCAAATCTCTTCTTCCAGTCTGTGTCTTGTCTTCTCATTCTCTCAACACTGTCTTTCGATAATAGCCACACTGGAGACTGAAACCCAGGCCTTACACATTCTAGGCAATGACTCTACCACTGCACTATAACCAAAAACCAACACTGGCTATTTTTAAAAACTGTATTTTTGGTTCAGAGAAAAGCAAATTGGTCAACACAAGATTGGAGTTCAAAAATAAGTACAATATACGAATACTAGGATGACTATGTGAGGAAATAGGCATTTTCAGCTCAGTGGAAAAAGCATTTATTAAAACTGGTATTACTGTCCACCCATTTGGAAGGAAACCAAGTTTGCTCTATGTATCACACTATATGCAGTTAAATTAAATCCTGGAGGGAAGAAAAATTTAAGTATAAAAAGTTGAAAAGTATAAATATTAGAAGAAAATATAAGAGATTGAGTGGACAAGGCATTTTACCTATTTTTTATTGGTAAGGTTAACATTTGAGTGCTATATTTTCTTTTATTTTAAAAAATTTTCCAGATTGACTGACATGCAATTGACAAACAAAAAATTGTATATATTTATGGTGTACAATGTAAGGTTTGAAATAACCATTTGGTATCCATTGTGAACCAATGTGACCTAATTACACCTACTACTGCAGATGGTTATCTCTGTACATGCGCAGTGAGAACATTTAAGATCTACTCTCTCAGCAATTTTCAAGGGGGCATTTTTAAAAAGAAGTCTGGGAATCAGAAGTAGTATAAAATTAAATACATTTAATTCAGAAAATGACAAAGATTTTATGTCACACAGCACAAAAAAATCTGAAAGAGAAAAAACTGAAGAGCACATTTACCACCACCCAGTAGGAAAATGGACATAAGATATAAACAAGCTATTTACAAGAAGAATGCAAATGTCCAAAATACACAAAAAAAAATGCTTGTCTCCTTAGTGAGTAGAGAAATGCAAACGGATACCAAAGCTATCATCATTCATCCATTATGTCACAAAACCATGAGTGCCCAAAAGATACAAAGAAATAAGATTCTTCATATGGGAAAGTACAAATTGTTGTAATTGGGCTGGAGATAGCAAGAAAGTACATATAAAAATTTAACGTGTATATAACATTTATCCCAGCAGTCCTTTTTAAAAGATGTTATATTAAAATAATAGCAGTATACGTGTATAAGAATATATCATAAATACCAGGCCCAACATTCAAATATAATAGTTCCAAAAGGATAAAAGAGAGAAAAATGAAGGGAAAGAACTCATCAACAAAACAAGATGCTTTCATATAAAAATATATATTTCTACAAAAGGGACATGTATAGGAAAGAAAGAAGTCAAATTATCATTATTTATAGATGACATGATCCTTTACACAGGAGGCCTAAAAAAAATTCTACCAAAAGACTCCTAAAATTAATAACTAAATTCAGTAGTATAGCAGCACACAAAATCAACACAAAAATCAATAGTGTTCCTGTACATCAATAATAATCTCACAGAGAAAGAAATTAAGGAAACAATATGTTTCATAATGGCATCATGAAAAATTAAATACTTAGGAATTAACCTAATCAAGGAAGCAAAAGATCTCTATAATGAAAACTACAGTACTCTGACAAAGAAGATTGAAGAGGATGTCAGCAAATGGAGATATCCTTTGTTCCTAAATAGGCAGAACCAATATAGTGAAAGTGGTCATACTTCCAAAACTGCTATAGCGATTCAGTGTAAGCCCAATCAAAATACCCATAGCATTCCTCATAGAACTAAAGAAAACAATCCTAAAATTCATATGGAACCAGAAAACACCCAGAAGAAATCCTGGGCAACAAAAGCAAGGCAGGAGGTATCACAATGTCAGACTCCAAACTTCAACTTATACTACAAAACTAAAACTACAGTGTTGACAACAGCATGGTATTAGCAAAAAACAGAACGTGGATCAACAGAACAGCACAGAAGATGCAGAAACATTCCAGGCACATTCTGCTCCCTGATCCTTTGACAAGGGGGCCAAAAACTTCCCCTGGAGGAAGAGACAGCTTCTTTAACAAACAGTGCTGGGAAAACTAGTTTCCACATATAGAAGATATCTCTTACTGTTATTGGATGGGTTCCAATATTGCTGGGTCCTTTCCCTCCTCAAGCAAAGAATTGAATGAGGGGGACAAAAAGTAGTTCTAAAGTTTTATTTAAAAGTATAGAGAAAAGAAGAAAAGGAAAATTGAGCATAACAACAGAAACAGTAAAATGTGCACTGGGCCTAAAAGGCACGGTAGGGGTTACCACGAGAAAGGCATGATAGCAGTGGTGCTGGGGATGCAGCCATTGTCTTCCATGGGATAGAAAAGGAGAGCTCCTTCCCGGTGGCATGGGAGAGAAGAAGGCGCTTGCTTCAGGTGTTGCTACTATTTATCGAATGCAGTTCCCATGGAATCTCGAGAGAACTTCCTGCAGTCCACCTGAGGGCTGGTGCTTGAAAATCACACCTCAGGCTGATGTCATGTCCAGGCCACTCCCCCAGGTCACGTTCTCTTGCCATCCAGCCTTAGCCACGCCCTAATCCTATTTCATTACCATGTACTACACTAAAATCAAAATAGATCAAAGATCTCAATATTAAAACAGAAATGCTTAACCTGTTGGAAGATAAAATAGGTAAAACTCTTGAAGACACAGGCATAGGCAAGAACTTTTCAACAGTAGCCTATTTGCCCAAAAAATAGTACCACAAATCAACAAATGGGATCATAGCAAATTAAAAATCTTCTGCACAGCAAAGGAAATAACCAACAGAGTGAAGAGACAACCTACAGCATGGGGAAAACGTTTTTCTGACTTTCCTCAGAGGACTAATAGCTAGAATATATAAAGAACTTTAAAAAAAAAGACACCCGCCCAAAAACAAAAGACTCAGTCAAAAACTGGGCAAGTAAAATGAACAGACACTTCACAGAAGTACAAATAGTCAATAAATAAATGAAAAATGTGCAACATCACTGGCTGTTAAGAGAAATGTAAATTAAAACAACACTGAGATTCTATCTTACTCCAGAAAGAATGGCTATCATCAAGAAATCTGATAAAAATAAATGATAGTATCTTAGTTACTTTACTCTCATTGCTGAGACAAAATACCCAACAGCCAAAGTTGAAGCGGAAAGGCTTATTTAGCTCACAGCTCAGAGAGGTTTCAGTCCACAGTCAGCTGGATTCAAAGCAGGTTGGCATGGCAGACAGGCAGAAGGCAGCAAGGCAAGCCAGGGGGCCTTAGCCTCTTTCTGTTCCTTATATCCTATCCAGGCTGCTAGGATTAGGGCAGTAGCAAACCAATCAGCAGACTGATTTAGTAATCACACACCCTTAATCCTGGCATCACACACCCTAGATTCAGCCACCTCTGAAAAAGCCCCATCTATGACCACATGAGGCTTTATGGGGGACATCCAGACACAAGCCCTAACAGATGGTGAGGCTGCAATGAAAAGAGAACCCTTCTACATTGTTGGTAGGAATGTAAACTATGTAATACAACCATTATGAAAATTAGTATAGAAATTCTTCAAAAAACTGTAATTAGAAATTCCATTTGACCCAGATATTCCTGTGCTGGGTATCTTCCCCCAAAAGCAACAGACAAAATACAATGTTCAGAGCAGCACAATTCACAAAAGCTAAATCTTGGATGTGACCTATATGCGCAAGAACAGATGAATGGATAAAGAAAATGTGGCATTTATACACACTGGAGTACTACTCTGCCAACAAAAGATAAGCGTGAGTCATTTTTAGGAAAATGGATGCACTCTGAGACCATGTGAAGTGAAATAAACCAGACACATAAGGTTAAATGGCACATGGTTTTTCTTATATGAGAAACCCAAACCATAAATAAAGAGCAAAATCAAAGATAGAAAAAAAGAAAAGAAAAGAAAGTGTCCTAGAGGAGTCGCTTGGTTTATTAAGACACTGTGATTTTATTTCTGCATTCTGTTATGTTTATAGTATTGGCAGCTTTTAAAAAGTATATAAGCTTTAGACTTCACTAGTCAAGGTTCTCTTGGTTCATAATATCACTTTGTATTTTTGTCAAATAAATAAGCCTTCGGCTGTGAAAAAAACGCAAAGCATTCATCACACAAACAGAAAAAAAGAGTCACCCTATGATCATTTCAATACACACAGAAAAAACATGACAAAATCATTACAAAAATGTTCAGTAAATAGGAAGATATATTTCTAGATTTGCAATAAAAAGGAATGCTACTTTTTACATTTGGGTTGTATTTATAATAAACAACAGTTTGCCACCCCACTCAAAAAAACCCTGTATCATTATCATATATTGTCAATTTCAAAACACTGGGGTCAAACAGAAGATCCTATCACTTTCCAAGGGAAAGTAAGAGTTTATAAAAAAGGATAGAGAATCAGTATGGCTATATGTAAATCAACAATAATAACACCCAAAGCTTACAAACTAGAATATTACAAATTGCAAAGCATCAGTCAAACTCGAGGGTAGAACCATTTTGGATATGGATAGTCCTAAAAATATCTACTTCTGTTTCTCAAAAAAACAACTTGGAGAGAACAGATTGTGTTCCACAAAATAATGGAGTGAATTGAGGAAAAGCATGGACTATGAGTCAGTCAGATTCCTAGGGAAACAAAAGGTAAAGGACGAACAGAGCAAAAAAACAATCCCTGAGAAACTGGAGCCACAAGCTGATCAAAGCTCTGCTCCAATTCACGGCCCAGATTCGTATTACCTACACGGTCCAGAAACCCTCAGACGAATATTTACCTTAAAATGTCCAAACACTAGTCCCACCTCAGGCTTCTGACAGGAGTAGACGCAAATTCTCTGGGAAAGAAAGTACCTTTTTCCTGGGCCTCAACTAATCCTCACAAATAATTTTTCCAGGACAATGAATGGCTCACAGAGAAAGATCACCAAGTGTACAGGAAGTGGCACACTGAGCAGTAACCAGTAGAATCAGACAATGTAAACAGAAACAGAGACTGTGTATGTTGGTATTAACAATGCAGAATAGAAAACAGATATACTGTATTTACTATTTTTTAAAACAATTTTAAACATCTGCAGGTAAGGAACAGGCGATTTAAAAGTGACCATGTTAAAAGTGTGATGGTATATGACTGTCATCCCAGCACTCTGGGAGGCTGAGGCAAGAGGATTGAAAGTTCAAGCCCAGCCTGGGCAACTTATTGACTGTGTGGGCAAGGGGGTGCTGGGGTGGTGGTGTGCAGCATGTGTGAAGGCCCTGGGTTCATTCCCCAACATCGAACCAACCAACAAACAGTAAAAGTGTTGGGAGGCCCCAAAACCTAACAGGTGCAGGGATTTGGAGACAAGGACATTTTTAGGACTTGGCATTTTGTCATCGTTGCAGCTGAGATGCATTACACTGAAAGCTGTAAATCAAAATCTGCAAAGGAAAAGGCAGATGAGAGGAAAGGCTGGGAGAAATGTGTTGAGTTACAGTAAGATTTTCTCCCTAGGCAATTATGTGATGATTTCAACATTAAAAAAAAAAATTCTACCAAGCATCCTAATTAACACTGAAGATAACGCCAAAGAGGGAAGGACTACAGTAGTGATAAAGGGAGCCTTGATGATGGATCTATATAACTCCACCTCCTCTCCATCAGGCAAGTGCCCCGCCCCAACACACAATCTATGTAAATCCCAGGTTTGCTCTTCACACAGATTCAAAGTGGATCTCCAATGCCTGTGTCCGGCAACACTGCCAACTCTGAAAACCTGTGACTTTCTGCAGCTACCATTCAGGAACAATTGCTATTCTGCTAGCTTACTGAGGCGAAATTAAGTCGAATAATTGACAGAATCATAATAAAATCCTTCCATTTAGATTGAAATTGTAATAGCGAAAATCGAAGCAAGAGACAATCTAGGAACATCTGAAGTGGAAAAGGCTGAAGGGCTGGCTCCAACTGAGTGAAAAAATACTCCACATTCCAATTTCTCCACAGAGATTCTAAGTGGACGTACTATATCTGATTTTGATTATTGTATTTGGGCTCAGGATACAGCTTTTTAAAACAGGCACTGCCAACCAGTGTTAGCAAGATCTAGATACTCTGTGGGGGAAGTGTAAAGAACGCTTTGTCTACACCCAAACAACACACAGAGAGTCTCTGAAATGAACACGGTTTGGGGGGAGTGGCAAAGCATTGCCACGGGAATAAGCGCACCACCGTGAACTCCGAGTGGATTTAAGGAGGGTGAGGCCTGGGAAAGTTTCCAAAGGGAAAACCAGGAAGGTTACAGAAGGTGTTCTGGAGCAGTCATCCCCGGCCACCAGGCTCGCCAGCGAGGGCGGCGGCGTCCTCCGTGCGAGGCCGTGGCCCTGGCGGACTCCCGTCGGCGTTCTCGCCTTCAGGCACCCGCGTGCGGCTCCCCTCCTTCGCCACCTCCAGGCTTTATCGTTGAGGTGTGACACAAGCGA
>PVJO010000573.1:13095-227691 GCA_004026905.1 Hystrix cristata
TGCCGAACCCACTCATGTTGAGCGGGATCATTTCTGGTCGATGCGTTCTCACTGTAAAGGAACCGTGAATGTCGAGCAGAAGTTCAGAGTTGTCAAGCGTACATTTGAATTAAATAATCTGGGGAGTACTGTGGCCCCCAAACCTTAAATTTACCCAAAAACGATACAGTTGAATTTCATTTTATTAGAGAAGTGAGACTTTGCATCTGTTTACGTTGAAAGATGTCGAATTGTGTTATCAGCTTTGCCCGACTGATCAAAGTTTGGGTTGACGTCCAGCAAAACTGCTGGCTTGCTTTCTTTCTTTCTTTTCTTTTGTCTTTTCGTCTTTAAAAAAAAAAAACAACTTCAAAACAGTGTACAGTAAAAACAAACAAACAAAAGTTGGAGATCGCATGGTTTCTCCTATATGAGAAACCCAAAATATAAATAAAGAGCAAAATAAAAGATAGGAAGTAGGAAGAAGGGGACCAAGAGATGGAGGGAAAATGGAGGGAAGAGAGGAGAAGCGGGTGAAAGAAGATGTAAGCTGTATTGTGTACGTGTATCAGTGCCACACGAGGAATGTAAACATGGATTACAAACGTTTACCAATAAGGAAAAAAACCCAAAATTGAAAAAGTGCTGGAGAAGAGCTGGAGAAACATGAAGATCTGAATCTTCATGTTTCATAAAAGAATAACTATATGATGCCTGAGCATTCTTAGAATAGAATTGATTTCTATCATCTGGTTACTTCTTTGCTTTTACACGAGCAGTTCTTTAATTAAATACATTGATGTGTACCCCTTCTCTGTGGGGAAAGCCCAGTTAGTGCATGGATATATTTGTATTTGAGCTGAAAGTCTTACATTCTTATAAAATATTATGTGTTTTAGGGGAGAAACACCACCAGTTGAAATTATTTTGTCAGATCATTTTGTTCTATGCAAAGCGTACTTTTGTATCAACGTATTTAGAGAATTGCAGTAAACAAAAATGGATTTGTATTCTCTGTATTTGAAGTGCCATATGAATTATTTTTTTACATAGTCTTAGAATATTTTTAATGTTTTACTTTAGGATACAAATGGGATCTATGTTTTAGGTCTTTACCTTTCCAAGGTAGAAGGATTGATAGAAGGATCACTTTATTACCAGGTTTACATTTCAGAAATGATTCTCCTAGGTCTTCTTTGGATTCCTACTTAATGTCAGTTTAATCTCTTTGCTAGTTAACACAAAGACTTCCCTGTAGAACTTCACTTACAGAACTTACTACATGTCTGTAGTCATCCAACAGCCTCATGCCAAGATGTGTTTTGGAGTTCAGGCTTTTTCAGAATTTAGAATTTAAAATTAGGATCTAAATATCAGGATATAGAAAGGCATTCATATATACTGACTGCTGGTTACAACTAACTCTAATCCAGTCTGATAGGCTCCTTTCTTCCCACACATTAGTATTTCTGCACTTCTTTGAAAGCAGTGTGTTTATGTAGCCTCATATCTCACTCTGGTAATTGTACGAATAGTTCTTCTCTGTTCATGCCTGTTGAAATAGCAGGATATCACTATCAAATCAACCAAAATATAGATCCTTCAAGTAAGAGTGGGCTGTGTCATCCTTAATGATATAATTTGAAACAACAGTTTCCCACAGTCATGTGATTTGAGAGTAGAAATTACCCAGGAACCAGTTACCATTTACAGCTGCAGAATATCCTTGAGAGAAAGACAGTTTCCTGTTCCCTTTGCAGCTGGCTCTATCTACTTCTGTTATCTCTACCTGAGGAATGGCAGGGCAGTTTTTGTAATCCGAAGTAATTTCTGCTTTCTGAACTTGCAGTGAATAGATTTTTTTCCTCCTAACTAACCCTCCCCCAGCTCATCTCGTCTACCCTCTTTTTGCAGGTTTTAGCATACATTTTCCTCCACTTATACCGTTGGCTATCTGTAACTAGATGGAGATAAATGTGGACATTTGGGAATTTTTTTTTAAATGTCTGCACACTGAGCAGGTTTTTCTTTTTCATTCTAAAGCAACTAAAGTCAAAAGGCAGAGTTCAAACAAGGTGACAAAAGGTTACAGTCAAATTGCCCAACTTGATTGTGTCTTTATCACCTTACTCTTCTGCCTTGGATTTGAACGGGTTCCATTTGAACACTATGGAAAAAGAGAATTTTCTACTGAAAAACTGTGAAGATTAAAAAAAGAACTAGACTGATTGGACTGTAGGAAAGTTCATACATTTTTATAACATGTTAGCTTGTATCATATGATTTTTTTTCCTTATGAATCAATTATATACATTTCACTCTGTGTCTCTGGAAAGGTGGTTGAATTGGAATCTTAAATATCAATTTAGCCAAAGCCAAAGATACTCAAATAAAGAAGAATATTTTTTATTTACATTACATTTGGTTTAACAAATCTTAAAGTGTCTGTCTTTATCCTTCTGTTCCTTGGAAACCACGTGTTTATTTCTGAAGGCCAGCCCAAAGGCGCATGGTAGGAGGAGAAAGTAGAAAATGCTAGTGAACACAGCATTGTCTAGGAGAGACAGGACTCTGGTTTTATTTCTCCAGTATGACATTGACTCTTCAGTTGTGCTACACATATGTCAATAACTGAAGAATGTTTGGGGGGAATTTGTTGACTATATTTTCTAATTGGTTATGCCATTCTTTGTTTTGCCTTTTGTGTACTGATAGCTCTCTTATCAGCATCTACCTATATTTTACCTGTTATAAATCGCTTATCATAATCGTTGAACACATTTCTCCCCTTCCCTCCATCTCTCTGGTTCCCAAAGTGGGTGCTGTACTGTGTTAATCAGCCCTGCCAAGGACATAGTTGTTGAGAGTGGGGGGTCAAAGTCCTGTTGGGTTCTCTGTTTTCTTTTCTTTGTCTTTTCTTTTTCTTTTCTTTTCTTTTTCTTTTTCTTTTTCTTTTTTTCTTTTCTTTTCTTTTCTTTTCTTTTCTTTTCTTTTCTTTTCTTTTCTTTTCTTTCCTTCCTTCCTTCCTTCCTTCCTTCCTTCCTTCCTTCCTTCCTTCATACTGGGATTTGAACTCAGGGCTTTACATGTGCTAGGCAAGTGCTATACCACTGAGCTACACCCCAGCCCACACTTTATTTTTAAGCTACTCTTGAGGTTCTCATAGATGGTCTGAGCATGAAGGTTGCATTGTGCTCCAAGAGCAGACAGTGCTTGCGGTGGCCTCTACCCAGCGTGTGGTCAGGACTGACATGGCCATCACCACCCAGGGGAGGGCAGGGCTTGGATGACTCTGGGAATCTATCCTGTCGTCTTGGATGGAGGGTTGTAATTGTACTCTGGAAAGGTTTCAGAGAGTTAGTTTGTTTGACCTCAAAGATGACTATCCTGAGCCCTTTTTATTTTTTATTTTGAGACAGGGTCACCCCAAGTCACCGTGTTGCCCAAGTTGGGCTTGGATTTGTGAACCTCTTGCCTCAGCCTCCCAGGGAACTGGAGTGCATATGCGTATGTGTATTATAGTTTAGATCTAAAGCATCCGCCAAACTGCTCACGCATGTACAGTGGGATCCTGGGGTCCTGTTCTCAGTAGTTTATTTGTATATGGTTGAGCTCAGTAGCTGACTGTGCTGTTAGGAGGTGCAGCCTGGCTGGAGGTGGCTCCCTGTGGTGACCTGCAATGGTATATTGTCGTCCCCGACTCTTGTCTCCAGCTCCTGCCTGTTCTCTTCTCTCTCTACTTCCTGGCTGCACTGACTGAGTACCTTTCCCTCCACTGTGCGCCTCTGCCATCCTAGATCCGCTCCAGAGTCTGCTGACTGTGGACTGAAACTGTGAGCAAAATGAACCTCTCCTCTCCTGCTCTGAGTTGTGGGTGTCAGGTGTTTTGTCCGAGTGACGGGAACGTGACCAAGACACTCTCCGTTTCTCTCTGTGTATACATGTGTGATTGTACGTGGGTATGTGTGGTCCGGGGGATTGAACCCAAGGCTTTTGCACTGAGCTACATTTCCAGCCTTTTTTTATTTCGAGACAAGGTCTGATTAAGTCACCAACATGCCCGGGCTGGGCTTGAATTTGCAGTCCTCCTGTCTCAGCTTCCGAGAGTGCTGAGATTACAGGCTTGTACCACCATGGCCAACCTAGTGTTCTATTTTTGAAAAGTTTTCAGTTGAATGACTGACGCCTGCATAAGGAAGTCGGATGCAACAAGCAGTAGTAAGCCCTGCAGACCCCATCCTGACCCAGTCCCGTAGCGGGAGAACAGCTTGGTGCTCTGCGTTTCCTTCTGGGCTTCATCTTGTGCAGTCATCAAAATGCATGTCTCTTCAGCAGCTACTGTGTTGGGAGAGAGTGTGTGTGTGCATCTGTGTGTGTGTGCATGCTTGTGTGTGCGTTCTTTGTCCTTCCTGGCTCTGCAGCTTTCTTTTCCATCAGCAATATGTCAGGTGTGGGGGACTCTCTGTATCTGCAATGACTGTATTTTATTCCACGGAATAGAAAGTACGATAGCATATTGATGGGCATTCATATTTTTTCTGATTTTCAGTCTTATCAGCAATGCTGCAGTGAATATTCTTTTTGTTTTTTTCCACTCCTTTGGCATCTGCAGTGCACTGTCAGGGTAATCTTAATCTCAGAAGAGTGCCTCAGCCCTGTCCTTGTTACTCAGTCAGTCCATCGATTGAGTTTTTTCATGTTAACAAGCAGATGGTTCATTTGCAAGGGTGAGATTCATACTATGTTAGGTTCTTGCATTTTTGATTACTAGTTCCCGTGCTGACTTCCTCTCCCTGAGTGTACTCTTAGTCTCTTTGGGCTCTTTGGTTCATAGGTTTGTTCCTTTATTTGGGGGGTTAGGGGTGCTAGGGATTGAATTTAGGTGTGCTCTACCACACGGGTATACCTCTAGCCCTTTCTTTAATTAATTTTAAATTTTGAAACAGGATCTTGCTAATTTGCTCAGGCTGGCCTCAAACTTGCGACCCTCCTGACTCATCACCTGCTCGCTCATTTGGTGCCTCTTCTGTATGGTGTCAGCTTTCCTGACATGCTTGGTGGTTCCAGGTCATGTATTGATAGTTTTTGTTGGGGCAGTATGGTGGGAGTCTTTCAAGGGTGCATTTATGGGGTGACTCTCTCGTAGCTGGGAGAAAGTGATATATGGGCACACAGGGCAAAGGAGCCAGTCACTGGTATATGGGATGCCAGCCTCTGTCCTTAGTGGACCCGGCTAGACCTTGCCTGTGCAAACCGAACCAAACTCATATCCTTTCCTGAGAAGGACTTCTGCTTGCTCAGCAGCTGAGGAGCTAGAGAGCCAGGCTGCCTGACTGCCCGCTCCCTGCCCTCTCTCTCACATACTCCTGTCCTGTCCTCTCCTGCCCCTCCTGCCCTTCTCCCTCAGGTGGCCGTCACTTCCAAGGTATGGGCTTTGGAAGCTTCCTGTACCTTCCCCTGCTGCTGCCTGCCCACACTTGGGGGCAATGGCTTCCCTCTTGAGTTTGAGCCTACTTTCCTTCATGTGGGTCTTAGGGCCAGTGGTGGTTTCCAGTCTACTGATGGAATGCCTCTTCAGCACCCCAGCACATTTATGGATGCATTTTCTGCAACATATTCTTGATGTTGTTTCTTTCCTTTCTCCATATATACTGCAGGCGGAAAGCCACCACTTCCTTTTTTTAGCAACACCAATCAGCTGATGGTCATAGCCGGGAAGGGAGTCCCAGCAAACAGGAAAGAGAAGAGGCTTGCTGGAGCAAGGGCGGGTGCATCATGGGCCTTGATTGTTGGTTCCCCGAGTCACCACTGGCTTCTGTGGTCTTCGTTGTCACCCTTCGGTCCTGTTGTTCATGCAGGAAGTGTGCCTAAGAAGAAAGTCCCATTGTGGAGGCCACGCTGCTTATGAGGGAATGGAGTACAAAATCATCAATTTCTTAGAAGCATGTAAACATGCACAGGATGACAGACGCGACGGGGAGCTTAGGGACAGTCTAATGCAACCTGGAGGGAAACAGCAAATGCCGCAGGAGTTGAACAAAGTATCCTGGACTCATCAGGTGTTAATATGAGAAAATCTGACGTGCATGTGCCTCCATCCCACAGAGAGTAAGTTCACTTCCAAGCTTACCGTCTAGTGAACTAGAGTCATGTGGGAAGCTCCTCCCCCAGCCAGGGACAGTGTACTCACTCCACTGCTGTTTCCACACCAGCCCCTCACGTCTGCTGTGGCTTGGATATGACGGGAGTGTCCCCTAAGGGACTTAGTCTCCAGGGGCTCCATCCTGGGAGGGTTTGTGGAACCCGAAGGGACGGAGCTTAAGTGAGAGGTTTTAGGGTCCCCAGGGGTATTGCTCTTGATTACAGTGTTTCCTGTACAAACCTTGAGTTCTCGCAACAGTGTTGTAATGAAAAGAGTGAGGGTGACTCTTTCCTGTGCTCCGTGACTCAAGATGTGACTGTTGCCTGCCTCTGCCATTTGCCATCCGACATCCGTCATGGGGCCTTCACCAGAACAACTAGTGTGGGTGCCTCGGACCTCTGAACCGTGAGCCCAATAGCCTGCTTTTCTTTGTGAGTAGCCTGTCGTAGGTATTTCGTTATAGTGCTGCAAGGCTGACGAGTACAGTGTCTGGGGTCACCCCCTTCGGGGGCAGCATTGTTGTCCGAGTGCTCTACTGTTGAGAGCTGGGAAGCGGAAGTGCTCGGTGTTCTTATGAGTTGGGGTAGAGTAGGAGGAAAGAGGAAATTTCAAGTTTATTTCTGTTCAGTTATGGGAATACTTGTGGTGCAAGTCTGTGTCAATGCTCTGTCAAAGAAAGACAACTTGGCAGCTGGGGAGAAGGACTGTGATAGAAAGATGAAAGAATGTGGATTTTTTTGTGAGGGGCTGTCTTCCTGAAGGAGCCACCAGTGTCTGCAAAGACATGTGTGCAAGAAATTCCTCGCAGCCTATTTCTTCCAGGTAAACTCTGGAAACCACAATGGTTCCATTCACAGAGGAGCGGTGTCTTAGTTTGCTACAGTCTGCTGTAACCAAGTACCCCCTACTGGCTGACTTAAACCAGAAACGATACGCTCACTGTTCTGGCGCCAGGCACCCATGATCGAAGTGTAGGCAGGGTTGCTGCTTTCGCGAGCCGTGCGGGAGTCTGCTTAGACCTCTTCTTGGCTCACAGATGGCTGTGCTCATCCTCATATGACAGCCTTCCCCTTGTCTGTCTCCGTGTCCAAGTATTTCTTTTGTATAAAGACATAAATCATATTGGATTGGGGCTCACCCTAAGGACTTTCTTTTAATTTAATCACCTCTATAAACCCACTATTTCCAATGAACTCTTTCTGAAGCACTGGGGTTGAGACTCCAACACCTGAATGTGACAGGTGGTCACATGAAGACTGCTGCCACCAGCAGCTTCAAGGCCCCCTCGGCATGGAGATGGAGCTGTCTGGGCACCTGAGTGAGCATGATGGACAGGTGGTACCACACACGGTGTACCTAAAATACACAATTAAGCAAGTTAATATACTTAACATATCATATGTCTTCCAGTTCAGATTGGTAGAAACTCTTTTAAAAAGAAAAGAAAAGATCCAGGGATGAATGAGAAATGAAGATGATAATGGAGAGAAATCCCACAAGACTGTAAGGCAAGACTACTGTGCAGAGTGGGACAGTGGACTCAGACTGCAGATGGGACGAGTGCAGAGCGGGAGGCCACATCTGTGGGGTTTGGGGCAGTTAGGAATTAGTGGTTTTGTGACAATCAGCTAATCACTTGGAAAAAACTTTGCTCTGTATACCAAAATCCAGGCCCAGCAAAGAATACAAATACAGAAGTGAAATAATAAAAATAGTGAAAGAGAGCTTAGGCAAGGTTTCACATAATTGTGCGGTAAAGAGGCCCCATTAAATGTGATAGGATGTATGAATGCATAGTAGAAAAAGATGGATGAGCATGATTTCCTAAACTTTAAGCAAATCCCTGTACAAATTTAAAAATATATAAATGAATGGAAAAGCCTATAAATATGTTTATTTTTAATGCTTATGGTAAAGCATCGATAATATGGAGTGAGTTCCTTCAAATTAATAAGAAAAAATCCCTAACTATGCACTGGCAGGGCCATTTGGTAGTATCTTCTGAAATTTGAAACACTCAAATGCTTTGACTCAATCATTTCACTTTTAGTAACTTGCTACACATACAGATTGACAGAAGTGGGAAATTATATGTATGTACATGGTAATTTATTGCAATATTTGATTTGGTAATAGCCAAAGGGAGTGAACATGTATCAATATAGGAATTGACTAAGTAAGCTATAATTTATGCATTGGGATCCTATGCAGTCTTTTAAAAATGTGGAATTTTTTTATATTGAAATATAAAGATGCTCAAATTATATTAATAAAAAAGCAAGATGTAACAAGTCACAATATATTTTTAAAATTCATGCATGTACATAATGATGTAGTTTACATTGGGGTGTTATTTACTATACATAGATGCATATCTGCCTTTACAAGTGTGTGTGTGTGCATGCGTGCACGCGCATGTGTGTGTGTGTGCAGAGCAATCTGGAAGCATACATACCAAACTGGGGCAGCAGTTACCTGGAGAGAAGAATAGAATGGATTTAGAGAAAAAGTTGAAAAATGTACATTTTTCAGTATTTTTGATGCCCGTGAGTGTGTCTTTTTCAACTCAAAAAATAATGAAATAAGGTTTGCTTGGGAGAAAAAAAGAGTGAATAGAATGAGACCAGGAAAAGAACTGAGTTTGAAGCATGCCATCCCTCAGGACCGTTGGGATGATTCTGCCTTCAGATGAAGGATGATGCTTCGATTGGTCAGGTGGCTTGCCCAAAATTGTCCACCTGTGATTTTCGAGGTTTTCAAACATATTTGCACAGTCACCTGGGAGCCCGTCTCAACCTCTGATGCCTGAGCCACCACCAGAGATGCTGGTGTTGTCTGGTGTGCAGCCCTCCCACCCAGCCTTCCTAAACCGCAGACGGGAGCGGCCCACCGTAGGACTAGTTAGTAGGAGGTCATAGCGTATAAGCACATCTTGGAGGGTTAACAAGCTTTCCACCAAATTAGAAGTAGTGTGCTGCATGTAATGATGACTCCGTGTGCCTTTGATTGCAGATTGAGTGGTCCAGAGTGGTCCCTCCCTATTTGGGGGGGGGTGTGTGTATGAGAGACAGACAGAGAGAGACAGAGACGCTTGTCTGCTGTGGACACTTATTTGCTTGGGAACCTGTCTTCATGAAGCCTGTCTGCAGAAATTTCAGACGAAGTTATTGGTGTGAGAATGTCAGTGTGCTGTGCTCTCAGCACATTGCTGACGTACTTGTAGGAGAGGAATACACATAAAATAATTCTCAGGGAAGGAGTGTGCATTCTCACCATTACCATTTTCTATACAAGGTGATTTGAGTGGTTTCCATCTTCGTAATAATTTTTTAGTGTTATTCTTGGTCTACCGCAGACCATTTGTTGTGTGCCTGCTTCATGTGAAATTTTTTTTTTTTCTCATGAGAAGGACACAGATAGCTCCCCTCCTAGTTGAGACTCTGGGCTACGGGTTCTTGGTGTTTGTGGCTGGGTGTCTGGGCCTTGCAGGCTATGGCAGCTGGTGACCGAATGGTGCTGTTGCTATGGGCCATCTGGGAAGGACTGTGCTGTCACCCCTGGCCCAGACCCCCTGCAGCACTGTGCGGCAGTCATCAGGGAATCCCCGGACCTGCTGCACACACTTGGCAATTAATTCTGTAGGACCGTGGCTTTGACCCCCAGATGGCCAGCTCCGAGAAGCAGCTCTTGAACCCTCCTAGGGCAGTGTGGGGCTGGCAAGAGCAGACCAGGCAGCAGGGCCCAGAGCTCACACGTGCGTAAGTGCTTACAGACTTCTTCTAAAACTGAGGATAAAAATACCCCCACCCCTCAGGGTTGTTTTCAGGCTCTGAAGTGCACTATGCAAAGCACCGAGCCGAATGGATTGTAGAGAAGAGGCCCTCTGCAAAATATGCATGCTTGAGGTGGGAAATCAGAGTGGACAGCTGCCGGTCACTTGGGAATTGACAAAAGAGGCCTCTTACAGGCAGTCAAATTTTAAAAGACTCTGAGAGGGTCACAGAAACAGTGGTTCTTGCCAGTACCGTTGCCCGACTTTGACACAAGCTGTCTGTACACTAATGGTGTATTTGGGAGTTAGTAAGCTGGGTTTGATAAGCGACATGTAAGAGAATGCTTCCCCCAACTCTTCCACCCCTAGTCACTGGACAGGGACACCCCGAGGGCTCCTGGCATCGCTGTGACTGGCCCTGGACATGAACTTCTGGGGATGTTCAGTAGGGAGCCCCTGGTCTCTTGTGGCCATTTGCATTCCACATACTTAAATGAAATCAAGAGATCAGTCACACTTGCCATGTTGCACAAGCCTGTGGACACATGTGGCTAGGGACTGTTGGAGAAGACAGGCATTTCTGTATTCACATCAAGAGCTGCTCGGTACCGGGTAGACTAGAGCCCCGTGGCTCAGTCCCCTGGGGAGCCCAGGAGGGGAGTAGCTTTCAGCCACCTCATGTCTTTCCTGCTCTCTTAAAGCTGCTGCTCATAGAAAGGACCTTGCAGGTGACATTTGCCACTGTCCACATGTTGACACCATGGTGCCCAGTTTCCTGCTGGGAATCCCAAGCTGGGAATTGGTAGACACAGGTGCACCCTCCCCTGTGAGATGAGAGCCTAAATCTTGTCCTGTACGGAACTGGCCCTTTCGTCCTTGATGCCCAAGCAATCTACAGAACACAGTAGCTTCCCCAACACATGTGCACATGCATGCCCAGACCCTCGCAGACTAGTCTGTGGCCTGCTGCAAAGGAGTCACGTGGAAATTGAACTGACTCCCACCCCGTGCCTTGCAGGGCTCTTACAAATAAGAATGCAGCCTTGGAGAAACCAAGTGTCTGAGTTACTCTTCTAGTTGGTGAGACAAAATACCCAAAGCTAAAGGAGGAAAGGTTTATTGTAGCTCACAGTTTAGAGGTTTCAGTCCATAATTGGCTGGCTCCAAGGCAAGGTGGCATGGCAGAGGGGCATCGCAGAGGAAAAACAGTTCATGGCAGACAGAAGGCAGCAAAAGCAGCAAGTGACAAGCCAAGATAGCAGCCCTCTTTCTGTCCCTTATATTCTAACCAGGCTACACAAAGCTTGTGGGGGGTAGCACTCACACCCAGAGTGGGCCATCCCATTATCCACACCCACAACAACGGCTTTGTGCATGCCAAACCATATCTAGTTTATCTTAAACTAGAGCCAAAGAGTCAGGCTTATCCCTGGAGCCAGAGTACAGTGAGAAAGCTCCACCTGTGACTCCAGTGGTTTTGGTTATTTGTAGTATACTGGGAAGCTATGTGGGGAAAACACACCAGGGTTACTCAAGAGTAACTGTGGCAGCTCCAGCTCACAATGGCTATCGTCGGAGCTTGCCGTATCCCTAAAGCAGATGATCTCTCCTCATAAATGTTGTTTTGTGTCCCTCGAGCCCATGTGAAGCAGCCGACACAGAGGGCGGTCTGGGAGTGAGGTCGTTCTCACCCCAGCAGGGAGGGCGCCTCCACCTCGCCTGCCAGCACCAGCGCAGGGAGCACTTACCGGGCACCAGGTGGCATGCCGAGAGCACCTCCCAGGGAAACCCCAGCAGCTCTTCCAGGTGAATTGTGCTGCTCTTTTTGCAGATGGAGAGACAGAGGGCTTTAGGGACAAAAGCAGCTGAGCCAAGTGCTGTCGGTCCTGAGCAGAACTTGAAACCAGTCCCGGACTTCCCTTACACTTCACACGCCGAGGCTCTCCGGGACTCTACAAGCGGGTCCTGCCCAGTGCAAGGCCCACGAAATGCAGCTCCACCAAGGTAAAAGAGGAAAGCAAACGTGGCCTTCAAAGCGCAAAGCCCAGAGGTTTTAGTGTTTCGTTGTCTCAGTTTACACCTCAAGCTTTGTTAAAATTCACATGTAAGAAAAGAAAGGGATTAGGTTAATAGGGCCCACAGTCTTGCCGCAGTTTTGGACAAATTGTGGTTTATCAAGGAGCCTTGAAGAAAGTATATTCTGTCAATATCTGAAGTCAGGAAAAGTTTTGCTAATTGTGTTGCATTTGGTGGCAATGTGTAAAACGTTATTTTCTGTCTGTATCCCATACCCACGCGACAAAACAGGATCTAACATTTTGAGGCAGAAGTCATTTAGGATTGTCTCAGTGTCCTAGAAAACATGGGAAAGATGTGCACTCGGTGTCAATTAAGGAACACACGGTTCCTGGGGCACACAGAGGCTCTGGGAGTGATGGCGTGAGGAGGGGGGACCAGACTAGGGTCCTGAAGCGCCCCTGGGATTCCTTGGGTTTGAAATGCACAATTGGGGATGAAACAGCAATCACCTTGCATTCGTTCGTTCATGCAGCAAATGCTTATGAACTGGATAATGATGTACCCATTCACTCAAACATGTGTCAGAGCTATGGACCATCTATGACAGAACGGTCACATTTTAGTCCCTCACCCGTGCATGTATTTGCTCATTGGAGAAAATGTTTGTGAACCATCTGCTAGGCACTAGGTAGCTAAACAAAGGCTAGAAACTATTACATAGTGTTTGTGGTGACTTGCTGAAGACTGACTATTTGAGAGAGAAAAGGTCCTATGGGTGTCGGCTCATGATGGCCCTATCTTCTTGGGCTTTCCCCCCAGAGGCCTTATTTTAAGAATAACATGGACATGTTTTCATTAGGATGGTAAGGCGCACAGACAAGGGAATGACTGTTATGAAGGACGATGTTTATACTCGCAGAGCCCTGAGAACCGCAGGCACAGCGCGGGGAAACACTAGGGCGGGCCAGTACGCAGGCCATGGGAAGGAGCAGCAGCAGCAAAAGCATTTATTCTGATTTGTGCGGGAAACAGGAAGGAAGGCAGGGCGAGCAGGCGTGGAGCTGGTTGGTTTGGGCGATTTCAGCAGGCCTTGGGGTCCAGGGGCTGTCTCTAGCTGCCTGTGCCTAGAGTGATTAGGAGTGAGGAATAGCAGTGTGGTCTGTGAGAGCCTGGTAAGGAAGTAGTTGAGGATAGGCTCTTGATTGGTGGGTTTACATACGAGAGTGTTTTACTGTGTCTAGAAATTGACTGACCCTGGGAAGGGCAGTATCTCCAACATTTTCAAGGCCCTTGATACCAAAACATTAGAAAATATAGAGAATAAAAAGGCACTAGGTTCTTTTGATGAAGACCTGATGAAGAGCCCTTCTAACTCTGGCTAGAGAAGGGATGAGTGATAATTATGAAGTATACTTAGAGCCTTCTCCATATAAAGGGTTGCTCTTCAGAATAAAGCATTCTGCCAGAGCCTTACCCGAGCTGGTAATCCCCAAATGGATTACTCATTCCAGCACCCTCCTGACTTCCTGTATCACTTAAAGGACAAAATCCCCACCACGAATAGATCAGAGCTTCAAGGAAATTGTTATGTAGTGATAAAGGGATCAAATATCTGCGAAGACTAACAATCCTGAACATGTATGCACATAGCAGCATAGCACAGAATACACAGGCAGGCACTGGTTAAACTGAAAAGATGAAATGACAAATTATCTACTGTTATGATTGGAGATTTCCTTTTCCTGCTGCCAGTAACTGATACACCAAAGAGATAGAAAATCAGTAAGGATATAGAGGCTTAAGCAGCACTATCAACAAACCTGACATTTATAAACTGTGTGATCCAAAAGCAGAAGAATGCATGTTCTTATTCAAGCTTACTCAGAACATTCATCTAGATAAAGGACGTTCCTGTAAAATGTGTTAACAAATTTAAACCAGTAAAAGTCACGCAAATTATGTTCTAGGAACAAAACAAAATCAAACAAGATAATCATAAAAAGAACCGACACACACCCCTCTCCCAAAACCTGGAAATTAAACAGCAGACTTCTGCACAACCTATGAGTCCAAGAAGTCTCCAAGGAAATCTTAAGATATTTTGAAAATGCATAAAAATGAAAATATAACTTATAGAAAGTTTGGAGATGCAGCAAAAGCAGTGAATAGAGGAATGTTTATAGCAGTATGTACATATATGTCTCGGTCCATTTGTTGCTATACAAATACCTGAGACCAGGTGCAGTATTTTATGTTCAAAATTGTTTTGTTTGGACTCGCAGTTTAAAAGTCTAAGTTCCAGCAGCCCCATCTGACAAGGGCCTCATAGTGCACCAAAACGGGGCAGATGGCGTCACACGGTGGGAATGTGTCCTGATGTGGAAGATGCCACACGTGTAGGGGTGGCCTTACTTTATAACAACCAACTCTAGAAGGAGCTGACCCAGGGCTTCAAAACCTCACGCAGGCAAGATGGGAGTTAATCTTTTCTGAGTGTGCTGTCCCCAGTAACTTAATTACCTCACACTAAGGCCCTCTTAAGGGTCCACCCCCTTACCACTGCCACACTGGGCACCGGGGACCACGCTTCCTGAAACTTTGGGACATACGCCCACACCCTATGCAAACTAAAGCGTCTATTAAGATAAAAGAAATGAAAAAAATCAATAACCTACAATTCTGCATTAGGAAACTACATAAAGAAGATTAAATTAAGCCTGAATCAAGAAGAAAAGAAATAATTGAAGCAGAAATCATTGGGTTTTGTTCTTTTTGTTTTTGGTTTTTTTGGTGCCAGTGATCGAACTCAGGGCCTTGAGCTTGCTAGGCAAGCACTGTAACCACTGAGCTAAATCTCCAGCCCCGAAGCAGAAATCATTGGAATTCCAAACGGGAAAACAGAAGAAAACTCAGTAAAATCTGTGTTGGTTTACTAAAGTTATCAGTGAAATTGTTAAACCTTTGACCAAGGTAAAGAAGAAAAAAGCAGAAAAGAAAGTTTTGCCATATGGTAAGACACACTTCATTTTAGTAGGGACGCCTGGGAAAGCGGATTTCCTGGCTGGCCAAGCATGAGAGGGTGCAACCCTGTTCACCGGCTCCTCTTCAGCTCGTGTTGGTTTCGGGGACCCCTGTCCTCAGAGTACAGCTTCATTTTGAATGTGAAATTAGAGGAGGCTTCGTCCCACCCAGTAGGGCCCTCACACTTCTGCTTTCTGGCTTGTTTTGCAAGCTGACACTTTGAGGAAAGGCCACTTCCCTAGTTACAGACACCGTCCGGCAGCAGGAAACCCTCCAGCCTGCCGAGGCGGGCTTCTGCTTTCTCTCCATTTCAGCGATTCTCTTTGAAAATCCTTCACTCTTTCATGTGCTCTGTCCTTCCCGCGCTCCATGCTGTCTGGTGCCTGTGAGTGCAGAGCCGCGTGTGAATCCACGAAAGGAAGGTAGGTGAGACTCGCAGGGGTCAGGTGGACTGGGACACCGTGACTCAGGACACCCGTGGACCCGTGGGTGCGTACAGGAGGGCACTACGGTTCGTGTTCGTGTTTGTGTTCTCTGCTCTTTGCCAAACATAGCTCAGCCTGTGGCGTTGAGCAGTCTGCCCTCCTGGTTCTCGCCCACAGCTCTCATGTGGCCGAACCATCCTTCTCCACTGTGCCTAACTTTCACCACTGTCTTTACACCTTGAATACAGAGTTGCGTATCGGCTTTGTGAAAGACACAGGAAATCTCAAGAGACCATCATAAGCTCCTGGGATATTTTACAGTCATGAGTTTCTCACAATTATTTTTTAACTGGCCAGCAAACAATGATTGTTTTTGCATGCATGCAGCGAAACTCAGGAGATTTCTTGGTGCGTGTGCAGTGTGTCCTTGTTTATATCGGGTGAACTGGTTTCTGTGGCAGCTAGAGGGTCCCTGCACAGGTTGTGCTAAAGAGATGGAGCGACAGAAAAGCACAAATAGTGCCCGAAGGCTGGAAACTTCAGCCAGGTACTTTTGGGTCCCATGAAGTCCAAGCTGACTGTGCTCACTGCTGTCCATTGCAGCCTCATCCCAGGCTTCCCTGCTGCCTCAGTTTCCTGGGAGGAAGGGGTCTGGGCTTAGAGCAGGGTCAAGGAGAGTTTGCGACTTCTCTGCCCTGTTCACTCGCCTCTGTGGTTTATTCAGACAGAGACAGGACCAGCAAGATCTACTGTAGAGGGTATTTTCAAGGTGGATTCTTTTGTCTTTTGTTGGTATTTTAGCAGTTGCTGGTGTTTTCCTCAGAGTCAGTAGTGACAATCCACTGGGCAGATAACCCTAGACATCTTTAGGCTCACTGACTGGAGTTCTACGCTGTCCTTTAAGGGCCGATCTTGGCCGCAGCCCAGTATTCAGTTAATTGTTCACGAAGGCCGGCTCCCATGTTCCCCCACTGTTCCGATTGAACTGGGAGCCGTGCCGGTGTGAGACAAGCACTCTGCCACTGAGCTACATCTGCAGCTGGCTGGCAGTCACTTTGATAACCATGTGGGCAGGACCCCCAGGTCTGTAGCTGGTGGTGGAGCTACAGTGTCTGGAGTGGAAGAGGACCTCTTGGCTGGAGCCCTGCTCTTTTCTCCCAGGAGCCACTTCTGTCCACACGTTTTCCGGGAGGCGGGGAGGCTCCTTTTCAATCCTGTGTGGTACCTAAAATTATGACCGCACAGGGTAGCCACTCACCTGGCCTACTGACTGAATCAACACTCCAGATTTTAAAATCAAACCCTCTTCAGCTTATTTGTACCTCCGCCAGCGCAGCTCTGTTTGCATCTTGCTGTGATGCGCCAAAGCCACCTGCAAACTGAACTGCTTGGCGTAAGCTCCAGCTCCTCAGTGCCCGCCAGTCTCCAGTCCGGTTGAGAGTTGAGATCTGACATTCAAGTAGCCACCGAATGTAATGGGATTTGTGTGAATTGCATCCAGTCCAGGTGTAGAAGAGGATTTGGGAGCATCTCTTGTGGAGCCTGAGAGTGCCTGTAGGCTGGCTGAGAGAGGTCAGGGTCGGCTGGGCTAGGTCAGCCTTGCTTTATGCATTTTCAGGCCTTTCAAGTTCTGAAGGCACAACAAAAGAATTCGGTTCTGGAGGTTTGGGTAGCATTTTCATGCATCACAACAACTCTTCTGTTTCTGAAGGACAATAAGAATCATGGTTGGCAGCCTTGGTTTTGCTTTTCGTTTCAGCAGTGTGGGTCCCTGTATTCTAAGAATCGCCCTGTGCTTGTCTGTAGAGACAGAACAAGGAAGGGCTCCCTCTCGGGCCTGGCACCCAGGCAGGGTCCCCCTGCAGCATGGCGCCCAGGCAGGCCACCCCATGTTCCCGGGCACAGCCGTGCAGGACGGCCTCCCAGAGGGCAAGCCCATGTGTGTTAGTGAAGTCAGGAGGTAGAAACAAGGCCGATTCAAGGTCCTGAACCCTGCGTTTCCTTCCTCCGTGTTGAGACCCCATGTTTGTGTCTATGTTTTGTTTTGTTTTTTCCCTGTATTCTGAGACCCTGTCATAAAAGGCTGTGACTTCCCATCACCCCTTGCAGACTAGTTGTATGTGGCTGTCTGGGGAGCCACGTGCTGTGCGGCATTATCCCATGGAGTGTCCCTTTGCTTGGTCATTTCTCTATAACTAACTAGGCAGTCGCAGCCCAGCAAGACTGATTCTCCCTCTTGGCTGAACTCATTCCTCTTTCTTATGAAAATTAATCTAACCCACAGAGGAAGTTTTCCATTTTACACTTAATTTTCTCAGCTTAAGGCTGCAAAGGCAATTCCCAGGCACACTTGAACAGGGTCACTTTGCATCTGGGTGGCCGTGTGGTTTTGAGTGTGATAAACCTAAATTTGCATCTTCCTGATCTTGTTCCTCAAATGGTATGAATTTGACAGAAATTACCCTCTGATGTTGTTTCCCCACAAAGCCATGCGCTTCTGTCTGGGTCTGCGTTACTGGCATGGCTCTCACGGCCCGTTGCAGGGAAATGAGCCACCTTAAATTGTTGAGTGCTGTTGGACATGTTCACTGCAGGAAGCTGAAGGGGCTGGGGGTGGGTGGAGAGCAGCACCTGCAGGAGCCATGCTTCAGTGATGGCAAGAAAAGTAGAAGCCTTGAATCACAGGTCAGAGGCTCTTTGATAACAAGGACAGATAAGGTAATTAAGAAAAGGGCATTAAGATACAGCTGCCTCTTCTGGTTCTATACCCAGCTAGAAACACTGAAATTAACATAGATTTGGGAAGAAATATATTTTAAATTATATTTAAAAGTATGGTCTTATATATAGATAGGTGGTTTTCCCAAAACATCCAAAGCAAAGTTATGTGTCTTTATAAATGAGGTTGAATCTTCTCGGGAAAGATAGGGGATAGAAGAGGAAAACTGCTTAGAGTCAATGTTCATTGCTCATGGAGCTCATATTTGCAAATCTACCTATTCACTAACACGTATGTACAACCCTGAAATCAGTACCCACAGTGCTTTTGCTGTCATTTTTGGATGTGTGTTAAATGGTGAACATTTTGAGTTGCCCAACAGTGTGCTGAGGTTGGACAGGGTGACATGGCTGCCTTTTGGTTTCAGCTCTCGTAGCATAAACAGGTGGCATTTCCTTATTCTAGTTAGTACCACTTTTATTTGGACATTTTTGTGCTTTTTGTTGGTGACTTCATGATTTAAAATGGTCCCAGTTGTAGTGCTATTGTGCTGCCTAGTGCCTCCAAGTGCAAGAAGACTGTGGTGTGCCTTGCAAAGTAATTATGTGTGTTAAAACTGCTTCCTACAGGCATGAGTTAGTGTCATTGTGCTCCTAAGTTTGCTGTTCAAACATCAACAAAATACATATGAAATAAGTTTCTTTAAATAGAAACACATATAAAACAAGGTTATTGGTTGACTGGTTGATGAAAACATAACCAGAGGATCACAAGAATTTAATCTCATGTTCTTCCTGGGAGCAGCAGTTCAGAATTTGCAAATTCACAGTTCCTGGTAACTGTAGAACATGACTACTGTGAATAAAAAGAGTAGTGACTGTATTTTGTTCGAAGCATAAGATGAAAAAAATAACAGAGTCAAGAGTACTGATATTAATGAAATGGAGAGAGGAGGAAAGAGAGAAAGAAATAACAGAATGAAGGTTTTGAGTTCTCATGTTAGTGACAGTAAACCAAACTGGACTTTGGGTTCATCTTTGATCCTGGTTCCCTAATTTGTAAGTGCTAGGCTTAGATGTTGTGGCCCTTGCTGGACTTGGGAGCCAGTCCCATCATCCGCCCTTCGTCCACAGGTAGACATGGAGATGAAGGAAGACAGGAGGAGGCCGGCAGGTCCAGGAGCACACAGAGGGCGTGTGTGGCTCTGCTCCTCCCTTCCGACCTCCATTTTGCCTTCTTTTACTTCCTTGATATACCAGAAAGTTTCTCCTTGACTCTGCCAGAAAACAGGCATAGCCCTCACCCACTCGCAGCCTGTGTTTTGGGGCTTATTTGTCAGCATTTCACTTACGCATTAGCCACTAGTTGCTTCTGTCCTCTAGATTTGTTGACATTGGAGATTAGTTATCTCTTGCTATACAACAAATTATCTTAAACATGGTGGCTTAAAACAGCAATCATCATTTGGGGTTGAACACTCCTAAGTCAAATACTCAAAATCCAAAATGCTCCAAATCTGACACTTTTTGTGTACTGACACCATGTCACGAGTAGAAAATTCTATACTGTGAAACTTTGTTTCATGCACAGAATTATTAAAAATATTGTATGACTATCTTCAGGCTATGTGTGTAATGTGTTATGAAACACAAATGAATTTCTCTTTGTTACGATGTGCACGATTGTATGTGTCAACATACTTCCAGAAAATACGTGTACCAACTCCCTGACTCACACAGCGGAGTGGGAAGGAAGCAAAGAGGTTATTGCAGTCTTGTCCCCTCATTTACATAAGAAACTGAATCCCGAGGACTGTGTGTAGCCGGGATCGTAGGTCTCATTGGCTCCCTTCACACTGGGCCCACCTTGTCCTCTTATCCCACAGCCGGGTGTGATGCGCTGTGGCCTGCAGATGGATGGGACTGTGCTGCTTCTGGGATGAACCTTCTCTCTGGTTCTTCCCTCCTAGAGGGCCCGGGCCCTTTTTGAGCAGAGCGGGCAGGTGCACCATGCACACCCTGAGGTCTCCAGCATCTTTTCTTTTCTTTCTTCTTCATTAGTACGGGCTGGTGGTGCATGATGTTTACATTCCCGAGTGGAGTTGATACAGGTACACACACATCTCCGTTCCTTTCTTCACCCCTTTCCTTCCTCTCTCCCCACTCTGTCATATTTTGGCTTGGGTCACCTGCCCAAGACATCTTATAGGAACGTGCAAGTATTCCAAAATCTGAAAAAAAAAAATCTGAAACAATTCCATTCCCACGTATTTTGGGTAAGGGACTCGGCCTGTGTTATTCTCACGGTTCCTGCAGCGGGGCATCTGAAATGGCCGGGCTGGCTCCAGGCTCCTTGGAGCCGCAGTGAGATGTGAATCTGTGCTGCGGTTCGTCTGAAGGCTCAGTGGTGCTGGAGGAGCCTCTCCCCCGACGGCTCCCGTGGCTGGCAAGTGAGTGCTGACTGCAGAGTGCAAGTCAGCAGAGGCCTCAGTTCCTCACCACTTGGCCCTCTGCAGAGCTGTACAAGTGTCCTCAGGGCGTGGCATCTGGCTGCCCCCAGGGAGAGCGACGCGCTGTAGCTCTGTGTGATCAGGCGAGGCCAGGGGAGGATGTAAGGGCACTCAGGAGCTGGCTTCAGACCTCCGCAGCGTGTAGGGTGCGAGGACCTACAGGTGAGGCTCGCTGGGTTCCATCTTAGGTGCGGCCTGCCATGTGGACATTGTAACTTTCCAACCAGCCTTGCAGGATGGAGACTCATTCTTAATAGACCCTCTTTTCCAGGCAGCAGGAACAAAGTGGTAAACATATTTACACTAGCACAGTGTCAATTCTAGTGGCTTTGGGGGATGTGGACAAAGAAACAGAAAGTTATGAAGCTGGGGTGGGCCAGGCAGCAGGCGGGCAGGCACCAGATGGGCGTGCAGGGTTCACCTTTCTTCACTGTGTTGACATTCACTTTGGTTGTTCTTCTGCAGGGGATAAAGTTTCCTTCCACTAGAGTCGTGGTCTCTGGGCAGCTTTTCAGCTCATTTCCAGGATCTCAGCACCTACACCCGATCTCTCATTCAGACTGCCCCTCGCGACATGAATTTTAGTCAGCTCAAATGCCTGCAGCAACCCTGCATTTATGGTGATGACTACCTGACAAGTAGAGCTGCACAAGCGATAGACTGATCTCAGTACCTGCTAACGCAGCCTTAGTCATGGGACTGGGAAAGAGCCCTGTGACTGGTGGGGAGGGCAGATCAGAAGGAGCCAGTCAGCTCAGAGCGACACAGCGTACCTGAAGTCAGACATATCCAAGACAGGAGGATGCCCACTGGACACAGTGGGTTCACCAGCACGCGCAAGAATTCCTTTCTCAGCTTCTGGAAGAGGGCTCTTAGGGCGGAGGCAGACAGAACCGAGGCCTGTGCAGTAAGTGCAGCTTCTTTCTGGACTTAGTCCCTCCTGGTGCATCATGACCGGTGCTGGGAGGGAGGGCTCTGTGGGAAAGAAGCACTGTCTTGTTTCAGCCGGAGCCCCCAGTGGGCTGTGCGTCATCCTCGTGTGGTGTGGGTGTGTCTGTCCCCTGCCCTGGTGTGCACAGCTCTCCTGCCATTCTCCTCTGCATCCCAGAATGCCATGGTCCTTCTCTCTATTCAGAGGTCCCACTCGACTGTGCCAGCTGGCACAGGCACCCTCCACACTCTGTATTGTGACTACAATTCAATACGGTGGCCTTGGTATACTGGGACCCCTTTCCTATGTGAGGAGCTGTGGCGCAGAGGTGTCCCGGTCACATGGATCAGGGGCTCACTGCCAGCCTTTCCCCTCTCAGCCTCTGCTCTGCTTTGCTGTCTTTGAGGCCGCTGGGCACCACCTGCATGGATTCCATTCCTTTCTGGCCCTCCCCATCCTCTGCTCATCAACAGTGGTACCTAATAATTTAGATGAAAGATTAAAGCCATAGGCAGCACTTAGCATATTTGTGGTTGGGTTGCAACAGCTAACACAGTGGTTTTCAATCAGCAATATGTTTGCTCCCAGGGAACACATGTAGTGTCTGGCTGTAGTTTGTTCATCATGATTGAGGAATGGGGTTCTTCTGACATTTAGTCAAGCCCAGGGATGCTGTAAGTGGCCTCTAGTGGATAAGACAGCCCCTCACTGCACACACACACATACACACCCCACCCAAACAGAATGACCCAGCCCCATGTCAAGAGTGCCAAGGTTGAATAGCCCTGACTTAACATAGTGATAGATGCTAGGTGGAAATGGCTGGAAACATCAGAGTGTGGGCAGGTGCAGCTGCCCTAATATATAAATACAGGTGAAGAATATGTTGTGACCATGCGTGAGAAGGAAACCATCCTCCAAAAGCCAGGCATAGCTGCTAGAGACCCGGGGCTCTCGATAGCTGTGTTGGCGGGCCACTGGGCACACACAAAGGAAATGACAGCCACAGCATCAAAGAGGAAATTTGAACAACATGAAATTTTGTAGGTGAAGTGACCAGGATATGGTGGCTCCTGAAATAATGTCAGGTGAAGAGGCATGTGTTGATTTGGAGTGGCTCCTGAGCAGGCATTGGGAAAGTTGCTTTGGGGAAGCCCAACTGGGTGTAGGCTGTGTGTTCTGGGGGACACACAGGACTAGAGCTGGAGAAGAGGAGGCAGGGAATCAGACGAGAAAGCATCAGGCACTTGCCAGAATTGGTTCCCTTCTCCTTAGAAGCTGTGAACTTGGACAAGATCCAAGCTCCACTGGTGCAGCCATAGACGGGGGCCCTCTGGAAGGTCAGCTGGTCTCCAGGACTCTTTGAATATGCAGCAACCGGACATTTAGCATCCTCTCCCCCAAAAAGAACAACATGCTTCCACCATGCAGGTATATTGTGAAGCAGGTATATAGGGTTAAGGGCAGATTGTAGTGATGCTGGGAAGGGAGGGGAAGCTTCTGGGGGTTAGACATCAGTGAGGAGCAGCCCAGATGGACAGGGGCAGCAACCTGAAACCGGACCATCAGGATTCACTCCCTGGGCATGACAGTGAGCTGAGACCACAGGCCTGAGAAGGAGGAGGAGGAGGGAGGCAGCCAGGAGAAATGTGGCAGATGGGGACGGTGCAGTGGAGCACATGAGGACAGAAGAGGGGGCAGTGTGGCTGGACGCAGAGAGCAAAATGACCAAACTCTGATAACGCCTGTTCCCATTCAGGGCCACGGTGACAATGTTATTAGGAGAGATTGTTAGCCTCACCAAGCTGTCGTTCTCAGGTTGTGAAACCACGTATAGAATAATTTACATATACAAGAGACTATTTCATCAAATCACGCATTGTGTTTGTGTGTACAGTGTGGTATATGGTGAGTGTATGTGATGGGTGGTGTGGGTATTAGTGTGCGATATGTTCGTGTGTGTGTGGAAGATGTGGGTACACAATGTGTGCGTGTAGTTGTGTGTGTGTGAGGTATGTGGGTAGATTGTGTGTGTGACGTGCGTGTGATGTTCGTGTGGTATTCGTGATGTGTGGTGCATGGTGGGGAGAGTTGGAAGGAGAGGAAGGGGCAGTGCTTTGTCCCCAGATGAATGGGCGGCATCACTGAACTGTTTTCCAGGGACACCCAGCCCCTCTTGGTTGTGCTGCAAACCTCTTTGGTTGTCTTTTTGATTGACAAAATACATCTTCCTCCTTACGAAACACTCCACTTTGATAAAGATGTGCCTAGAGCCAGCCTTCTTCTCTCTCCTGGCGTGGTCTATGCCTCAGGGGCAGTGTCTCTCTGTCAGTGTCCTCACAGGTGGGGATCTGCGCCATCTCTTTGGAAGCCAGGCGATGGGAAGGGCCCCAGATGTTCTCGTCAGCCCTGTTTCTGACAGTGCAGGCAGGAGCTGATGTGGCACTGTGCCCGAGGGGACGCTGGGAGGATGTCACTGCCTGAACCTCAGGGAAGAACTTGCTGGTCCTTGCACCCCAAACTGAAGGTGGGAAGGCTCATGGTGACTGTACGGGACAATTTCACAAGTCACAAGCGAAGCCCTGTGGCTGTCCATGTGCTCAGTGGACAAGCCTCTGGCCCCACTGTCGCTGGTAACAGACTGTGCCAAGGAGGGCTTTCCTTGGAACTGCCCGGTCTCCAGGGCAGCACCTGCTCTGGGCATGTGTGGCTGCTGACCCATGCATGTCCAAGTCCACTCTACAGGAAGCCCTCAAGCCTGGTTTTGCAGTCATATTCTGTGCACTTCTCTTAGACATCTTTGTCCCCACCAAAACACAAACAGATGAACTAATGAATCTGTTTGCTTTTGTCAAATACTGTGTCTGGGTTGACACTCAGATGATCTGGCCTATTGAGAAATAACAGTATGAGCAGAAATCAGAAAGTCAGAGGGGGAAGCGCCTCTGCCCTGTGCTGGACCCCAGCTTGAGGGGACCGGATGGCCTTGCTGCGGGTCCTCACCAAGCTCGCTCTTCTTTGCCCCCAGGTGCACCCTGAAGGCCTGGCACAGGCATGGCCAGCAGTGCAGCGGACAGCGCCAACCACCTGCCCTTCTTCTATGGCAATATCACCCGCGAGGAGGCGGAGGATTACTTGATGCAGGGGGGCATGACCGACGGGCTCTACCTGCTACGCCAGAGCCGCAGTTACCTGGGCGGCTTCGTGCTGTCGGTGGCCCACGGGCGCAAGGCGCACCATTACACTATCGAGCGCGAGCTGAACGGCACCTACGCCATCACGGGTGGCCGCACCCACAGCAGCCCTGCTGACCTCTGCCACTACCACACTCAAGAGTCCGATGGCCTGGTCTGCCTGCTTGCCAAGCCCTGCAACCGGCCAACTGACATGCAGCCCAAGACCGGGCCCTTTGAGGACCTGAAGGAAAACCTCATCAGGGAGTACGTGAAACAAACGTGGAATCTGCAGGTGGGCTTGCCCGCTGCTCTGCCGGCCCGCAGTCTCCCGGATGTCCACCCTGGGTGCCGAATGGGCACCTACCTCTGGAAGCACTGGCTTGGGCCCCAGAATGCCTTGATCCAGAGGACAGTATTCCTCCTCCCTCCCTTCTTTCCTTTCTCCCTTCCTCCCTCCCCTTTCCCCTTCCCTTTTCCTTTCCTTTTCCCTTCCTTCCTTCCTTCCCTCCTTCCTTCCTTCCTTCCTTCCTTCCTTCCTTCCTTCCTTCCTTCCTTCCTTCCTTCCACAGTAGTGGGCCTTTGCACTGAGCTACATCCCCAGCCCTTTTTATTATTTTTTATTTTGAGACAGGGGCTTGCTAAATTGCCAAGCTGGGCTCACACTCGCAGCGCTCCTGTCTCAGCCTTCTGTCCTTCCAAGTGTGTGCCACCACGCCCCAGTGGCCTTTCCTTTCCCACGGCCACCATGGAGAGGGGACCTTCACACCAGAGATGTGGGTTCCTGCATCCCAGGAAAAGCTGCCGCCCAGTTCACCGAGGGACCTTTCAGAGTCACGGCTGGGTGTCCTCTGGCTCTCACGTCGTACCTCACAGGGCCACACTGACCTTCCTACCCTCTCACACGTACACGTGTAGCTTCGGCGTGCGTTCTGTGGTGGCCTGGCGTTGCCTGCTGTGCGTCATGATTCAGTTAGCCAGCACCACTCGGGGACGCTTTTGTTGTTCACAGAGAGAGCTGCTGGGGGCGGCCCTCGGTACTCTGCACACCAAGCCCGTGGGCAGCCGGTCAGGACAAACGCTGGAGGGCCAGAGGCCAAGGACTTGTGTGCTTCGTTTGGAGCTGATGCCAGTTTCCACACACAGAGGTCGCAGAGCTCATGGCCGCTTCCCTTCCTGCCACGTTCCTTTCCCCCATGCCGGCCATCAGGCGCATTGAGCGCACACTGCCGCTGAGCTCCCCCCCGGCCCTCCCGCTGCATTCCTCGGCGCATGTGACGTCAGGGGTCAGCAGGTCTAAATGACGGGGTCCTGCTTGGACTGGGTGTTGGCCCGCTCTCCACGCTTCTGTGGGCTGTGTGCGGATGTGTTCTGCTGTGTTGCTTGACACACACTGATCGGCGACAGCTCCAACTTTGAGTCTTATGTACAGTGACACTTTTTACACCTTTGGCATGTTTTGCATTAAATTCTGTCCTGCAGGCAGGTACTACAATACTACGAGCTTGGTATTTTTAATTAGTATTCATTGGATATGTCTTAGGGCATCATTTTACTCTTCAAGTCAGAAAAATCAGACTTATTGAGTATAATTTACATACTGTGGATTCATCCTTTCCGGGCGTGAAGTTCTGTGATATTTGACAAATGCAGAGTGTCACGTAGCTCCCACCTCAGTCCAGATGAGCAGGAGCTCTGTCCCTCTCCCCACGTCCTGCCCACCCCAGCCCCTGGCAGCCATGTGTCTGATTTCTGTCTCTACATTCGGCCTTTTCCAGGGCATCACAACAGAGGAATGCCCAACACTGTGCTTTCCAGACCGGCTTCTTCTGTGTGGCATCTGTACCTGCTGGTGGCCTGTGCTGCTGTAGCCTGTGTCCATGGTGGTTCTTGCTGATGTCCGAATGGATTCTGCGGCCCTCTGCTTTGGCCTCTGCGCACACCTTGCTCTGGATGCTTCTGTGTCTGTGGCCATCGCTGCCTCTGTTGTTTACTGCATCTGTGAAGTGTGATCAAAACACTGTATTTTGGTTCCCGGCTCTCACCCCTCCTCCTCCCAGCTGTTTGGGGTGGTTATATTTCTAACGTTACTCCTTTGGGATTTCTTTACAAATGCAAATCATCCACTATGGCTCTTCATTAATTACTGTCAAAAAGATCTATTTCTCTCCCACTAAGAAAGTGAGGAAATCAGTTTGCTTAGTGCTCAGCCTGATGTCCCACTTTTGGCTTCCGTGTTGTCACGTCCACACGGTCACTCACACTTCCTCACCTGCGCTCTCTGTGGTGTTTCCTGCAGGTCCACGGGGCTGTGTGTGCTCGGTGAGGCCCTGCAGAGACGGACAAACAGGATGTGCCTCCCTTCACACATCTCAAGCTTCTTGACAATTAGGAAATGGCCAGGTTTTAACACCAAACAGTCAGCCTAGTATCCTGGGGGACTCAGGACAGGAGGCCTGTTCTCTGGACCTCAGAGCTTAGGCCAGGTGGGATTCAAAGTTTTATCTGGCCTAGAAAAGCAAATCTCTTTATTCCATAATGTGCTTCCTTACGTGTACATCCAAAGGCACTTAAATCATATGGAATATCTCACTGGTTTTATATGTTGAATGAGTACACGAGTGGCTGATGAACAAGTGCGTGAAGGAAGCTGAATTCTGCTTCGCACTTTAGGCCTCATGATACTCTGGATGTGACTTGTTTCTTCGACTTCTTCCATTTCTTCTGGCCTGATGCACCATCTCTCCCCGCTCACGGCAGGGCCAGGCTCTGGAGCAGGCCATCATCAGTCAGAAGCCCCAGCTGGAGAAGCTGATCGCCACCACAGCCCATGAGAAAATGCCCTGGTTCCACGGAAACATCTCCCGGGGCGAGTCCGAGCAGATCGTCCTCATAGGATCGAAGACGGATGGCAAGTTCCTGTGAGTATCGTGTCCTTTCCCCTTGTCTCCTCCCACCAGACGGTAACGTGGCTTCCCTATGCGTGGATGCCTTGTGCCCCGCATGGGGTCACTCGTCACTGTGTGATCCACACACGCTGGCCTGTGCTAAGGATGCTTTGAAGTGAAGATGGCACTTGTGACCCAGCCCGTGTGTTTAAAGAAAATGGTATTCGGCCACACATGGATGAGTACTCCTTCTCCACAATGCCTGGGACCAGAAGTGCTTTGGATTTGGGATTTTTTTTCCAATTTTAAAATATTTGCATATAGTTAATGAGATAGTGTGGGGATAGGACCCAAGTCTAGACTCAAAATTCACTTACATACGCACCTTGTACACATAGCCTCAAGGTGGTTTCCTGCCATGATTTTAGTCTCCCAGCATTTTGATCCATCATATAAATCAGGTGGGGACTTTCCCACTTGTGATATCCATACTGATTTTCACAAGTTCCAGATTTTGAAGCATTTCAGATTTCAGATTAGGGAAGCTCAACCTGAATCCTGCTTTTCATGGCAAATATGAGACGCATACTGATGTCGCTGGTGCTGCAACAAAGTGTAAACACCACAGCTTGGTCACTCTGGCGTCCCTCCAGTCTCAGATGTGACTTCTGTTTTCACTTGGGGAGTTAAAAAGAAAAAATAAACCTAAGCGTAGCTTGTGCAAATGGTGAGTGAAGCAGGTTTGTGGTCTCCAGCCTTTTGAACTCAAAAGTTAGGATGAGTTCTGGGTTCTGTCCCTTGTCCTTAGGGAGCTGATGTGAGCCTAAATTTTAGAAAGCCCTGGCTGGGGGTGTTGGCCAGCTCAGCCAGAGTCAGGGTCTGGGGAAGGCAAGGAGCTGCCCCCGTGGGCGAGGCTCCCTTCCCCAGGCGTCTGGCCAAGACGACTCAGTGGGTGGCTGCCAGGACAGGAAGCACTACCCGCCTTTGTCCTCACGTAGTGTTCTCTACACAGATGCCTCCTGGGGCACCAAGGACCTCTGACCTTTCCTGCCTTGCAACAGTGGTGCAGCCTTGTGGTCAGACATGCTGATTAATACCCAGCTGACTGTTGGCTTTTCCTAGAAATAGAGTGCCTGCTCTGTGTATATGTGGACTTAATGAATTTTCCTCACACTTCTGGGTTAAGAAGCACGCTTAAACACAGTCTTAAAAAAAAAAAAGAAAAGAAAAGAAAGAAAACCAAAGGACTGGCCCAGATTGGCATGCAGTGAATGGGAGGTGGCTTTTAGGGGACATGGCCCCAGTCTCTGGCAGTGATGCTGAGTGGAAGAAGGATGCTGTCCCTTAGTGTAGATGCCTAGCAGCTCATCTTCTATGAGACTGGATATTTTCCATCTTCTCAGCATTCATTTCCAGCACAAGTGTCACGGGACTGCAGACACAGTGTCTTGATGCGCCAGGCGCCCGGTGACCTCATGCAGATGACAAGGCCTGCTGACCTCTCCCTGGCCGCAGCGCCTCTCGGGCTCCGTGGGGAGCAGCTGTGGCCATGAAGCAGATTTTTTCTGAGCTGCCATGCCTGAAAACAGCAGCCGCCCTTCATGGATGTGAGCGCTGCCCCGGCAGTCTTTCCCCAGAGATGCATACAGCTCTGTGCACCCTGCCACCCTGTGTGTCACCTCGGGCACCCTCAGGGCACACCCTGCCCCAAGCCTGGGCCTGCAGGAGACCCTCAGAACCCCTCTACGTTGCGTCTGCTGCAGTCGTTGCTCTCAGGGCACAAGGCGCCCCACGTGCCAGGGGCCAGGTTGTGTGTGCTGGATTCTTCTTCCACCTTACCTTGCAGCTGTCTGATGACCCCACATGGCCTCTCAGGTACGAGTGTGCTTGGCTTTCTCCTGGTACCACCTACACCCCAGCCCCGTCTCCTTCCCAGCTTCTGCCACACCTGCACGGCCTTCCCAGGGATGGGCACCTGGATGGTGCCTGCAGCTCAGTAATAGCCTCACCTGGGGTACCAGGAGAGGCAGGAGCCCAGCCGGGCCTGTGAAGACCTTGCTTCAGAATCCATGTTCCTGCCAGGTGTGGTGGCACACGCCTGTAATCCCGGAATTCTGAGAGGCTGAGGCAGGAGGATCACAAGCTCAAGGCTAGCCTGAGCAATTTCGTGACTCAGAGAGACCCTGTTAAAAGGACTGTTCTTGGTAAAAATAATAAAAAGGACTGGGGATGTAGCTCAGTGCAGAGGTCTTGGGTTCAGTCCCCAGTACTCCCATCCACCCACACATACACACACACAGAGCCTGTATGACTTTGGCTAAGAACTAACCTTCCTGAGATTCAGTTCTCTGGGTCCGGAGTGAGTGACATTCTCTCCAGTGCGACCGCCGTGGAGGATTAGGTGAAAACCCTCACCAAGCTCACAGCACAGTGTGTGCGGTTCAATGCGAGTCCGAGCGTCCCTCTTTGTACTGCTTCGTCTTCTTTCTCCATCACTGCCGCCAGGAAGTTCTCATCACCAGAAATCTGGCAGTCCTTTTTTACAGAATGAGTGTGAGGACATGTCCTCCTCGGTGGCTTTGTCTTGGGGCAGTGTGTCCTGCACCACCAGGTGGCTGCTCCATGGTGACTGGTGCGCCTGAGCACAGTCTTGTGTCGTGTTCGAGTGTGGCGTCTGGGCCCGTGGCCAGGTCCGACTTCCGTCTGGCCGGGCAGCGTCGCGGCAGTGGCTGTGAGGCCCGACATTGGTCCGGACTCCTGCATTGTTCCTGGTGTTCGTGAGCACTCGTTACGGGAAACCGGGCTGGAACAGGCTCTAGCAAACCGGCCCTGGATCCTCTGGCTGAAATCTGGTGCTAGTGTGTCCCTCCCTTGTCCACAGCAGGCAGCTGTCCTGCATTCTGGGTGGGGACAAGCCAAGGTCGAAGGAGACCCTGAGCCTGGTTTTGAATAACCTCAGTCCGGCCTGCTTACAGGTAGCTTCATAGGATGTTCCTAGCTTCCAATGAGTAACCGTGACATGGGGTTTTGAAGTCAGGGATGACTTGAACATGGATTCCCGTGGCTGTGGGTGTCCTCACTTAGAAAAGAGGGGAGTCACCAAGGGCCAGCCGCCCTGGGAAGGTGAAGGGCTCAGACAGCTGTTAGTTTCTTCCTCTCGTTCTTTTCACGCCTTTTTTCAGACATCCCTAACTCGGGCGTCTCATGCATGCTTTCCTAGCACTGTATCAGCTTATCCCTCTGCAGACCAGCATCACTGGAGTCTGTAGTTACGCAGTGCACTGAAAGCTGGGCACCGTCGTGGCCACCAGCACTGGAGATGCTCGCCCAGTGGCCATCTGCCCTTGTGGAGCTGGCGTCTTAGTGAGGAGAAAGAGACACCAAGCAGTTAGAACTGCACAGGTTGGGTTCCCCGGCCGGCCACAAGGGAGGCCAAGGAGGAGGCCCGCAAGCCTGAGGCCTGCCTGGGCAGCTTAGAGAGACCCTATATCAAAATAAAAAAACAAATTCGAAGGAGTGGGGATGTAGCTCAGCAGCAGAGCACCCCTGGTTTCGATCCCCAGCATCACAAAAGTAAATTTTAAAAAATAAACAAAAACACCGCATAGTTCAATCTTTGCTCCGTATCCTTAGGGAACAGGCTCCAGGACCCCCACTCATATGCCCAAGTCCTTTACATTGAACGACATAGTGTTCGCGTATAACCTAAGCACATCCGCTTGTCTATTTTAACCATCTTCAGGTGATGTATAATACCTGGTCCAATGTAAATGTTGTGGAAATAGTTGCTATACTGTATCACTTAGGGAATAATGACAAGAAAAAATCTGTTCATGTTTGGTAAAGACGTAGGTTTTTGGGCTGGGGATTTAGCTCAGTGATTAGAGTGCTTGCCTTGCAAGCACAAGGCCCTGAGTTCAATCCCTGGCACCACCAAAAAAAAAAGAAAAAAAAAAAAGACGCAGGTTTTCCCCAGATGTCTCGGTTGCTGCTGGATGCCGACCTGGTGATGAAGGACCGGCTGTGTGCAGGGCGTGGCAGTCAGGGCCCAGGGTTCTGACCAGGTGCTGAAGAAGGCCCTCCGTGAGATGGAGGATTGGGGCACAGGTGGAAGAGGGGGCCGCCCCACAGGAGGCTGTCACAGCTGAGCCGGGAGACAGAAGCAGGTGCGCGGAGGACTCGGCTTTGGGTGAGTGGGAAGGCTAGGAGGTGCGGTGGGCTCTCTACCTGCTGGCTGGTAAACCGGCCGTGGGCCAGCAGGGAGCCGCCTCAGAGCCTTGCCGAGCATGCTCACTGCAGCAGAACCACAGAGCGTGGCTTGTTTCAGACCGCACTTCAGAGGTTTGCGTTCTCCTGTGAGCCCAGGCACTGCCCTTCATGTTTGTTAGAAGTCAGGCCGGCAGGTGCTGCAGAGGCCCCGGGGCACAGGCGGATGCCCCCCCACCCCTGCACCAGCCCCCGGGCAGATCCTGCCTCCTCCCCAGCCCTGGCCCCTTTGTGCAGTGCTGCGGGGCTCTGTGTCACTTCTGCACACGCCCTTCTCCTCTGGCAACTTGCTGTTGGGAGCATGACTCAGCTCTGTCCTCTGTTGTTCGGGGCGCACAGCAGCAAGGTGGAAGGCAGAGTCCTGGACTTGGACTGCTACCCTGGGTGCTGTGCCTCACCCCAGTGCTGTGGAGCAGCAGTCTCCTGTGGTACTTGGGAAGCCTGGTGACGCCCCTGGGTATCGTCCGCCCATCAGAGAATCCGCGGTGGGTGGAGCTGCCCTTTTATTCCCGCTGCCAGAAGGCGAAGGTGGCTGGACTGTGCCCACAGAGTTGACAGCCTGGTGGTGGAGACAGATAGATAAACACAATTGTCTCTGGGTTCCGCATCCATCCGTGGATCGAAAGTGTCTCTAAAAACTTTCATCTGTACTGAACATGTACAGAGTTTTTGGTCATTATCCCCTAAGCAATACAGAATAACACCTATTTACACTGTGTTAGGTTATAAGCAATCTAGACATGATTTAAAGTGTTCAGAAAGATGTGCGTAGGTTCTACACAAATATGGCACCAGTTCGTATGAGACCTGGGCGTCTGAGGATTTGGGTGTCCTGCATTCTGGGATCAATCCCCTGTGGGTGCTGAGGGGTGCCTCGATCACGGTGTAGTACAGACCACTTCTAATGGAAGTACAGAGAAAGCTCCGGACCCAAAATAAGGAAATGGCTTCCTGAGCTGAGTTGCAGAGAGAACACACCTGGAGAAGAGAAGCTGCCACAGCCCTTTCCTGCCTTGTCCGTCCACCTCTCTGCTCAGTCTCGTGCTGTGCTTGGAGCTGAGGTCCCCGCTCTTCTCCATCCTGCCTGGGTTCCTCCACGAGTCCATGCCCAACTCTTCTGCTCACCGTGTGTGCAAAAGGCATTTAGTCCATCTCCAAGAGTTGCCAAAGTCCTAACAGTTTCAGCATTGCTGAAAAGTCCAAATCCAAAATCTCCTCTGAGATTTAAGGCAAACTCTTAGCTGCAAGCTCCTGTACAAATGAAAAGAAGGTTAAACACTTCCAACATACAGTGGCACAAGATAAGCATTAGCATCCCAAAAGGTACAAATAGGGGGATACAAAGGAACGGGACCAAGGCAATTCTGAAATCCAGCAGGGCAAACATTAGGTCCTGTAGTTCCATGTGCAGCAATCTGTGGTGAAGTCTGAATTCCAAGGGGCTTGGGTGGCTCCGCCCCTACGGCACTTCCAGTGGTAGCAGCTCCTACATCTTCTCTCTTGGGCTGGTTCTGCTCCCTCGATGCAGTTTTCCTCAGGCGATCCACATTCCTGGCTTCTCCAAACTTCTGGGGTCTCCAGTGCACCTTCGGCTTCACCTTCACAGCTTCACACACTGCCCTCTCAGGGGCACACTGCCTGGCCTCCCAGGCCTTCCTCTGAAATCTGGGGGAAAGCCTTCTTGACTCTACAACTCTTGCATTCTGCACGAACCTAAAACCAGGGCCACGAGGATGACGCCAGGGTCTGCCGCCAGCTGGAGCAGAAACCAGGCTTCCTTCTTGCTTCTCTGTGGTGGTCATGTGCCTGGATTGCTGAGTGCTCTGAACCAAATCCCGAGGAACAACTTCCTTAGGCCGCCGCCATTCTGGAACGTGGCGCTCTGGGGCGTTCTTCTCAAAGCAAAATCTTTCACCTTTTCAACTCCGAGGCTGCAAAGGCTGGAGTCCTGCTGTTTCCTGTGATGTCCTTGGGCCATCTTTTCTTTCATCTTTTGAAATACCCAGCTTTTCCTTGCTGGTTTCTTCAGCAATGAGTCTCTCTTTCATTCCATCTTTGCAGGCCACAACTTTACTGGCACTTCCTTTATGGGCAAACTCACAACATTTTGAATCATTCTGCTGGGCTGTTTGCTCCTGGTTTTCAACATAAATCTGGCTAAAAGCCCCCAACAATAGCCATGCCACCGCCTCAACATTAGACTGCCTTGAAATTTCTTTTGCAAGATTAATTAGTCCGCCGCCCTTAATCTCAGTCTCAGGCAAAGTCTCTGGACACAAGCAAAATACAGACAAACTTTCTGCCAAGCTATAACACACATGGTCTGGAGTCCAACAGCCAACGCAGTCCTTCTTCCCAGCAGAAACCTCCTGAGCCTGGTCTGTACCAGCAAATTTCCTCATTTCCAAAGTTGTCCTAACTCTTCTCCTTCCCGCAATCCAACTCCAAAGGCTGCTAAACCACATGGTCAAGTATAGTCCCAGCAATGACCCCACTCCTCCGGTACCATAACAACTGGATTGTAATGAGATGGTACCTGATTTAGCATTTGCTTTATTTATACCTGAATAAAACCCATCTGTTCTTTTTTCTACTCTTTTTGTCATTTTTGGCTGAACTAACTCTAAAGGGGCTTCTCTCTCAATGAGGGAGGACAAACTGAGATATGAAGAGAGACGGAATCCCAGCGGGCTGCTGTGTGTGCACACAGCGCATGTAAAGAACTTGGCGTCTGGCCCAGCAGATGAGCCTTACCCTGCATTTAGCATCAGGGGTCCCTTGGCCTCAGACCCGCAGTAAAGAAGTAATCCCCGCCCCATCCTGCCCAAGCCATTCCAGGACCTCATTAATAAGGTTTATAATCTGGAACTAATTGGTGCATCTTGGTCTTGCTTTGCAGGTCTCAATATATGTACTAGTGGAAGCGCCTCCTCCTGTGAAGAATGTCTGCTGATCCACCCGAAATGTGCTTGGTGCTCCAAAGAGGTATGTGGGTTGAGGGGGAAGAGGAGAGGAAGGAGTGAGGGCCGGAAGGGCTGCACCACACACAAATGTCCATTGCACATAAAAAGTATGCAGATTCTGCAAGTCACCTCTCCCACTACCTCTCAGGAGGACGACAGATCCAAGTCGAGGAAGTGGTCTCCTGAGGGCATTGAACATTAGTCTTGTTTTAGAGAAACAAGGCTTTACTTTTGTGTGGGAACTAGTTGGATTCTCCTCTAGTTTTCTGATCTTTGGCTCAGAATTCCAGATGACCTGAACTTGTGAAGTGAGTGTGTTGTGTAACAATTCAAAACATGCCTTGGGTAGGGGGTGTCCATGTAAAATAATGCCTTTGCTTTAAAAGAAATAAGAAAATTTTATTATGAGCCAAATATGAGTGACCATGGCCTCAGAACGTGGGTTCAAGTTACCTGGAGTGACGCGTTCCACCGTAGAAGAGGTTTCGGGAACTTTTATGCTCACAGAACAAAAGAAAGTTGTTAGTCAATACATTTGCCAATGACAGAAGGAACTTTGGGCAGGTAGTTGTAGCAAGGTAGGGAATCTCTTCTCCGGCTCTCAGCTGTGGCAGGCTAAGCTTTAGGGTTGCTGGAGGCTAGAGGCCTGTTGAACGTAGGGATGCATTCTTCGTTAGTCACGAGGATGTTAGGTCAGATACGAAAGTTACGGTAAATGGCCTTTAAAAGGCCTAGAATAGCCCTGGATAATTTTGGCTCTCGACCCACAACATTCCACCTCTCCACAGTCACAGTGTTCTAGTCAGCCAAGGTCTAGGAGTCTGTAGGCTCTTTAACGGAGATGCTGCTTCTGAGAATTTCCGCTCACAGTGGCATGCTGATGGTGCTTGTCATCACAGTGGGGCTCCCTGGAGAATGAATACCAGCAATGGCCTTTGTGGAATGATTTTATTTAAGGGTAACAGGGATGTAGCTCAGTAAGAGGCGTTTGTCTGGCATGTGCAAGGCCCTGGGTTCCATCCCCGGTACCACAGTCAGTCAGTCAGTCAGTCAGTCAGTATAACAGCTACTACTCCTCTAAGCCCTATAGGAAGGGCTCTAAGTTTGGGTGATGTCAGGCATATTGCTGACATAAGCAATGCAAATATTAGGCTTTGGTAAGCTAACCAGGAAATGATCAATTTCTAAGCTTCTTGTTTTAAAGGAAGTTTCTGGGTCCCTTTTCTGAACTGTTGTTTGAACCACAGAGCATAAGCCCTCTTTGCGTGCATGCACCGTTATGGTTATTGGTAAAAGAACCGAAGACTTGCTGCTTTGGACCGGCTCAGTCTCTGCAACCCAATGTGTGGTCCCTGACAGGAGAATCAGGAGATGCTCCTGGGAGGCCAGGGTTATTCTCCATGGAGGAAGCCTTAGAGGTCTAGCAATTTCCTTCACCTACAGCGGCTAAGAGTGATCACGTGGGGACCCCAGCTAAGTGCCACACATTGTCCATAGTGTCTCTAATCCTCACAGCAGCTCTCTCACTTGGGTGGTAACACACCCTGCGGGATTGAACCCAGGGCCTTTGCACCGAGCTATAGCCCAGCCCTTTTTTTCATTTATTTTGAGACAGGGTCTTGCTAAATGGCTGAGTTGTACAGGCTGGGCTTGGACTTGAACTTCAGCCTCCAGAGAGCTAGGTTTACAGGCATGTGCCACCACGCTTGGCTAACACACCTGTATTCCTGGTGACACTCTGAACCTCAGAGACATAAAGTGCCTTGTTCAAGGCCACACAGGGTTTGTACCACTGTCTGCCTTGGCTTCTGAGCCGGGGCTCTTTCCTCTAAACTGCTAGCTTTTGCCACATGGGTTCTCTGGAAATATTTCCCAGTAGAAAGATTAGCAGTCAAGTTACTGTGAGAGCAGAATCTCTGCAGTGTATAAGCCCTTAATTGCATTTGTGCTTAATTTGTAGTGTCTTCGTTATGAACATTCTTTAAAACCTTTTTGTTCCCTGTGATCTGCAGGACACATCCGAGTTCTAAGGCTCCTTCCTGCCCTTTCCTGCACTTGCCTACTCTCGACACTTTCCTCCACCAGAGGGAACTACTTGCGGATCCCACAGTTCCCACCTGATGAGTCCCTCATGATTTCCCATGCTGTCCTTCTCCCTCTCGGGGCTTCCCAACATTACCTTCTTCCCTTCAATATCACATGCCAGTTTTTAAGACTCAGTTCAAGCCTCACGTACGGTGTAGAGGCTTTCCTGGTTTCCTGTCAGGCACAGCTATCCATCTGTTCTATCCATCTCTCCGTCCATGCATCTGTTCGTCTGTCCATCCATCCATCCATTTATTTGACATGAGAACAGAGCGCTCTGTACTGAACCATTAGGGCAGGGGTTTTATCTCTTCTTCGTTGTCATATCCCAGCACTGAGAAGGTATCTAGCACACGGTCATGGCTCAGTAGGTGTTAGCTGAAGGATTACACTGCATAGCTGCTTACTGCATATGGGCCGCGGCTCCCTCTTTGACTGGTCATACTCTGTATCCTTCTTTAGTACTTATAACCTCTTATGGATGATTTGTTTTGACACATGCTGCTACATAAAAATCATCATCTTTTTGAGGAACTGAACTGTCTTATTTGCCGTGACATACTCAGTATCCATCTAAGAATCTGGCTGGAAATCATTTTTGATAAGAGGCCTGTTAGACAGACTGAATTAGAAAGCTAGAGTTTAAAGCTGAGCTTTGCCATGACTGACTCTTAATTTCTCGTGTATAAAACGGCATGTGGCACCCTCCAGCATTGCTGGGACTGCACAGGGAGGTCAGTGCACAGTGGGCTCAGGGAGGGGACTGCTAAACACCTGCGCCTCCTGCGTGACCGAGTGAGCTATCCAGGGAGCGGCCACTATCGTCCTTCCAGTAGGGTCTGGACAGGGCTGCTGTTTAAGTTTCTTCCCGTCTTGTGCTAGTTCTCCCACGAATCTGACCTCCTGGTGCTGACAGTGACTGAGGTTATCCTGAACAGCACATCCCATCCCCGCCTGCACATGGGGTCCCTGTACCCTACTGGACTCCTCCTCTGCTTAAGCAGAGCCACATTCTCGGCTCTTGGCTGAAGACCTTCCTGTGAGCCTGCACTGGAAAGCGGATGCACATCTCCCCCCCACCCCTCTGTGAGCATGCCTCAGGGCAGGATGTGTGTTCGGGAGCTGGAGCTGGAGCGCATCAGCTTCGATCCTCTGGCTCCCTAGGAAGACAGAACAAGTAGGGCTGGTGCCTTCTTAACCGGGTCCTGGGAGGTGTCGCAGGAGTAAAGGATCCGCAGAGAGCAGATGCTGGGGGAGTCCGCTGAGGGCTGCCATGTGGACAGCCCGTGGGGTCCCTAACAGGTTGCTGCCTTATCACTGCATGGATCCGAGAGCATGGTCCCCCGGTTCACGGTCCAGCCCACTTCTGGGCTCTTCCAAGGCACACGCTTGGAAAACTGTGTGGATTCTCTCACGGCAAGGACCCAGGTGGCCCACATTCCTTCTGTGCCCATTTCCTGTCTAAAACTTTGTCGCGTTGCTCCATCTAACTGCAGTGAGAATGGGGAGACCTTTCTTAGCCGTGTGCCTGGAATGACTGGGGACTGGGTCAGTGGACCAGCAGCCTCCACCATAGGCATGCAGGCGCATGTCATCTGCAGGGGGACTTCCGAGGGGTCAGTGTCCCCAGAGAGGACAGAAGGCAGAGCTGGGGGAGTGAGACAATGCCAGGCTCCTACGTGGGGCTGTTGTGTTGGGAGGAAGTTAGGAAATAAAATAAACCAGTGTTGATTCCAGCTTGCGATAAAATATTGATTCTTTAAGAGAACACCTCTTTGTGCTCCGATCAGATGAACAGAATAACCTTGGCCTATTGTAGATGCTCATAAACATTTGTTTGGTGAATTAAATGAGCTGACTGAAAGCTGCAGAGGGATTTCGCCATCCCCCGGGCAGGGAGTGTGCATGGCAATGTGTTGCTGGCACACGACACTCGTTTGGGTTTATCATCCGTTACCTTCCCTTCAGATCCACAGCGGGCTCTGCCAAGCCGGCTGTGCCTTGGTTGGTCGGGGGCCTGGCCCACTGTGTGCGGTGAGGAAGCGGCACAGGGGCAGCCAGCTTCTGCCTGTAACTACTTCCCACCTGGGCTCTCAGCCCGTTTGCCAGTTTATCCTTACTCTGCGTCCCAGGGAACCTGTACATCCTTCTGGGCTCTTCTTCTAGGGCTTGCAGTATCTCCCTCTTCCATCTGTTTTAAAACACACAGAAATTTGTCTTTCACCTAAGAAAACCTCCCACATCTTGCTGGAGTCTCTAGCTTCAGCACCAGTTGGCAGATGGTGTTTAGCTACAGAATGACCGATGTGGCACAAACAGACTCTGAATGCATGGGCCTTTGTGCCACACTGCCAGGCCGCCCTGAGCACTCAGACTGTGGGGAAAGAGATTTTTTTTCTTTGGTGGTACAGGGGTTTGGGCTACATCCCCAGCCTGTTTTTTATTTTTTATTTTGAGACAGGGTCTCCTCGAGTTTCTAAGTTACCCAGGCTGGCCTCAAACTCTTGATCCTCCTGCCTCAGCCTCCCAGAGTCCTGGAATTACAGACATGTAACACCATGCCTGGCCAGCAAAGAGATTTTAATTAATATCATGTACAGGGAGGCAGGTGTTACCACGATATAGTAAGTAGCCACCACATTGTGTCCTCTACTTGCTGGATGACAGTACAGTGGTATGCAACAAGTTCAAACACCAGTGTTGGAAAAAACTAACACTACATAACTGGGCACACCTCCTTTCCCTTTCTTGTCACTACCACAGTGTCAAAAAGCCACCAAGGTATCTGGGCATAGTGGCACATGCCTGTAACCCCAGAACTCTGGGAGTCTGAAGCAGGATTGCAAATTTGAGCCTCAGTTTGGGCAATTTAGCACTGTAGTGAGCCTCTGTCTCAAAATAAAAAATACAAAAAAGGTTGGGGATTTAGCTCAGTGAGAAGGCCCTGGGTTTCATCTCTAGTACCACCAAAAAAAAAGTCACTGCCGGTGCTTCAAGTTCCTGTTTCTGTTTCACACGGGCCCTGTGTGAGGCCTGAGAGTGTGATGAGGGCATTTCTGGAGACCTCGGGAGCCTCTCATTTGTGCACCAGAAGCTCTGCCAGCCCAGAGCATGAGGGCCCCGAGCAGTCACACCGTGGCCTATTAGAAGCCCATTCTGAGCCTGTGGAAATGAGAACCCTCCCACCCCTGCCCTAGGAGACCGGGCCACTCTGTACCTGTTTCTTTGTACCAAGAGTCTGTCCCTTGACTTGGTAGGGGGCACTAGCATTTCTGCATGTGGGACAGTAAAGAAGTACTTCGCAAAGAGGCAGGGAGTCTGGAGCTAGTCATTTCCCACTGCAGAATGTGCAAGAGCCGAGAGGGAAGCAGGTGGTACAAAACCCCAAAGTGGAGCCCAGGCCGCTGGGGCCAGGTGACTCCAGCTTCTCGGACTCTGTGGAAGAGACCTGATGCCTGAGCTGCACTCAAGGGCCGCCTCCTCGGACTGCGCTGGGTTCTGACATCTGGCAGAGGGCTGGAGTCAGGGCTCTGGGACCAAGAGCTCTTAGGCCATTTCACGTCCAGATGTCATGGGAGGAGGATTTTCTTAATCATGAGTTTTTCTCCCAGGGTTTATAATTGGAGGCATCTGCATTTGTTGAATGTGGCGCTTAGAAATGTGGGCAGTGAGACATTGTCTTGATTTATATTATTTATGCACTTGGAAGGTTGTAAGCATTGGAAGATATGACCTTGGTCTCTGTGGTTTTGATTTCCTCTTTTGAAATATGCATTTGTCCTTGTTCAGAATCAGGATATCTAGACAGGAGCTCAGGGCAGGGAGGAGACGCTCGTGGGCTTGGGGGCCCCCAGCACTCTGCCCTGCTCAGCACAGCAGGAACCTGTGGCTAGGACTCAGTCATGGCTGGGGCGTCCTTGTTGAGGTGGCTGCTGTCCTCCCCATGCTCTCCGCCCCCACCACACCCAGCAGTGCCCTCGCTGGTGACTCTGAGGCCCAGAGCTGGGCAGTGGGAGACCTTGCTGGGGCCTGCCCCGAGCTGCAAGCAGCTGGGCTTTGTGCATGGGAAGGGGGTTGACACCCTGACAGTGGAAGTGGGTCTGAATGGCACTCTGGGCTGTCCTTTGCTGTCTGTACAGCAGGAGCTGCTGAAAGGGGACTCGCCTGTGCTGTCACATCACTGACTCGGCCGTCACTTCCGACGTCGCCTGCAGGTTGCAGCTTTAATGTGACTGGCGGTGGTTCTCAAACTGTCATCCAGGGCCTTGCCGTGGGTGCAGCCAGCTTCAAGCAAGCCACGGGCCTCGGGGCCAAAGAGGGCTCTGCTGCCGACCCCTGGAGAATGAAGGGACCCCAAGCTGCTGAGCAGTGCGGCGGAGGGGCGGGGGCGGGCTGTCATTGGCGTGGGGCTGGCTGTCTCAGTCTGCTAGTCTCTGGAGTATGATCTGGGTTTTAGTCTCCTGATGATCCCAGCACATACATCTACCCTGCTTGGCAGGTGGCCCTTCGTCATGGACTGGTAGCATCTATCCAAAATCCTGTTGAAATCCCAGCTACTTGAGAGGCTGAGGCAGGAGGATCCCAAGTTCTAGGTCAGCCCAGGCAACTCAGGTCCTATCTCAAACATTTAAACAAACATTTAAAAATGGCTGGGGATATGTGGCTCAGTGGTAGAGTGTTTGCCTAGCATGTGTAAGGCCTTGGGTTCATCTCCACACTGGGCAAAATGGAATCCCACTGAGTAGGAAGTCTGGGAACCTTGGGTAATGTTCTCTGCTGTATAGTGTTTCTCATAAAAGAGATAATTGAGCTTGGGTATCTGACTTATTTAATTTAGTGTTATGTTCTCAAATTGTATCCATTTACCTTTGAATGCCTCAAGTTTACCTTTTTTATGGCAGCTTAGTATTCCATTATATATAAATACTGTCCTTATCCGTTTGTCTGTTGATGGACACATACATTGTTTCCAAGGTCTAGCTATTATAGGGTCGGCTTTAGCTCAAGCGGTTACTTCCTCACGCCGGACTTTTCATCCAAGGTCTAGCTATTATAAATTGTGCTGCTATAAACATCAGTATGCATGTATCCTTGTAATATGATTTTAATTCTTTTGGGAAGATGCCTAGTAGGGGGATAGCTGGGTCAAATGGAATTTCTATTTTTAAGTTTTTGAGGAATTGCCATACTAGTTGTTCTAGTTTACATTCCCACCAACAATGTAGTAGAGTGCCTTTTTGCCCTACATCCTTACCAGCATTTGTTCTTATTAGACTTTTTGGTGATAGCCATTCTTTCTGGGATAAAATAGTATCTCTGTAGTTTTAATTTGCATTCCTCTAGTGGGCAGCGATGACGAGGATTTTTTCAGGTATTTATTGGCCATTTGGACTTCTGAGAATTGGCCTTTCATTTCAGCTGCCCATTCTTTGATTGGGTCTTTTATGGGGGGGTTGTCTAACTTTTTTGAGATCTTATATCCTTGATGTTAGTCCTCTGTCTGAGGAATATCTGGCAATTTTTTTGCTATTCCATAGATTGTTACTTCACTCTGTTGATTGTTTCCTTTGCTGTACAGAAGATTTTTAATTTGATGTGATCCCATTTGTTGATTCTTAGTATTACTTCTCGTGCCATTGGGGTTCTGTTCAGAAAGTCTTCGCCTACACCTATGTCTCTAAGACTTGTACCTATTTTATCTTCCAGAAGATTAAGTGTTTCTGTTTCAACATTTAAATCTTTGATCTGTTTTGGTTTCAGTTTAGTATGCTGTGAGGTATAGGGGTCTAGCTCAGCGGTGGCGAACCAGTGGCACACATGCCACAGCAGGCTATTTTTATCACTGAAAGCTCTGAACGGTTCACCATCACTGGCCTAGACTCAATCTTCTGTGTGTGGACACCCAGTTTTTCATGCAGCATTCATTAAAGAAGCCATCTTTCCTCTAGCGCTTTGTAGTATAACTTCAAATCTGGTATTGTGATGCCACCTGCTTTGCTCTTGTTACCCAGGATTGCTTTTGCTATTTCTGGGTCTCCTCTGATTCTATATAAATTTTAGGATTGTTTCCTCCAGCTCTGTGAGAAATGACATTAGTGTTTTGATTGGGACTGCATTATATCTGTACAGCTTTAATGAAAGTGCTGTACAGTTATTTTGATTGTGTTGGTTCTGCCTGTCCAGGAACAGGGATGTTTTTCCATGTTCTGATGTTCTCAGTTTCCCTTTTCAAGCTGATACAATTTTCATTGTAGAGGTCTTTCACTTCCTTAGTTAGGTTAACACCTAAGTATTTTTTTAGTGCTATCATGAATGGTATTGCTTTCCTAATTGCTTTCTCAGTGAGTGCATTATTAGTGTGTAGGAATACTGTTGATTTTTGTGGGTTTATTTTGTAGCCTGCTACACTGCTGAATTTTGATATCAATTCTAGGAGTCTTTCAGTGGAGGTTGTTTTTGGGTCTTGTAAGTAAAGGATTATGTCATCTGCAAATATAATGGTATTTTAACTTCTTCCTTTCCTATCCATATATATCCCTTTTATTTCTTTCTCTTGCCTGTTTGCTCTGGCTGATGTTTCGAGGACTATGTTAAACTGCAGTGGCGATGACTTTTTGGTCTTGAATTCTGCAAAGATTCTCAGGGCATTGACTAGTTCTGGACAGCCAAGACCTTGGCGAAGGGTGCATCTGTCTGAGCTGTGTGCTCCTGCAGCAGGCTGGCCGCGAGTGCAGCGGTCTGGGGACATTGACTCATCTGAGGCTTTCTGGCTGGGGTGGCGGAGGGGGGATCAGTGCCCAGCCCTCCAGGCGTGGTGAGAGGGGACTTATTTTCCAGGCCACCAGTGACAGAGTGTTCAGAGAGGAGCCCAGGCTTGTTTTGCCATGAAAACTCCTTTCCCTGAAAGTGATACACACATCCAAGGGCCATGTTTTAAAACAAAATGCATCACTTCATTTTAAAATCAGTGCCTCAAACTGTTGTTCAAATGTACAGCTTTCTCCAAAATCCAATTTAAGGTCATAGAGATATTTTATGTCAGTATAGATTCATCATGTAAACTATAATAAAGATAAAAGCAAAAAAATTTGATTCCTCTGCTCTAATATCTCATTTTTAATTTTTCTTTTGAATCCTAATGCAAATACAATCTGTTGTCTGGCTTTTCCTTAGTATAAATGTTTTGCAGTTACTGCTTAAGCATCATCAAATAATTATTTGTCATGACTCTATTAAGGTGCTGTGCCATATTTTTCTCATAGTTTAGGGATTTAGGCTTACAAACTTATAAGATTGTGATATTATAAATGGTACCATAGTCTGTGTCTTCGTATAGAGCTTCCCTTTTCTTTCCATCCCTTTCTTGTGATAAACTTCAAGGAGCGGATGGATGGCTAAGCATGGATGTGCTGTGTGTTATCCTCAGTAACCAGCTGTGCAGTGTTCAGTGCATGGAAAAACTGATATGTGAACTCAAAAGCTCAAAAATTCACTTCTGAATGCTTGACCAAGGACCATATATCTTTAAAAGTAAATTTAGCTGGGCATGGTGACCCGTGCCTGCAGTCCCAGCTACTAGGGAGGCTGAGGCAGGAGGATTTCAAGTTTGAGGCCAGCCTGGGGACTTAGTGAGACCCTGTCTCAAAATAAAATAAAAATATGTTGGCAGGTAGCTCAGTGGTAGAGCATCCCTGGGTTTAATATCCAGTACTGCACACACATACACACATATAAATAAACTTTGACTATTTTGGTTCCTTTCTCTGGCTGATGAAATAGGCAGGAACATTTTGACTATCAAAATAATAATGAAATCAAATTTTTTTCTTTCCTTTCTTTTCTTTTGGTGGTACTAAGGGATTGTACCCAAAGCCTTCCCCTGAGCTTTTATTATGTATTATTTTGAGACATGGTCTGGCTAAGTTGCACAGGCTGGTCTCAAACTTGTAATCCTCCTGCCTCAGCCTCCCAGAGTGCTAGAATTACAAGCATGCACCACCACGCCCAGCTGAAACCAAACATTTTTATTAAGTACTTACAGTTTATAAATGCTTTCATATCCAGCACATCAGTTAATCTTCTTACTCCTCAGTGAGGCGTTCCAGGTAGGGATCATCATTGTCTGCAGTTTTAGCAATCAAATGGAATTGTAGAGTTCAAGGCCACCAGCCCGAGATGACCTAGAGAGATTCCCTGACTGCCTCCTGCTCTTCACCTCTGTTTCCCTACCCAGGTCTTCGGCAGCCCACGGTCGGTCACCTCCCGGTGTGACCTGAGGGCGAACCTCATCCAGAATGGCTGCAGCGGTGAGATCGAGAGTCCAGACAGCAGCACCCAGGTCTTGCGTAGCCTGCCGCTCAGCAGCGAGGGCTCCAGTGCCCCGGGCTCAGATGTCATCCAAATGGCACCACAGGAAGTGGCCGTGGACCTCCGGCCTGGTGAGTCACCCTCAGGACGGGCTGGACAGCCGGGGCTCAGGGAGGCCCATGGAGCGGGGACGAGAGCTGGGCCAGGCTGAGGCCAGAGCCTGGTGAGGGGGAGGCTCAGAACCAGGAGGCAGAGGGCAAGGCGTCTGGGTGTGGGTAGGAACGTGGTAGAATTTATGTAACATGCAATTTACCATTTTAACCTCGTGTGTGTGTGTGCGAGAGAGACTGGGTCTTGTGCACGCTAGGCAAGTGTCTATCATTGAGCTATAGCCCCATTCCTTTCTCTCTTTTTTGGTTTTTGTTTCTTTGTTTGTTTGTTTGTTTATCGAGACAGGGTCTCACTAGGTAGTTTCTTCAGGCTGACCTTGAACTCACTATGTAGCCCAGGCTGGCCTCAAACTTGCAGCAATCCCAAGTACTGGGATTAGAGGCATGTGCCGCTGGCCTCACTCCTTTTTTTTAATACATATTTTGAAACTGGCTGGTCAGTTGCCCAGGCTGGTCTTGAACTTGTAATTCTAAGTTAGTTAGCCCACCCATCTCCCAGTAGCTGGGATTGCAGCTGTGCATTACCACAGCAGGCTCATTTTAACCATTTTTACCGTATTGCATATCATCACCACTATCTATTTCCAGAACGTTTTCATCATCCAAACAGAAACTCTGGGCCTGTTAGGCAGCTGCTCCTCATTCCCTCCTCTCGCCAGCCCGAGAACCTAGCTCCTACTCTCTGTCTCTGGACTTGACTGTCCTTGGTGGCTCTTGTAAGTGAATCTATGCAATTGTATTGGTCTTCAGGTGTCACTTAGCATAACAAGGTTTGTCCCTACTGTAGCGTGTGGCAGATTCCCTCTGTTGAAAATGGAGTTGTACATACCTGCCACATTTATATGTCTCCTCATCCGTGGTGGACATTTTTGGGCTGTTTCCACCTGTATGAACAATGCTACTGTTTTTTCTGGGAGAATGCTGGTGGATTTACTCCCTAGTTAATTTAAGTTGCTCCAGGGAAGTGTTACCTCTTGGAAAAACTATTTCTCTGTGCCAGCAAATTTTCTTTGATTCAGTAGCATTCTGCAGGGACAAACTTTTATAGTAGAGATATTTTGCTCTGTGATCCCTGAGCCCCTGCAAGCCCCAGAGGTGATGGCAGTGTAAAGAAACTCACAGTTTTTGCATACCTGCTATGTGCTAAATACCTGACCTGCCCCGAGGGAGCTAGTATCATCATACACACGAGGAAGCCGCCCGCCAAGCTCTCTCAGCTAGTGAGTGGCGAACCTGACTCCACCCCAGGCCTCCGTGACTGCACCCTGGTGATTTCTGGTCCTCCATTCTGTCACCGCGCACTGCACGGTAGAGCCCTTGCAGGGTCCAAGTGTGGATCTGTGTGTAGCAACATTGGAAAGTACTGTGTTCTTGGGGGGGTAGATCTGCCCAAATTCCACCTGTTTTTTCCCTCTACCCCAGTATCTAGAAAGCCACTGGCAATGCTGTTTGTAAGTGGTTCTTTCGACTTCAGAGCGGGTGGAGCAGTGGGGCGATCCTGGGGCTGGTTGGTGGTGCCGGGTGCCGGGTGCCGACTGTGGCTGGCTCCCGGCTGGAGGGCCCTGGGCTGGTCACCACAGGCCTCAGCAGCCCAGGGTCCCTGTCACCTTCGTTCCTCACTGGCTTGTTCAGAGGCTTCCGTGAGACTCTTTGTATGAAAGAACTTTAAACGGCTCAGATTGTGATTTTGAAAGGGTCATGTCCAGGACTGCCAGGTGCAGGTCTGAATCGGGAGTCTCAGTGCCCCGGAGGTGAGTTTGGTGCAGGGCTGCACTCAGGACACCTGGTAAAGGACATTGTTGTTGTAGCTATTGTTATTGTTATTCTTTTTTTTTTTTTTTTTTTAAGCAACATTGGTTTTTGAGCCCAGGGCCTTTGCACTGAGTTATATCCCAGATCTTCTTTATTTATTCTTTAAGATAGGGTCTCGCTAAGTTACTAAGTTGCTCAGGCTGGGCTCAAACTTGCAGTCTTCTTGCCTCAGCCTCCCAGAGTGCTGGCATTACAGGTGTGTGCATCCCCATGGCTGGCTTGCTATTCTAATGGTATCGTTCTGCACCATACAATTAGAGTCATATTTGGAATGAGCTCTGAGTTATCGCACATTCAGTAAATGTTTGATTTTGCCTTGAAACTAAGAAACAAAAGAAGGATGTAAATAGCCCCTGCTGGACAGAGAAGCACAAACTGTTGGATAGTCTGCTCAGGGATTACAGCCAGAGTTAATTGAAGTTAGAATTTTACAAATCTTGTTACTGTGAGTTGCACTCAGCTGGTTTGTGCAGTGAGGTGCCAGCTTGAGAGAGAGAAGGCGGGCACCCTCGCAGCCCTTTGGGGAATAGTTATTCACTAATGTGAATTCTGTGTCTGCCTTTTTAGCAAATTAACAGCAGAGCAGTAATTTAAAAGCAATTCTAGAAAAATCATCCACCTTAACAATATTGTTTTCACTTTTACTCTATCTTGTCTTTATGGACATGTGTTCATATTTTTCATTTTCCTGTCTTTGTAATTTATTTATACTTGTGTACTATTCTCATTCAGTCATCTTTGAAAATAAAGACCCTGTTCACACCCCTGGAGGGTTTGCTGTTTCAGAGTCCCCATTTTGGGAGGTTTCTGACTTGAATTTCTGGAGCTGAATTGAGAATAGCTCACAGAGCGTGTGGGCCTGTTGCCAAGAAGTACGCTGTGGGGTGGCAGGTCCTTGTCTGATGGGGTAGATTTCATCGAGGAGAGTCAGTGATGTTACAGTTTAGTTCAGGTGTGACTATGAGCAGAGAGGTTGTCTGGTTTCACTGTCAACTAACCAGTTTTCAGCACAGCCCATGGAAGAGTTAAAGAAATACTTTGGCCAGTGAGAGTTTACGCACAGAAAGCATAGTGTATGCGCAATTCTAGTCATATCTCCTGCGAAGCATCGTGATAGTTTCCCATATCGGAAATAATGTGGACAGCATGGTCCTGTGTTTTACACAGTGTGGGTGCTCTGTGCAGGTCAGGCCTTGCAAGGTGGGGAGCCCAGTGCTGGGAGGCTGAGTTGATGGGCTAGGGCTGGCCGCCCGGTGAAGGCCACCTGAGCCGTGAGGATGCCTGCAGAGGCAAAGACCAGGCAAGAGCCAATGACAATGACAGTTCCTAAAGTTCCAGAACTATTGTGAATATGTTTTTAAATACAGAAATATTTATTTGTGTGAGCATGTGTGTGTGCGTGCGTACTTGCATTGTGTGTGGTTTTGGGGATTGAACCCAAGGCTTGGCCGACACTAGGCAAATATTTTACCACTGAGCTACATGCCCAACCTCTAAATACAGAAATACTTGAAACCAGTAATGCCTGGTAACATTTTGAAAATATAAGTTTAATATTTATAAGGAAGAATTCTGGAAAACCCCATTTATTTGGGTGAAGGAAGGAATGGTATGTTGCACTCAGCAGTTTTCAGTGCACGTTTACTTCAGGGAAAGTCCCCCGATTCTGAGCAGGGCTTTCAGGTGCGTGAGGACTGGTTTTTCCATCTGTACTTTCAGAAACACTTTGTGTCTTCTCCCTCGCCCTGCCTCCCATACTTCATAATAGGTATTCGTTGAGTGAAATATAACACTTTGCCAGCCTTATACAAGAGGAACTAGGGACAAGCCTCAGCATAGCATGAAAGACACTTCACAAAGGCCAAGTTATTCCAGGATAAATCTGAAGGAGAAAGGAAGGGAAGGAGGGAGGGAGGAAGCAGGCATCTTTCTTTAAGCAGGATTTTTAAATTTTTTTAACAATTGAGATATAACTTACATACCATAAAATGCACTATTTTAAAGTGGTTCTTAATATATTTGGAAAGTTACATAAATATCACCATTATCTAACTCCACAACATTTTTCTTACCCCGTAAAGAAACCCAGTACCCAGTAAGTTCTTCCTTATCCTACCATCCCCTCCACCTCGTTCAGCCCCTGGCAACCACTGATGGACTTTCTATCTCTGTGATTTGGCCTACGTGAAACATTTCCCCTGCATCATGTCACGTGTGGACATGTGGCCATGTAGTCATCCATTTTGTAGAATGTGTTTTATTCCTTTTTATGGCCAAATAATATTCCATTTTGTGTGTATAGTTATACGGCATTTCAGTTGGTGGACATTTATGCTGTTTCCACTTTTGGACAATTGTGAACATTCGTGTACAAGTTTTTATGAGGACATGTGCTTTCAGTAATCTTGGATATACAGCTAGGAGTGGAACTGCTGGATCATACATTAATTCTATATTTAACTTTTTGAAGAACTGCCAAATTTTAAGCAGGAGTTTGTATAAATACAGGATCACGTTTTCCATTTAATTTCAATACAGGAAACTATATGTCAGGATAAGAACTTAAAAAAAAATCCCAAACAATGGACATGAAATCCTTAAGACATGAACTTTAAAGTAAGTCTCACTGAGATGGTCAGAAGCTAGAGGTGGTTTTGAAACACTGGATGACTAGAAAGGCTTTCTTAAAATCATGATTTGCTTCAATGCCTAAGCCTCTTAAAAACAACCTTTAATTGTTAGCTTATTTTTTCATTTTAAACTTTCTTTTGAAATAATACTTTCTTTTGTTTTGTTTTTTTGAGACAGGGTCTTGCTATGTAGTCCAGGCTGGCCTTGAATTTACTGTGTAGTGCAGCCTGGCCTCAGACTCGAGGCAATCCTCCTGCCTCAGCCTCCTGAGTGCTGGGATTATAGGCATGCGCCACCACTCCCAGCTTGACATAATTTTAGACTCACAAGAAGTTGCAGAAATGATAGATTCTCCATGTATTCTTCTTGGCTGCTCCCAGTGATAATGGCTAGCGTAACCGGAGAATGTTCTCAGAACACTGACATTGGTACAGTACCAGTAGCCAAGTGACAAGTGATTGGGCGCTTTGATTGGCATTTCCGCCAGCCTGTTTAAGGGGTTTTCTCCCCAGTCCAGGGAGGGTCTGTACTCATGTGCCCCCCTACCCCCACACTGACAATGTACTTGCTTACAAGGGCAAAGAGAATTTGATGATGGACACATCAGAGTTTATTTTAAAGGAAGCTACCAACACAGAGCCTGATGCTTGGAAGCAGAGACTGAGGTGGCCACTGTGTCTTCAGATGACTTATTCTATGACATCGTGACATCTGTCCAGTTCAGTGCAGCGTTCTGAGGTGGGGTGGGGTGAATGCCAACCAGCAGCCTAGAGCAGGGAAGCAATTCTTCGGTTATTGGTCTGGATTTAATTCAGGATGTGAAAGACCTCCTACTGTAGGGAATAGAGGAGGTGTAAGTTCATTTTCTTTTCTCTTTGTGGGGGGCTGCTGGGGGTTGAACTCAAGGCTTTTTGCTTGGTAGGCAAGCACTCCGACCACTGAGCTAAATCCCCAACCTCCCCAGCTCCCCCGTAAGTTCATCTTCAAAGGTGGGCACCAGGCCCTAATTCTCTCCTCAGCTGTATAGCGTAGATAGTTTTTATGTTTCCCTTGTTTGTTTCTGTTTCTTGCACTGAAGGGTAATTCTGAGGACTCAAAAGCCACTCACATTTATTTGGGGATGAGAAGACTTTATTTGCTGAAAACTACTTCGTTTTAACTACTTTGTGGGTAAGAAAAAAAAAATCAGTCTTAAACGTTCCAGCTGGAATTCTCTACTCACTCTCTAGACATGTCGGTCATCTGATATGTGTCCCTAGGGAAAAGGCTAACCTTTTACTTCTGACTGGAGGGAGGGCAGAGAGAAGAAAGCATTACAAATACGTTTCAGGTGTACTGCTAGTTGATACTCGATTTCAGCAGGAGAAATGTGCTTAATGGCTGAGCAGTGGCAGGAATTCTTTGCAAAATGCTGGGTGCTTTGAAACAGAGACCAGAGGGCATGAGAGGGCTGTTTGTGGGACACCCTCATCCTGCCAGGTGCAGGGGATCCGCTGCTCTTTGGAATTTGCTTTATCCTGTTTCTGTGATCCTCCCCCCGGCCCGGCCCGAGGCAGGGATTACATGGAACAGCTCCAGACAGAAGAGGCGCAGGCCTGTAGGGTCCCAGGTGGGGAGGTAGGCAGCAGGGAACAACAGACCGAGGACCAGGCCTAGGATGGTCCTGCTGCAGACGGGTGTAGACCAGCCCTGCTGGTGGAGGTGAGAAAGGCTTCCCACCCCGCCGGGCGCACAGGAGGGCACAGGTTTCCAGTCTCAGGCGAGCAGGAGGAGGAGTGCCCTGGAGGTGCACCTGAGAAGGGAAAGGTGCCTACCAGGCTGCTAATGCTGGAGGCTCCCCTGCTGGGGAGTTGGCGTGCACGGCAGCCTAAGCCGGGTCTACCCGAAACCTACTGACAGCGCAGTGCTTTGCCAGCACCCATTCAGAATTCATTGCATTTAAAACCGAACTTTGTAAAGGTGTCTATACACCGTCCTGCTGAAAATGCGTGATGCTGCCTTCTGTCGAACCTCCTTTCCTTTCTGGAGAACAGGAAGAAATAATCCTTTTCAGCATTTGGAACTTTGTGTGCATGTGTGTTAGTGATCAAGCAGTTTCTCTTAAGATTTAATGCCAATAGATTTCTCACTTCAGGGCCAGGGATGTGACCAGTGGTTATGGGTTTGCTTAGTTAGCATGCATGTGGTCCTGGGTTCAGCTCTCAACACTGAAAAATTAAAAATGAAGAAAAAAACCAATTTCTCATTTCCCAATAGATCACCCTCTCAGCAGAAGGACATATATATAATATGTGAGATATATCTCACAGCTTACTTCTCTCTTTGCCTTATGTCTGGAATATGTGGGAGTTAAATATGTATGCCCAAGACTGTAGCTAGTCAAACCCAAGTTTCTGGCAGAATTTTCCCTTTTTATCTCTACAGGAAATTGTTTTAATAATTGATTTTTGGCAGAATTGAGATATGTATCTCATATATATATGTAATCTCTTTTAATCCCACATTGGTTAGTATCTTCCGCTTTTACTGCAGTGGAAATTGAGCAGCACGTTTAAGGGAGCCCAGGGTGGGTCTGGGTCTGTGGTGGCTAGGCCCGAATTTGAACCCAGCTCTCCCATTTCTAATCCTAATGTTGCTTCTGTCCCAAGGGTGCTCCTGGCCTTCTCAGTCCAAGCCAGTTCCCAATTCCTGGTCCTGAGGCACAAGATGTTAATTATTTGTCATCCACGGAAAGGTAGAAGTCGATTCTGGATGAAAGAAGGTGTGGCCAGAATCTTCTGGGGAAGGTGGTCAGGTACTGGAGAATGCGGGAGAGCCTGCAAAGGTCATAGAGATGCGATTGCAGCCTTATTCCACTCTGGGTCTGGGCCACATGCAAAGCCCATGGCGGTCCTCCCTTCCGTACCCCTCCCCGCCCCTGACATGGGCTCCGAAGGGCCCTGTGAGGGACCTGCCCTGTCTGCCTGAAGGGAACCAGAGACACATGCAGCCGTCCAGAACTCCCTTGGAAGAAATCTTGAGCATTCTTCTGTTTGAGTCAGACTCTGATGGTTTTTAAAAATAGGCTCATACCAACCAGCAACTCAACTACATCAATCTTGAGGTGGCTAGAATAGTACATGCAAAAACAAGTCGGGGAAGGAGGCCTGGAGCTGCCACTGTGGCTACAAGTAGTAATTACAATAATTGTACTTCATTTGTGCGAGCCTTTATTGCTGTGAAGCACTTCTCTCCCGCACAAGTGCGTGAAGCCTCAGTCAGTACTATGAGCATTGTTGCCATTTGCATTTCATGGTTAAAGAAACAGGCTCAGGTTGCATCCCTAGTGCAGGCACAGAGCTGGAACCTGAACTGAAGTCTTTTGATCTCTGGATTCTTCCCAGTCGGGTTCATGAAATGTGCCCATCTGCCGTAGAAGAGCACAAGGGCGGAGTTCTCAGTCCTGCGGAGCTCTGAAGCCTTTGTTGGCTGGCTCTCGGCTAGAGGCGGAAGCTTGGCTCTTCCCGGCCGTGGCTGTAGCCAGCCAGGAGCAGACCTGCTGCACCGAGCAAGGCCCCGTGGGCTGTTGCAGCTCAAAACAGCCTGAGACGGCCCCAGATGTCAAGTGCACGTGGGCAGTTCCACTCCGGGATAAACAGGATGTGTGTTGGTACTCAGAACAGGCTGGTAAGCCCAGTGCAAATTGAATTGTCTGGCATGGGTCGAACCCTGAAGTCAGTTCTAAGTGACTTGTTCGTAGAAATTATGAAATTATGCCGGGAGCCCTGACTGGGACCTCTCTAAACCCCAGGGTAGGGCGGAAAGGCGACGCCTCTCAGACACTGGTTTGTCTCCTTGTTCTCCTCCTCTGGATTGAGTCCCCTTTCCTCATACGTGGCCTTTCTTATTACAGAACCAGAAATCCTTTTCTTTTTCTTGTAGCTGGTAGACAAATCTATTTTTCTTTTTCTGTTCTTTCATCATTGCTGTTCTTTTTCTCTTCTCTTCATTTTTTTAAAGATGAAACTAAAATTTGTACTCCATCTACCTGTATTTACTATATTTACACATTTAACTTCTTTCTTTTCTGTTTTTTTCCCCCTTTTTGGAGGTAATGAGTATTGAATCCAGGGCCTTCACACTGAGTACATCTTCAGCCCCCTTTTAATTTTTATTTTGAGACAGGGTCTCGCTAAGTTGCTCGGTTGCCCAGGCTGAGCTCAAACTTGTGTTTCTGCTGCCTCAGCCTCCCAGACTGCTGGGATTACAGATGTGCACCACCACACCCAGTTTATACATGTAATTTGCAAAGATAATGAGTCGTGTCTATGATGTCCCTAAGTGCCAAATATGCCCAAGAACTAAATACTATTATCTGGTGTATGGCTGAAGAGCTATAAGTAAAGACTGTTGAGATAGCACACTGGCCTAAGTGCTTTGCTCCTTTGGGGTATTTTAAGTAACTATATTTGTTACCTGCCTTCCTTTTACTTGCAGATCTCTCTCTTCCCCTCCTAGTTCTTACTCCTGTCCACACCCCACCCTACTCTGGTAGTGGGGCCTGAACCCAAGGCCCTCACACTGAGCTACATCTCTAGCCCTTTTTTCTTTTTTCTATTGAGACAGAGTCTCTCTAGGAGACTTAAATTGCTTAGGCCGGGCTCGAACTTGCCATTCTTCTGCCCCAGCCTCCCAGCATGCTGGGAGAATAGCATGCACCACCACACTGGGCCCGTGCTCCCTTTTGTTAATTCCTTTCTTGCTGATGATTTCACACACACATTCCCATCTGGTCTGGGTCTTTCTCCAGAGTGTGGTTGATGAGCTGTGCCCCAACCCACTTTGCTTTCATGGAATTGTCTGGCTCACTGTCCACCAACTGCCCAAGGGTCGGTCTTTTGCCTCTGCGAAAACGAAACCCCTCAGTCGAGGAGCCTGGTCGTTGCAAGGGTTTCTTGGAAACACTGAGGCAAGTGTTTGGGCCAGAGAATCCAGGACTTCACCCTCAGTACCGTATTTCCTTTAGGTACTCTACTTCCAAGAAAACATTTCTTCTGAGAGGCACAGTGTCACTCAAGAGAAGTAAGAGGTGGAGCAGCTTTGAAGCAGGACCCGCCTTCTGCCCGGCAGGCCCAGTGCCTCTAACGTGCATGGCCTCTCCGTTGGCACAGGTGACCAGACGACGTTTCGGCTGCAGGTCCGCCAAGTGGAGGACTACCCCGTGGACCTGTACTACCTCATGGACCTCTCCCTGTCCATGAAAGACGACTTGGAGAATATTCGGAGCCTGGGCACCACGCTCGCTGAAGAAATGAGGAAGCTCACCAGCAACTTCCGGTTGGGTTTTGGGTCTTTTGTTGACAAGGACATCTCTCCTTTCTCCTACACGGCACCGAGGTACCAGACCAACCCATGCACCGGGTAAGCGGCCAGCCGTCTTTCTGTTGGGTACTTTAAGGGAGGAGGATGGAGTGGTGGGAAAACTTAGCCTGAAGGAGGGCTAGCCAAGGGGTGACCAGGCTTGTGTATTTAATTCGAGTCTATGCTTGGCCTATGTGTAGGAAGAAGTGAAGGTTGCGTGAGGATGTGCTGATCACAGCTCACTTATCTTCCTGCCCATCTCACATTAGTAGAGTTTAAAGAATATCTTCAGAGAGTCATGACCCAGGTGATCAGGGAAGGGACCAGGCAGGACAACTTGCACTTTCTCCTCATTTCGAGTGACTAAGATACTTGGAGATAAATTCGAAGTTTGTCCCTCTTGTTTATCTAAACAACTATAATTTACCTTAATGATACTAAGCTGTTTTAAGGTACGGATTTTTGTCAACATTAAGTCGAGGACCCGAAATAGAAAGTATTTAACAAATTATTAGAGAACAAGAGTCCCTAAGTGCTGCAACAAAACAAATCCCCAAGTGTATCATGTCCAGACTTACTAGAAATTAATTCCTTGGTTACTTAAGTCCAGTGGGGCCTCCTGCCCAGTGGACACCTCTTCTCCAAGCAGTGACTCAGTGACTCAGGCTGCTTCTGTCTCCCACACACAGCTTCAGGGTCATTCTTCCGGGAGGACCGGGCATCCCAGGACAAGGTGGGCCTGGTCTGCCATTCCGCTCATTTATTCTGCTGGATGGCACTGAAGCCTAATAAGAGACTGGACACTAGTTTAGCTCTCTGCCCAGGGGCAAGAGGAGGTGGGCCTGGGGAACAGGCCTCTACTGTGTCTGTGTACTGGGGGAACGTTCTCCAGTGCCCTAACATGGCCTCTGGTAGGTTGCTTGCTTTCTTTTCTAGTCTTTCAAGTGTTCTTTTAAATGGCAGGACTGTGCAACATAACTGCAATGAGTAGCTGCTTCCACCTTTTTCTTGCCTCATCACTGCATTCAATTTTAATGAGACTTTGGGTTTTAAGGCCCCAAGATAGCCACTGGTAAAGAACAAGTAAAATTTAAGATTTACTAAGTGTCAGGCAGCATGCTATACACTTTCTATGGATTTTCTCACTTAAGTGTCCTAATAGCCTCTTGAGGTCTTTAAAGTAGGCGTAAGCCAGGTTTTAAGGATGAGGAAACTGAGGCGTAGAGAGTAAGTAACTTACTTACAGTTACACAGTGAATCTGGACAGACTACTTTTAAAGCCTGCATTCTCATTAGTTAATGCCTCAGTTCCCTCCACATCACACTCCACCCTAGATAGACACTTTACCTGAAGCTGAGTAATAATACCCACTCCAAGACCACCTTGCACCTGCCCTCTGGGGCCCTCCTGTGACAGTAAGCAGTGGTCCCCAAGTCTCCGTGGCTCAACACATTGGGAGTTTTTCTTGCCTGTGCAAAATCTGATGAGGGCTGAGCTGCTTTCCAAGGTATCTTTCCTTCAAGTGGTGACTCAGACATCCAGGCACTTTTGTCTTGTGACACCACTTCCAACCCTCGGTGTCCTGCTGCCGAGGAAAAGGGAGCTGTTTGGAGGGCCCTGGGCCTGCCTCTCTCCGAAGCTCATCTTGGGCCACCGTGGCACATCCCAGGTCCGAGCTGGGCTGGTGGTTGGGCTGTGTTTGTTTGAATCTTTCCTGGTCTGTTTGTCCACTCTCGAGGAGCATGTTTTAGATCTTTCCAGGGGCTGAAACCATCATAACAATGGAAAATCAGTAAGACAAGAGATGTTTAATTATAAGTGGAATTCTTAAGCCCTTTAAGTCACAAGAGGTACTAGGTGTCATCATTTGCCGGGTGTAACGTCTCCTAGACATAATGGGTCACTGGCATTCTTGTTACTTGGTCCTGTCTCCTAAGACCAGGTGAGTGCCTGCCGAACGTCTGTCCTCTTGTTGGAATTTTGCTACTTGCCAGGAGCAGTGACATTGTAATCAAAACTTCTTTTTTATTCATCTGGAGCAGTGATTGCATCTGCCTCTTTCCCCTCTGCCCTGAGCGGGCCCAGTGCACAGACAGAAAGGGTGTGTCTTGCTCACTGAACTGCTAGATTGGGAGCTGGCAGTAGATAAAAGCCTGGCCATGGGCGCTCAACATGCAGATATTCCAGGCTCTCCCACGTTGCTTATTCAGAACTTGTTCCCCATGCCCTCCAAGCAGATGCAGTTGCAGACCGCAAGTACTGTGTGAGGCACCCTGCAAAGCTGCTTGTGAGACAGGAAATCTCGGAAGAATGGGAGTGTTGAGAGAAACATGCAGTCTGAGTTGCAGAAATCTCTGTTCTGTAAACTGGGCAGGACAATAGGGAGTCGCTGTGTAGGTCAGTGAGCAGGCTGAAGTCCTCTCCTCGCATCCAGCAGGGTGGCATCCATGTATCTTAGTCCCCACAGAACAGCACAAGCCAGCATGCAGTCCAGTGGTTCCGGTGCCTGATCCAGTCTGTGCCTGGGCTTTGTTTCCCTTCTGTTGTAGTGGCACTTGGTGTTCTCTCTTTTTTTTGGGGGTGGTGCTGGAGATCAAACTCAGGGCCTTGTGCTTGCTAGGCAAGCGTTCTGCTATTGAGCTAAATCCCCAACTCCAGCACTGTGAATTAGCTACCAACATTAAAAAACAAAAAACACAAGATTTAACCACGAATAGCTAGAATTTCTAGGTTTTCTTAAAAACCTGGGAGTTCTGGGAAAGCTGGGTTTGTACCACAGTCCCCACCACTCCCTCTAGTCTCGTGGCTGGCCTGTTTTGTGTGGTACATCTTTGCTTGGAAACCTTGTCTGACTATTCTTTTCCTCCAGCTAATGTGGAAAGGAAAGCCAGAGTTCTTCCCATGCTCCAGTGATAGACCCCAGGAAGTTCTGGGGACATGAGACAGTCAGGAAATGATTTAGCTACCTGTGCAGGGTACCTGAGAGGCAGGACAGCCAGTACACGCGGGGCTTTTTGGGGTTTATTCTTCCTTCCTCTGCTCTGGATGTTTCTGCCATGGGATCCAAATCCTGAACTCATCCCTTCAGCATTGCCACGTATTAAGTATGAAGTAAGAAGTACCAGGGCTGCCATGGAAGAAAAAAAAAGCTTCGAATAATTTAAGCATCAGTTTAAAGCGCTGTTTTAAATGCTTTTCTGACTAATAGAAACAGTTCCTCTGGAGAGAATTGCCTCATATGCTTGGATACAGGACTCATCCTTTCCAATTCTGAATACTTTTTATAGAGGTATTGGGTTGTTGTTTAAATACAGACCATGTAAAAATATTTGCAAGTGAGCTAATAGTACATTTCCTCCTTCGTTATTTACATTTCTTTTGCCCTTTTTGTATTTCTCCTGAGAAGTCCCAGAACTCCTTTACGTTCTGGTGTGTTCCACCGTCTTCTAGCATCTTGGTGGCTGATGGGAGGTCTGCTGTTTGTCTAATGCTGTGCTTCTCTCGAGAGGCTTAAATATGTTCTATAATGTGCATCCCACTGTGACCATGTTGAATTTCCTTTCATTTACAGTGCTCAGAACTCTGCTTGATCTGACCTCCTCTCGCTGCTTGTTTCCTCTCTCCTAATCTCTCTGTTTCACCCACACACCATTAGGTGTCAGTTGGGGCTTCTCCTTCTGAATTTCATGTTTCTTTATTTTTCTCCCATACTTTTTACATCTTTCCTTTTCTCTTAGCTACATAGCAGGGAATGTCTTCCAGTTTACCATTTTGTTCTTCAGTTTCAGTTTAATACATACACTGAATTTTCATTTTGAATATCAGTGGCAATATTTTTTATTTCTGTAACTTTGGTTTGGTTCTTTTTCAGACTCTCCTATATTTCATCCTTTTTTTAGAGCCTTCTGATTTTTGTTTTGTTTTGTTTTTCTAATAATATCCGTCTGGCATTTGACTTCTGGTCCTTCCTCTTTTTGAATGTCTCAAATACCCCTGTTTTGATGCGTTCCAGAACATTGTGTTCTCTCTTTCTGGAATTGTGGCTCCTTAGGCATGTTGGGTTTGCCGACGTTCCTTTGTGGTGGTTCGTTTCTTGTGGAGTTCATAACTCTTCGTAAACTCATCTTCATGTGAGCCTGTTTTCCATCTGAGGGCCACATGCCCTGGGCATGTTGGCTTCCTGCAGAACAGTCTTAAGTTTGCTGCTGCTGGGACCCTTAGCGTTCACCGTAAGAGTAGTTTTCTGTGAATTTCTCAGTCGGAGGTTCCTTCACCATGTCATGAGTTCAGATTGCTCAGGCCTGAAGTTAGTTTTTTATGAGTAATTCTTTTCACTGGATGGGTAGTGGGCTTCATTGACGCTTTCTTTGGCCTGCAGCTGGAGATTTTGTCTCTGGTGGTTTAGTGTGTGGAAGCTTTTGTAGGGCTCAGCTCTTTGCAGACAGCCTGGTTTTAGGGGTTGGCCTTGGTAAGATCATGGTAGAGTCCTTTCCCAAGCTCTGAGGGCCTCTGTCCCTGCCCCTTCGGGGTACTTCTTGGCAGGAGCTCTCCTACACCCCTACCTTGCTCCCCAGCCCATTCATTTGAACAGCCAACTAAGGATCCTCATTTGCAGTACTTGAGATTTCCCTTCTGAGCACCCAGTTTTGGCTATTTAAATGTTTTAAAATTATATTTGTTCAGAAGTTGTCTATGTTTAGAATAAGAAGGGAGCCTTTCCATGTCACCCTGATCACAATCTTGTACTGAACATTACATCATTTTCTGGATTTTCCTACATCTAGTGTCTACAGATTGAATTCACTTTTTACACACACACACACACACACACACACCCCTACTCCTCCAGCTCTTTATATTTTTTTTTATTTTCCTGGTTAATAATATTTAATTTAGTAACTCCCTGCAAATGCCCTGAACTGGGTCTTGTAGCACAGATACAGCAGGGATGGGATAGTTTCCTGCAGGAGACCCTGAAACAGCCAGGTCCCTAGGTCACTCGGAGAGCAGTTCCAGGGATTAAGCCAGGTAATTGGTCAGAGATGATACCCCGTTCCAGGAACAGTTAAGACACTTCTGGGATCCGTGTGGCAAAGCTGATCTCGGCAGGAAGAGCCTCTGATTAGGTTAGAGTACATTCCCTGTAATCCAGGCTTCTCTTTGGCAAGTACATTTTTTAGTTCCTAATTACTTAATAATATTGACTTTCCATAGTAAAAATGTATCTGCTTTTTGCGATTTGCAGGAATGAAAAGGAGGATATAAAGAGCGCTGAGCTTTAGCTGCATGTCTCTCAGCATTTTTGGTTTTCTCATGTAACTACAATTGCACACTTTCTCTTTCCACAACCCAGCTGCCAGTGGTGATAGTAAACACATATCCGAAGTCCTGAATCATGGACCCAAGTGGCACAGAGGAAGAGAGTGGGCCTGTTTGCTTCCTTCCGGGTCTGTCTATTTGTCTGTCAGATAGCTACAGGCAGGACCTCTGTTCCTCCTTCCAGTGGGAATGAAATGGCCATTGCCATCCATCTCTTTATATGACAGAATGAGGAGGTCTCTACAAGTTGGGTGGCCTGAGGCACGAGTTCCGAATGAGCCTGACCTGTCCAAGCACAAAGTTTCATGACGGTGTGGGGAAGGAGGAGGGAGGCTTGATCAATGCCGAGCTGACTGCTGCGAGGGCTCCATGCCGTGCTGTGACTGCAGTGCATGGAGTGGGGCCTGCACCCCTGCAGGGGAGACAGAGAGCCAGGCACGGCCTTCTGTCCGGGAGGGGAGCCGCCCAAGCCAGCCCCGATGAGGCTCTTCTTGGCAGCAGTGAAGGCAGAGTCCTCCAAGCAGTTGCTAAGCCTGTTTCCCTTGCCATGTACATGGCTTTGGTTCCATCTTTTGTTCTAAAAGAGAGACTTCCTCTCTGTGGGCACAGACCCTGCACACGGTGGGCCAGGCTGCCTACCCACCACCTCTCAACCTGTCTTCACCCCTTTCTCTCTGTGTGCAGCACCACTGGCCTTTCTTGGTCTCCTTCCTGCACATGTTCTTCTTTGGCCACCATACTCCTCTCTGCCCCTTTACCTCATGGACCTGTGTAGTGTAGTAAGGCCTCTCTTCCTATTTCACTAGTTATACATCAGGCTAAAGCTCCCAGAACACTGTCACTGCAGTGAACTTCTTCCAGGAGTGGACGAAAGGTCCTTCCTGTGCTGTCCACAGCAGACCAGAGATTAAGTCACCCAGTATTTCAGGAGAAATTAATTTATGTACTATTGATGTGCAATCCTTCCTTCTTCCCGAGTTTCCAGATACAGCTTCCCATTTGAAGATGCTTAGTTTCTAAATGACTTGCGTGGTGTTTAGAGGAGCTGTTTAGCATTACAGGATCTGCACACGAGTGAAGGAGGAGAAAGAGCATTTTCATTCCTGCTCCATTTAGCATTTGTTCATGTGCCAACACAGCTTGGTGGTCACGGAATGGGTTGACAGGAAGAGGTTATGGGATCCTTTGTCACGTGGATGTGAGAAGCTGGTTTCCTAGAGCAACTTGGCTTCTGTTGCTTTCACTGGACGTGTCCATCGTGCCCATTCACTAGTCCCATGCACCCTCGGGGCCCGCATCAAGGCTTTCTCTGGCCACAGTAGCCTGCTTGATCTCTTCCCGTGGATCACTCATCCCGACCATTTGCTATGTGGAATGTGCTGTCTTGCCTGCACTTGGTGCTGGGTGTTTGGAGAGGAGGGACACATGCGTCATTGATTGTTCTTCCTGCCATGCCTGTGCTAGGGCGTGTGGAAGGACTGGGGAATATTTATTGGTGCCTCCCAAGGCACTCAGTGAACATACAGCACACTTAGTTAAGATTTGGAGACGATGATGGAAAAGTGACTCTCCCCTCTTTTCTCTCTAGTTACAAGTTATTTCCTAACTGCGTTCCCTCCTTTGGATTCCGCCATCTGCTGCCTCTCACAGACAGAGTGGACAGCTTCAATGAGGAAGTTCGGAAACAGAGGGTGTCCCGGAACCGTGATGCCCCCGAGGGGGGCTTTGACGCAGTCCTCCAGGCGGCTGTCTGCAAGGTAACTCTCCTTTCTGGTCCGTGCCTGCGTGGCGAGGTCCGTAGAGAGTGTTGGTGTGGGCGTTGGCTTTTTCTGCAGGCGGCGGCCGATTCTGAGCTGCTGCAGCTGGTGGCTTCTGTCCACTCTCACGTCAGAGGGTGAGCTCAGTGGCATCTTGGGAAATCCACGGTAGCCATTCGGGCTGGAGCTTGGGGTGCGTGGAGCTGGTGTTTTCTCTGGTGTGGGTGTGGCCGTGTGCCGTGAGATCCTGTCTGTGCCAGCAGACAGCTGTTCTGTGTTTATACACTTGGCTTTCTGGCTTCTTTTCAGGGGAAGAAAGTAAACATCAAGTCACACAGATAGAAGCTTGTAGAGCTTTCTACCCCGATTTCAGTAAACCTGAAAGATCCCTATTAGAGGAGTCCAGCCATAAAAGAGAACTGTGTGGGATATCTGGTTGTTTCTGTTTGTTTTTCTTCTGCTTCTCTGTGATGTAAGAATCCAGTGGGAGGATGTAGACTTAGGTCAGAAATGAACTCACACTTTGAGAGGTTCCAATCTCAGAGAAATATATAAAGTACATATTGATAATAACTTATTCTTAAAATAATTTTCTACTGTCAAAACAAGCCCGTAAAACAACAAAAAAATTTTTTAAATCCCTCTTAAGCTCACCACCACAGCCTGTACTTGGGCATGTATCTTTCTAGTCTTTGTGCGCACACTTAGCATTTTTCCATAGTGCCCTTCATCGAGTATGGGTAATTAGTGGGGGGTCTTCAGATGAGTTCACTGGTAGGGACCCTTCTGTCAGGGTGGTCAAAGGATGAGGCTGGAATCCGGTGTGGAGTCTGCACACGGCAGCTGCTGCTCGCTTACTGTGCGGTATCCACCTACTTGCCTCTATCCACTGTTTCTGAGCCCAGAGAGCTTGTGTTCAGTGTGTCACACCCTCACTTTTCCTCTGTGCTGAATCCTTAAGAAGGGTGAGTAGAGAGCCACACTTGTTCTTCCTGACATAAGGAACCCGAAGTGGCAGACAGAGCTGGCTGGGGGAAGGAAAAGATAAAGACAAAGCACGTCTCAAGGGTCCTCGGTCTCCCAGCACTGAGAGTCCCCAGCCCCTTCTGGAACCCAAGTCGCAGGGGCTCCCCATCCAGGGAATGGCTGCTGGCCAGAAACACAAGGTCTGATTCACAGTCCCTGATGTTTTCAGCCGTCTGAAAGCCAGATGGAACACAGCTAGAATGTGTTCATCTTTGAATCCTTCGAACGTGTCATAAAATAGTTTATGGATTTGATTTGGAAAGAAAACTTGTTATTTTTTGAGCAGCATTCAGATATTGATTGTGGGAGGCATAGTCTTCACAGATATACAGACAAATTCTACTTCTTGGCAGAGAACAAATAGTGCAGGGAAAACATAAGATCACCTTGAAACTTTTGTAGATTTTCTTTTTGGGGCGAAGAAATCATCTTTAGACTCGGTGGGGCGGGGGGAGGGAAGGACCCAGTTATAGGCCTAAGCCATGTTCTGCTGAAATTCAGTATTTTAGAGGAATCTAGCAGGTTTCCTGAAGTCATTTCCCAAACCTGGTGAATTATTGTTGCCTGGCAGGCACTTTACTGAGCAAGTTGCTGCCTTACACCTGTTGGAGTTGCTGTGGCTTTTGCCACAGGGACTCCGTGGAAAGTTAATGATTGCTTAGAAGTACGTGATCTGTGGGCTACCAGCTTCTCTCTTCACCCCTTCTTTTCCTTTGTATTGTCAGTGTATATTTAGGTGTATATCGAGCTATTTCTCTCTCACTTGAGATCACCTACTTATAATAAATGTTATCTTTCCTGGTTCACTACAGCCTTACTTACTGTAGGAAAAAAATGGAAGTAAGTCATGGACTGCCTTTTGGTGGGAGCATATGCAATAATCATATTAAAAATATTTACTGATTGAGTAATACCTGGACAAATTAAGAGGGAGGTGAAGAGCAGGTTATAAAACAGTGTGATCCTATTTGGGAATAAAAAAATATGAAAAATATTGGAAATAAACCAAAATGACAACAGTAGTGGTCTCAGATGATAAAATTGTGTTTGGTCCCCGCCCCCACCCTGTGCTTTAAAATTTTATATTTACCCAAATTTCCACAATGGCTGTGACTTTTTAAAACATGGAACATTTCGAGCATATAAAAGTATAGAAAGCAGTGAGATTAAAGCTAACATAGCCATTGTATCCTTAATGCTTACCACTCAAGGCCAAGCTGGTTCATTTGTGTTCACAACCACCTTTCCCTTATTACTTAAAGCAAATCTTGGGTATTATTCTGTAAGTCCTGAGTGCCCCTCACTTTGCTTTCTGCCTCCTCCTGTTTTCCCAGATTAAAGGCCCTCGCACTTAATGCTGCAGGCGCAGCGCAGCGGAGGGAGAAGGCGTGGGACCGTGTGCACTTGGCTGGCGCCCTGTAAGGGCTGGCGTTGCCTGGACAGCCCCCGCAGTGGTGTGCGCCCCGGGCCCTCAGAGATGGAGCTGAGGACAGCCTGTCTCACAGCGCCGTAGGGAGCTCTTTGTTCTGGTTTCATTCTCTGGTTTCTCTCAGTGGACTTCATTACCCGCTTGCAGGACTTAGGGCTATGGGACATTCACGTGTCTAACTTTAAATCCTACCTGTAGGACCCACTCTGTATTTCTTGGAAAACTGTTCTTTGCAAAAGAAGGAAACTACCAGTCCCTATTTGAGATCAGGACCCTGCTCCGTCATTTCCCCAAGTAGCCACATTGCCATGAGGCGCAATTGAGCAGCGCCCATGTCTCAGGGATGCAGCTCATCTGGGCGGGTATTTTGAGTGCACCTTTCCAGGCTGTATTTCTTATCTTCACCAAAGGATCTGTGACGGAGCCTGTTTATGTTTTTCTTGGTCGGAATAACAGTTTCTCCCGTTACCAGTCGTATTGCTCTCCCAGGGTGTTCTAGAAGCTGACTCTAAGTTGTTTGTTCTGAAATTGCGCAGGTGGCAGTGTGACGAGAGATTCAGACTGGAGCTGTGTCCGCTTTCCTATTCTCCCAGCAGGAAGTGCCCTTGGCCTCTGCAGGACGGCGGGAGGCAGTTGCCAAGGCGCTATGGGTTCCAAGTTGCCAGTCACCACTTAGCTGTTTTCAGGCTTTCGGGATAAAGAATTTGCTTGCACATTTGAGCTTGGCTGGATACATCCTGGCTGCACAGAATTCTATGGGTTACTTTTTCCAGTCAGCCAGAAAAATAAGATCTATGCAACCCAGTGGATTTCCTTGTTTGTCTTGGCTTCTTGTGCCTAGCACTTAGCTTCCGTATCATTCAGAGTTTAGACAGACTGTTTTAATCCTGATTCTCTAATTTTGCATTGTGTTGAGTGTTAAATTTTTAAAGCATTTCCATCCTCTCAGAAATAGATGAACATGCAAATCTTAATGCAAACAAAGTTGCTTTGTTTGAATAAAACTTTCTGGTGTGGACTGAGGCCTGCATTCCTTTGCTGGTGAGAATATCCTTACCTAAGATCAAGACCACAGCTCCAGTGGGGCAGGGCGAGCTGAGGGACCCCTTTAGACTGGCCAGACTTTCTGCAGGAAGAGTTTCTGTGGCTCTCTCACAGCCAGAGTAATCGCTGCTCTTGCTCAGCCATGCCGGGTGGTTCGTATGCATTGCCTTGGTTCTTGTAAGAGTCCTACAGTGTGTTGGTACTGATTTACAGGTGCGGAAACTCACAGGAATTCTGTTTCATTTATCCTTAGGACTAGGATCAGGATTTCGAACAGGTCTGATTGGTTCTAAAGCCCATTTCCTTTCTATTACTCAGTGTCTGGGCAGTTTGGGAAGTAGCCACTGGGGCAGTATAGAGCAGAAGGCACTGGATTTAGGGTCACATTGTCCTGCTTCAGGATCTGCCCATTCTGCTGCTAGTCTCCGGCCCCATGGAGGCTGGTTGTGTTCTCCAGCCTCAGCACACTCATCTAGGAAGTGCAGGGTTGGCGGGAAGGAGCCCAGGATGCCTTCCACCTGTGCTGGTCAGTGCTGCTTTTCACAAAAAGACTCAGTCACAGTCCTGTGCACCTTAATTTTGCTTTTTACCTCCTCATTCAGGTTTGAGCTCCAGACTCCATAGGGGCTCCTGTAAATGTCTTGAGAGAATGGGAAAGTCCCTAGTGCTGCATTCAGGCGTAGCTGTGAGGGGTTTATCTCTGAAGCCTCCCCTCTCCCCATTCCCAGAGTCGATTTAGTTTCTTTTGACTTGTCCGCTGATTTCTTTTAGACCTGAGACTTGTGTCTCAGGCACAAGTTGAGAAATGGAGGCGATAGTCTTCCTTTCATGACCCCCCCAACCTCGTCCCCAGGCCTTGGCGTCATCTGCAGGGGACTCCTCCGCGTGCTGTGTCCTGGCCCTGCACACTGTTATCTGTCCCAAGCAGCTCACATCCCAGGGTTCTGGGACCCGAGCCAGCACCAGCCTGCTTGATCCTCCTCTGCCTCAAGCCTCCGCCCAGGGGTGTCCTTGTCCTTGTGGTTTGGTGAGTGCTTTCTGATCACTCCCCTGGTTTGGCCTCTGAGGTGACATCTCAAGCCCGTGGCCTGTGGTTTGCTGTGGGGTGGGAGCTGGCTGCACCACATCTCAGTACTGTCAGCAGGGCCCATGAGAAAGGTTGCATCTCTTATCCTGTAGTGTACCTCAGCTCCAGGCTGCCTCCACCTTGGCCTTGGGAGGTGTCTGGGCAAGCTGGCAGCTCCTTTAACTGACCACAGCAGGGAGAATCAGCCTGGGGAGAGGCTAGAAGGCCCCTTCTTCCATGGCAGAGCTTACATTTCCATTTTTGGTGAGAACATTGGTGTTTCATTTCAGGTCAGGGGCTGCTTCTTGCTTGGAACGTGCATCTGGCAAATAGACGGGGATCTAGTCTAGGCCCTCGGGCACCACTGTCTCCCCAGCCTCCACCCACGGGCTCTGTCTTCCAGCCACGCTGACCTTGAGTCAGCTACTCTGCCTTCTGCCAGGCCCTTTGCACATGCCATTTCCTGCACTTGGAATACTCCTCCCCTGTAGTCCTACTTTTGTTTCTTCCTTTTCTTATTAATAGACTTTATTTTTTAGAGAACTATGCAACCTCTGCCTTGCCCTCCACCCTCAGCCCCCACTGCTTGCTGCCTGATCAACATCCCGCACGTTTGTTCCAATCAGTGAACTGGTGTTGACACATCATCATCAACCAAAGTCCACAGTGTCTGTCAGGGGTCAGTCTTGGTGTAGAGCCACATGCTCCCATCACTGTAGGATCATACAGTTTCCTTGCCTAGCGAGGTCCCCCATTGTATGGTTTGTGTCTAGATGTCCCCCCAAAGCCTCATGTGGTAAGAGATAGCTGGATCTAGAGTGTGTGATTACTAAATTGATCCATTGATCGGTTTGGCATGGTTCTGCTGGGATCAGGGATGTGAGACTGAAATTGGGGGGGGGAGTGCGGGCCGCCCTAGGGGCAGGTAGCCTAGATAAAAGATACAGGAAGAGGCTAATTAGCTGCTTGTTTGCATTGCTTATTTGCATACATTCCTTGCATTTCCGGACTTTACTTTGCTGCCAGTGGGCTGCCGGTTGGATGCCGGCCCTGCCTCTGCCATGCCGCCCTGCGACCCAGCAGACTATAGACTGAAACCTCTGCAGACTGTGAGCTAATAAACCTTTCTTCCCCTAACTTTGGATGTCGGGTATTCTGTCCCAACAACGAGAGAAAAGTAACTAAAATACCCATGCTCACGTTTCCGTCCCTCACAGGCCCTGCCCCAGCCTGCTCTTCACATCTAACCTGTGCCTACTCATGTCGCAGGCCTTGGCCTCACTGTCCTTTTGCCAGGGAAGCCTCTCTGGCAGGTCATCCTGACAGTCAGCATCCCCTAGTGAAGGCCCTTGGTCACTTCTATCCCAGGTATCGTTTCGTTTGTATTTGAGCCATTATTTGAGTGATGGGTGTCTCCCCTTTGATGTAGTAAAGTCCCTAAGGACAGGGGCTATGTCTCTGTTGTCAGGACTCTATCTCTAGCACCACCTCACTGCTGGCACATAACGGGTCCTCGTTCAGCTTCTGGAGAACAAACAAGCACTTTGTGCTCAGAGGTACCTCTGTGCTTCTGGGTCAGGATCCCACAGGTACACACACACACACACACACACACACATATACACACACACACACACGCGCCCACTCTCCCATCATACTCTGCAGCGTCCATGGTACCCAGAGTGCTTTATCCATGTCCTTTTTGTGGGGGCGGGTATTGGGGATTGAACTCAGGGCCTTGTGCTTGCTAGGCACGCGCTCTACCACTTGAGCTAATCCTCAATCCCTGATCTATGTCCTTTGAGGCAGGACCATAAGTACTGTGTCTTAGTAATACTGTCCAGCTCAGTGGCAGGTATGCTAGAGAAGACTAAAGAAAATAAGGAAAAGTCCCTACCCTGAGGGGTCAGATTGGAGATCTACTAGAACATAAATAAAACAACCTATGCATAATCATTACATTGATCCACATGAAATTACTAATATCTAGCCATCAATGATATCTGATATTTGCTCATCGGTATTCTTTTCTAAAAAAGTAGAATATTCCTTGCCTCACCCTTTACATTCTGAGATGTCTTGGGTTCAGGTTGGGCCCACCACAGAGCCCACAGTAGAAATGTCCTGCAGCACACTGTCCGGTGTGCACTCCAAGTGGATGTTTTTACCCTGAGTCACAGGCTGAGGTTTCTTTTCCCAAGAAAGAAATACTATACTTTAGCCTCGTTAAGCGTGACGACAGAACAGATTTTTTAAAAAGGTATTCATTCCAAAGTCCGGGTGGAAGCAGGAAAAGCAAGCTGCTAATGAGGACATGTTTATTGTTATAAAGTGATGGAAACAGGCTTGAATGTCAGCCTGATTTGGGAAGCCAGCCAGAGTCTAACCTTGATCTTCCTTGTGTGCCACCACATTAGAATCAAGACTCCCAAGTCCCCAGGCTCTCATCTCCTGCAGGGTCTGCCTGCCGCTGCCCGGGTCAGCCCCCTTTCTTTCCTCTCTTCTCCCTGGACCCTGTTCATTCGTTCATTTGGTCTCTTGTATCCCCACCACCTCCTTGCCTGAAAGGTTAAGGTGCAGAGTGTTTGCTTGTTACATTTGGAAATGTGTTGACTGCGTACTGTGTGCAGGATCCCCCGTGAGTGCCGTGAGGGCGCCCATGGCAGAGAGCCCAGTAATTAAAACTATTGCCTTTGTCCTCACTTGAAACAGTTGAAATGGCCACGGTCCTGCCCCTGTGAGCTGCACCCTAGTTGGAAAAATGATGTGTTTGCTCCTGGGGGGACCCCGTGATTGCACGAGAACCTTCCTGTCCCTCTGGGGCTCAGCCCGGTCTCTCTGCTCTAATAACGTGATCGATTGCCATTGGCTGAATGCTTTGGAGGGGCAGGCTCCATGCCAAGCATCTCCGTGCCAAATGCGTTTCGCCCCTCCTCTGAAGATGCTTGTACTGTCTGTCCCCTTTGCATGAGGAAACAAGCTTAGGAAGGCTGAGTGACTTCTCAAAGGTCCTGTAGCTAGAAATGGCAGAGACGAGGCAGAAGCACTGCCCAGGTGCCAGCAGAGAGTTGCTGTTTGCTGAGGGCAAACAGCAGCAGAGCAGCAGCAGAGTGGGCTTCTGGTCAGCGAAGTCCTAGTCCAGAGAACCATTGCAGTCCCCACCTGGCCCCACTGGCCAGCTGGAGCACAGGCCGGAAGGATACTGGGCTGGGGTGGGGAGAGACAGCTGCGTGTGCTGCTTCCCCCTGCAGCTTAGCAGGCACTGCTCTGACGTGACTGACAGCCCTGGGGTGTCTGTGTGCAAATGGTGCCCCCCGCGAGTGAGGTGCTTGGCTCTGCCGTGGGCTTCCCTGTCTGCACAGTGGGAGCCCTGCTGCCTGCCTTACTTTTCCCTATTCCGAGGGTACCCCAGATGTCAGCTCTGCGCTCACTGAAGCCTTCCTGTCCCTCATTGAAACTGGCGGATGGCATCTTTATTCTAGGGTACCCATGTGTTCAGTTTTCCAGAGAGGGTCCTGTGAACGCTCGCTCCACACAGGCTGGCCAGGTCAGCTGGCTGCCACATGCAGGCGAGCACCCCCCTGGATGTGTTTCCTTCCTTCCTCTCTTGCTATCCCCCTCCCTCCCTCACTCCCTCCCTTCCTTCTTTTCTTCCTTCCTTCCTTCCTCCTGCAGTACTGAGGATTGAATCCAGAGCCCTCATACTAAGCTACATCCCCACCCTTTTTAAAAATTTTTACTTTGAGTTAGGCCCTTGCTAAGTTGCCCAGACTGACTCAGACTTGGGATCCTCCTGCCTCAGTCTCCCAGAGTGCTGAGATGATCAGCCTCCACCACCACGATTAGCTCACCCTCTTTTCTGAGGCAGGTTGGTGGGACGTAGACTCTTTTCAAATTCCCAGGCCCTCTCTGCACTCCCCCGGGGGATCCTCAAGTCCACCTCTCCTGCTTGTCATGCTCTATGTCATCTGTCTTTGCTGAGGACCCCTGGGCCATGTGCTCAGGGCCCATCTAGAGCCCTGCAGGCCACTGTCCCAGCCCTGCTCTCCTTTGTGTGAGTCATAGGACATCAGGGGACTGTGTTTAAAACAGATGCTGGCAGCAAGAGGGCAGAGGGGTGAGTGGCTGGCGCTGGGCTTGCGGCCCCACCAGGTGCTGAGAGACACCCCGAGAGGGAGCACATTACCTGCCCCCCGCAGCCCTTACAGGGGAACAGACCCACTAGCTGGTGTAGGCGATTCACAAGGGTAGCCACAGGGAGTCCAAGGTAGAGAAGATTTTCTAGTCAGGGCAGGCTGCGTGACATGGCAGCAAGGGTGTGGGCCCTGGCACATGGGGTGCCAGAGAACAGATCTCTGCGCTGGAGTTCCTTCTAAACTTCAGATGCTATGTGTGTCCACCCAGTAGCTCACTGGGACTTTGTCCTACAGCAGTCCCTTCGAGCCTGGCTTCTGCACATCTCAGCAGTGCACCCTCAAGGCTGTGAACTCTACCACACATTTTGTTTGCCAAGCACAGCTTGCTTTGAGCTCGTGTCTAGACCTCTCCCTGATGCCCATTGGCTTCTCATAGTGCCAGCTGACCTCTGGGGGCAGGGGCTGCCCAGGGGCTGTGGGGATGGACTGTGGAGGTGGAACGGGGGAGGTAGGAGCCTCCTCTCAGTGCCCGAAGGGCTTTCTTCTTGGCAGGCCTTGGAGTTAGTGAATGTGACCCCTGCCAGTGCCAAGGAACCAAACTACCCTGTGGGCTGGAGACTTGTGTCCTCAAACTAGAGAGACCGAGTCCTCTACTCCCTAAGCATTTGCTTCTGTCTCCCCGAGCCCCCGGGCTCTGTGGGGCCAGCTGTTGGATGTGACCCGAGCCAGCAAGTCTGTCTGCACCCTTGGGAGGAGCCAGCTTGTTTATTTTCTCCAAGGCTGGGAAGGGCTGGTTCTCCCTCTTGGTTCCTGCTTCTTTTTTGGACAACTGAGAGAGAGGTCAGATTGTAAGAAATGGAAGTGGGGAAATAGAGGCAATAGCCTACTAGTTTTAAACAAGAGAGAAATGAGGGTTGAGAGGCTGGTGGAGTAACAGGGTCAGGAAAAGAGTTACAATGAGTGGACCTGGAGCTTATTTTTAACAGCATGGGGAGGAACCAGGAAGAGACTGGCTGGTGGACCTTTCTCCGAGGAGGGTGGGATTCGCTGCGTTTCCTTGGGGAGGGAGGAGCCCTCCTTCCTCTGGGATGGTGAGATCAGAGGGAGGCCAGGAGGATGAGTGGGTTCCTTTAGCCTGGAGAAGAGGGTGCTGCCCGAAGGCATCCTCACTCAGTGAGCCGTGGGAGATGCTAGGCATAGAGGGCGAGGGCACCCTTGGCTCTCTGGATGACGGACAAGCGAGTTCACCTCCCAAGTGAGTGTGGAACTGGGAGTTTGAAGGCTGAAACAGACCTGGTGGTGAACTGGGTACAGATTTCATCAGCAGACGGAGAAAAGCTGAATGAATCACAGTCCTGGCCAGACACCAGATTTCTTGCTTCCGAGTCCAGCGAGCTTCCATCCCTCCCGCCCTTGACATTTTCATCTGACTGCTGACCTCTGACGAGTTGAATGGAATTGGTTTTCTTTCCATGTTGTTTTTACTCAGAGACATGGAGAAAAGTTTAGCTAAGTAAACAGTTCCTTTTCATTTAAAAATTCTTTTTTATAAAGAGAACACATTCAACATAGAAATTTGGAAAATGCAAATAGGCAAAAAGAAGATAAATAGCATTCATAACCCTACAATCCAAAGATTGTGTGCTTCTGAATTATAGCTGTAAGTCAGGGATTTTCAGCTCTCTGAAAATACTGAAGACAGTGAGTATCAGTTATCGATGACTTCCTGCATATACTGTGTGCTGTGCTGGGTGCTCCTTGTATGTCATTTTAATTCTCGCAGCAACAGTATTTTATCAGTAATGTTGTTATCTCCCTCTCCTAGATGAGGAGGATGAGACTGGCAAAGGTTAAGTAACACGCCCAACGTCCTGAAGACGAGGTGAGGCAAATGGGCCTGAGCCCAGATCTGCCCCGAGTACATAAGGGCTACATGGACACCATTGCCAAGTCCCAGCACGTTCCCACCATCAATGTGTGTTATGGTTTGTGTCTAGATATCCCCCCAAAGCCTCATGTGGTAAGAGATAGCTGGATCTAAAGTGTGTGATTACTAAATTAATCCACTGATCAGTTTGGCATGGTTCTGCTGGGATCAAGGATGTGACGCTAGGATTAAGGGTATTAGGATTAAGGGTGGGAGTATTGCCCACCCTGAAGACAGGTAGCCTGGATAAGATATAAGATACAGGAAGAAGCTGGTTAGCTGCTTGCTTGCATCCCTTGCTTACCTTGCTGCCTTCTGCCTGTCTGCCATGCCCCCCTGCCTCGGACCCAGCTGACTGCGGACTGAAACCTCTACAAACTGTGAGCTAAATAACCCTTTCTTCCCCTAACTTTGGGTGTTGGGTATTTTGTCCCAGCAACATGAGAAAAGTAACTAAAACAGTGTGTTTATGTCCCTTACCTATTTAAGTGACATTCTGAGCAAAGCAAGACCTCTTTATGTTGTTTTTTTTTTTTTTTTTTGTGGTGCTGGGGATCGAACTCAGGGCCTTGTGCTTGCAAGGCAAGCACTCTAATCACTGAGCTAAATCCCCAGCCCCTAGCAAGACCTCTTTAAAAAAAAACAAAACACACCTTCACTGAATTGTAATCGATACGCAGAAACTGCACATATTGAAAGTATACAGTGTGACAAATTTTGAAACATACATACACCAAGAAACCGTCACCACAATCAAGATGATAAATACATTGTCACCTCCAAAAGCCTATTACTGCCTCTTTGTCATTTCTCCCTGTTCCATCTCCCGGGAATCCATGAATTCTTGTTGTGTCATCACACATTAGCCTGGATTTGCTAAAATTTTATATACACAGTATATGTCTGGCTTCTTTTAGTCTGCTCAATTATTTTGAGATTCCTCCAGGCCGTTGAGTTTATCTGCCCATTCTTTTGTTGAAGAGTAGTATTCTGTTGCAGATCCAGGGGTTTATTTGTGGTCTATTCATCCGTTTGTGGCCTTTGGGTTATTTCTCAGGTTTGCCTATTATGAGAAAGCTGTTATAAGTGTTTGTGTTCACGTCTTTGTATGGATTTATGCTTTCGTTTCTCTTGGATCAGTCCCTGGAATGGGATGGCTGGATCATATGGTGGGTGTTTAACATTTTAAGAAACTGCCCAACTGTTTGCCAAAATGCACACAGCATTGTAACATTCCTGCCAGCAGTGTAGAGACTTCCAGTTTCTGCACATCTTGATTGACCTTCAGTGTATTCAGTCTTCTTCGTTGTAGTTATTTTTATAATAGGCCTTCAAATGATAGTTGTCGGTTCCCTTTATAATCCCTTTTATGTGTTTTTTTTTTTTGTTTTTTTTTTTTTGTGGTGCCGGGGATCGAACTCAGGGCCTTGTGCTTGCAAGGCAAGCACTCTAATCACTGAGCTAAATCCCCAGCCCAATCCCTTTTATGTACCAAATACTTTTTAATACACTGGATCTAAAATCCTACCCCGTAAAGCAGGCTTGACGCAATTTCCAAGTGAAGAAATTGAGGCTGAGACAAGTGAAGGGGCTGATTCAGGGTCCCACAGCTGGAACAAAGCAAAGACTGGAAGTCACAGTGATCTGTTCTAAAGCTCACGGTCCGACCCCTGTGCCATGTTCCGTTTTGTGGTACAGCACTTCCTTTAAAAAACAAAAAACAAACTTTCCTGCTGTTGCTCCAAGTTACTTTCTTGTGACTGATATGCAATACCCTACACCCATAACCTAAAGGAGGGAAGGTTTATTTTGACTTACAGTGTGCAGGGATTTCAATCCATAACCGCCTTCCTCTGAGGCTGGCGAGGGTTCCTCGTAGCATGGCGGCAGGACACAGAGAGGGATGGAGGGAGGCGGAGGGAGATAGAGCCTTCCAGACCGCACCCCTGTGACCCACCCACTCCAGCCAGGCTTCACCTCCCAAATCACATGCAGAGGACAGATCTACTGCTGAGTGTCACACACTCACGATCCAATGAGCTCCCCAAAGCCCCACCTATGAATGCATGAGGCTTTGAGGGGACATCTACATGTAAAGCATAGCGTGCTCTCTGCCCCAAACATGGGATACAGAACTCATGTCTTCAAACCAGGTAGTTCTCCCAGTGAAGCAGACAGTAGAGTAGTTCTTTCTCATAGGACATCTCCAACCCTGGGAGGCTGGGTGAAGGACTGACTTGTTCTGCAGGCCAACCTCTGGGTGAAGATCATTGACTCCATTTGCAGAGCAAGAGCCAGCCCCAGAGAAAACATTACATCATGCCACTCTTCACTCGTGGAGCTGCTTCCATGGTAGATGCAGCCTTCCATTCAACAAGCATTCGTTTTGGATCCAGCAGCCATCACTTGAAAAACCCACCTGCACTAGGCTCTTTCATGATTTATTGTATTTATTATGTGCTTCCTTTCCTCTGTGTCCAGCTGGGTAGCTTGTGATGGGGGAGCTCAGCGCTGGGGGAAGATGGTGGTCATCTCAAGCTGACTTCTCCGGGCATGCTAGTTGCGTGGGCTGGTTGTTTCTCTGTGAGCACCAGCTTGCTCCTCTGTGAGGTGACAGTCCGTAGCCTACTTCACAAGGGGTGTAGCAAAGACTAACTGGAATTGCGGACATGCTCCATGAATGTTAGGTATTATCGTGCTTGTTTTTGTGACAAGAGAAAAACACTGGAGGTGTTAAATGATTTGGTTAAAGTTCATCATGAGGCGTCAGGCTCCATGTCCTTTGGTCTCCTTGCTGCCACGCCCCCTTGCTGTCCCCACAACCCCATCAGGAGGCTGGCATGGAACGAACAGAGACTGACAAGTTTGAGCGACAGAGCCAACATTCAAAGCCCAGCCCAGTCTTGCAAAAGTAATACTTGCTTATTAGAGACAGTATGGAAAATAATGGGAAAAAGAAAAAGAGGTTAGCCATAATCTCAAACCTACTCCTAAGTACAGTAAGCTGTATTTTTTCCAGTTGCTCTTCTTTTTTAAAGAGTTGTTTATTTCCTATGAAGTTTGTAATCACACTGTACACGTAGAGCTGTATCCCTTGTTTTTACCATTAGATATTTTTGCACATAATTTCTTATTTTTATGAACATAATTTCTAATGCCTGTGCCTATAGAAGGGATATCAGCTTGCTCCCCTCTTCCCCTATGTTGTGCATAATTTCAAAATACTTCTTGTGTGAAGATCCCTCTGAAGTGGAATCAGTGAGCCAAAGATCCATACTTCTTAAAGAGTTGTTTATCCTCTTAAATCAGATTTAGCCAGATGTGGTGGGGCACGCCTGCAATCCCAGCACTCAGGAGGCTGAGGCAGGAGGGTCACTGTGAATTCGAGGCCAGCCTGAACTATATAGTGAGATCCTGTCTCAAAAAAAAAAAGTCAGATTTGTTGAGGAATGATTTAGAGCAGAATTCACCATTTGAAAGTGTAAAGTCTGTTATCCACTCCTATAATTATGACACAGATTATTTTCCATCACCCCAGAAAGCTCCATAGTGTGCCTTTATGTCTCTTTACTCTCAGAGGTCGCTTGCCTTGGTGACCACTGATCCGTTTTCTGTCCCTGTGCGTTTGTGTTTTCCTAAATAACACATGAGTGAGATTAGACAATAAATTGCCTTTTGAGTCAAGCTTTTTCCACGTAACATATGATGGTGAGACTCATCGGAGTATCAGTAGTTTGTTCCTTTTTATTGCTGAGTAGTATTCTATTGTGCTGACGTATTACAATGTATCCGTTCACCACTTGATAGAATTTTGGGTGATGTCTAGGTTTTTGTGATTGGAAATAAAGCTGCTATAAATATTTGCATTAAAGCTTTTATATAAGCATAAATTTTCATTTGCCTTAGATAAAAACCAAAGAGTGGATATGTCTGATTGATATGTATATAACTTTATGAGAATCTGAGAAACTATTCTTACCAGCATTTGGTATTATGTAGTTCAGGCTAGTCTTGAACTCACTATGTAGTTCAGGCTGGCCTTGAACTCATGGTGATCCTCCTGCCTCAGCGTCCCAAGTGCTGGGATTACAGGTGTGAGCCACCATGGCCAGCTCTGTTCAAATCTTTGGACCACTTTTTAAATTCAATTGTTCATTTTCTTATTGACCTAGGAGAGTTCTTTATATGTTCTGATGTATATATAAATCATTTATTAGATTGTTTATAAATATTTTCTCCCAATCTGTGCTTTCTCATTTCATTTGTTTAGTGGTGTCTTTAAAAACAAAACGGAAGTTTCATTTCTTTTTGATGAGGTCCATTTAGTTCATCAGGGTTTTTATCCAGTGGGTCATCTAATTAAGAGGTCTTCTCCTGTTCCCATCAGAAGTTTTATAGCCTTAGGCTACATTTAGGCCTATGATCCACTTTGAGTTAATTTTCATATATGTGAGGTATGGTCAGCCCTTTGTTTCTCATATGTGCCTGTCTACTTGTTCAGTGTCCTCTGTCAGATGAAATATATGTGTGTGGGTCTGTGTCTTCCATCTCTGTGTCTGTCCTTTTTCCATATGATGCTGTCTTGATTCTTGTAGTTCTGTGCCAAGTCTTTGCCATGGATGATGAGTCCTTCAGCTTTGTTCTTCTCTTTCAAAATTGTTTGGCCAGTCTCTGTTACTTATAATTCCATATAAATTTTAGAGTGAGCTTGTCATTTTCTAAAAAAAAAAAAAAAAAAAAAAGCTAAAGCTTTTGATTGTGTGTCAGTCAACCCAAACTCAGATACTACCAAGTAAGAAGGACTTTATTTGGGGTCTTAGGAATTGCTCTTTGGGAGACGCAAGTTCTAATAGCTCTGAATCATTGTTCCAGGAAACGAGGATTAGTGGGATCTTCGAAGGCAGCAGCGGCGAACCAATGGCACACGTGTTATTTTCTTTTAAGACAAAAGATGTTAATGTACGAATTGTTGTTCTAAATTAAAACCTCAGTATTCAGGTTGAATTGCAGTGGTGGCACTTTGTGATAAGTAAGTGGGTTTTGGGATGCAGTTTGGCACTCAGTCTCTGAAAGGTTCGCCATCACTGTTGCGAGGGGTCCTGGATGTTAAGAAGGAACAGGACATTGTGAGGATGAAAGATACAGAAAAGAATGTGTGACCAGAGTGGACATGTCTGCAAACAAGGGTCCACCTCTTCATATGTGCCTTGAGCCTGTGCGGACAGTCATTTTCTGATCATTTAGGTGGTTGAGGTCTGCAGGTGCCTACGGGTTGAAGGATGGAGGCGTCCTGGGCAGCAGCTGGAGCCCTGCATACCTCCTGCCCCCTCAGGGCCTCCCAACAACTCCATTTTGAAATGTTCTTTCCACAGTTTCACAGTAATTTTCCTCTTAATTTCACATGTCAAATCCATAAATCAGTATGTGGAGAAATAACATCTCAATACCCTTGACTCTTCACAGCCATGCAGATAGTGTACCTGTTCATTTATTTAGGTCTCTGATTTTTCCTCAAGGTTCTTAATCCATTTTGTAAAAAGTTGGTCTACTTTCTTGCAACAGTGATTAGCATAGTGCCATCCCCTTGTGGCTAACAGATCTACATGTTTCCTGAAAACAAAAAACAAACAAAAAAAAACCCCCACTGGTTTACACTCTCTCAGCTGTGTTTTATCCCCAAGCCTCTTCCCACCCCATCCATACTCCATGGCTCAGGATGCATTGCTTTATTTATTTTAAAGTTTTTAGGCCTTTATGAGAATACAGCACACACACAGAGAACCGTGTGTGGGTCTGTCTCAGTAGATGTCACTGGAGAAGAACTCCAGGTCAAGGCATTATTGTCAGAAACCTGGAAGCCACCTGGACCTTCCTCCAGTCCTTCCGCGAGGGACCACTGTCTCAACTTGGATACATTACTATGCAGAGTTCTGTCCTGGCTTATTCTAGGTCCCTAAAATGTGTCTGCTCCTTGTCATGTGTCTTTCCCATCTGTGTTTTTGCTAGTGCCCAGAGCATCCACTCCTCTCTGTCTTCTCCCTCCTTATCTCTTCTTCTGCTTTCCTCCTCCTCATTCCAGCTGAGTTTAAGGCTCATCGAAGCTAGGTGTTTCCCCTCCATCCCCTCCTCCTCATTCTCTCCCTGGCTTGCAGTCAGATCCGCCTGCGCTGACAGGCTCGTCATGGGGTGTTGAAACTACCGCCGCCACTTGACTGTAAGCGCTCTGAGATGCGGAGCGAGGGTTTGTGCGCACACCTTCCAGGGGCCTGGTATACAGAAGCAGATGAGGAGCCATATTCTGGTGGAATGTCGTATCTAGGAACTGACTTCCCAAGGGCTGTCTGTCCCCGCTCTCAGACTCCCAGCCGTCCTCCCCCTGGCTTCTTGCCACAGCCCTGTTCTCCCTTGTGCTGCTCTGACTTGTTAGGGTGTGTTCCTCTGTGTCTGCTGCTTCTGGAGCAAGGGAGATGCTAGCTAGCCCTCCAGGCTGTTCGTCCATCCCCGTGATGAGGAGCAGGAGAGGATGATGTCCTCCATTCTTGTCTGCTGTAAGAATAGCTGTTCACCTGTGAGGTCTAGGTATCCCATCACCTCGTTCAGTTTCAGGGTGCACTGTAGGCAACTCTGGGAAGCATTTAAATCCTTCTCGTGTTCACCCTGCTGCCAGCAGCTCTTGGGATGCCCTTTCACCTTCGGTAAAAAGGAGTTGATATACACCAGGCTTTGTGCTCTATGTCCAAGACGAGCTGTTCCTAAGTAGAATGACTGGGAGTGTTTTCATGTCATGCTGGGGCCACAGTGGCTGAATGTGACAAATACAGAGCCCTCCCTCGCCACACAGACCGCACTTAGCTGGCCTTCAGCTTGAAGATGAGAAGTGCACATAGTGAAGCAGAAGGGGAGAAGAGCTGATCTGAGTGGTTTACACCCACCAGGAGAGACGGCCATTCTTACTCCTCAAAAGGCGGACTTATCTGTTGGTCATTTGAGTGATTTCTGTCAAATGGGGCAACTAATGTGATCGCTTAGCCATTATCTCAGACAGGCCCGGCAGTCAGGGTGGGTCCCACATTGTTCTGGGAGGGAACAGCAGATGAGGCTAGAAGGGGAGCATCCAGAGGAGCCTGTGATGTCTGCGGTGGGAGGTGGGCCGGTGAGGGCAAGGCTTGGCGATCTGCCTCTGCGCACTCAGACGTCCCCAGTGCAGGGTCTCCTCTGAGCCTCTTCAGCACCCCTCAGTGGTTTGAGGAACATGGCGAGGAGCCTCTGACGCAGACCAGCGCCTGGTCCGGTGCCCGGGGCGGGCTTGGCAGGAAGCTCATACCTGCTGCCTTCTTTCTCAGGAGAAGATCGGCTGGCGCAAGGATGCACTGCACTTGCTGGTGTTCACCACAGACGACGTGCCCCACATCGCACTGGATGGAAAGCTGGGGGGCCTGGTGCAGCCACACGATGGGCAGTGCCACCTGAATGATGCCAACGAGTACACTGCATCTGATCAGATGGTGAGGGCGGTGGGCTCACACCCTCTCCTGTGACCTCACCTTCCCCTGAAGCCTTCCTGTCTGTTCCCGGCATTGGGTTTCATTCATTATTCTGTCTTCTCCAAGTGGGTTTGCAGAACTTCTCATTAATTTGGCACGCGTCGGTCGCAGGGATTTCTGTAGCCGGTGCTTCTGTCTGCCATTGTATACCTGAATAAGGGGTGTCTTGTTAGGGGATGGGGTCACCTGAGGAGCCAGGACAGAGTTTACGGGGGAAGAACTTTCCCACCGAGGTCACCCTGGGGAGGGGGAAGTTACAGGACAAGACTAACTCACACCTAGAAGGGGCCTGCCCCCAGCGTCAGGAGTAGACAGTGGGAGATCTGCGTGGAGTGGGAGGCCCTGAGGACCCGAGACGCTCAGGAGTCCATGATTGTGCTGACTTAATTTAAAAAGATTTATGCAACATTTCAAACACACTGCTAGACCAGTGAACTCCTACATGTCTGTCACCGGCGCCACGGTGATCAAGATCTTGCAGGGTCGTTCAGCAATCTGGACCCTCCTCTTTCTGGGTCCATCCTGGTGTCTGGCCAGAGAAGAGCTCTTCCCAGTTATCTCTGCTGGCCAAGGCCCTTTCTCATTCCAGGAGTGTGGCCCCTGTGCCTGTCGAAGCCTGTAAAGCCCTTAAGGACCCCGCTGCGCTGCCCCTCGGCCTTGCCGTACTCTGTACTCCACCTGGTGCTCCAGCTGTTAGTGCGGGCATCTGAGCAGAGTAGGGGTGGAGGCCTGACCACTAGGGCAGGAGAAGGACACGCAGAGGGCCGTGGCAGTTTGGTGGCTGTTCTCCTCAGCCTCCCATGTTCCTGTCCCTGCTGAAAGGACAGACACGGCGGCTAGACATGGAGATGCCCCAGTTCCCACTTCCCATTTGGTGTCTGGTGGTCACCCTGCTGCCCGTGCCAAGCCACTGAAAGCTTGTGGTGGGCTCTCGGGGCCACCTGAAGAGAGCGCTTCTCTGTTGGTGGCGAGTGCTGTGTAGCTGGGTGTGTGCGAGAGCGGGCTCTGGCTGGCTCTCAGCCTGGCAGAGGGCACAGCCCTGACTCCCGCCCTGGCCCTAGGACTACCCATCCCTTGCCTTGCTTGGAGAGAAGTTGGCAGAGAACAACATCAACCTGATCTTCGCCGTAACAAAGAACCACTATATGCTCTACAAGGTATGCTTGGAGGGAGGTGGGGAGGCTGGCAGCCAGATTCTGGGGTCCAGGCTGATCCTAAAACCTGGGGGTCCTGGGATGGTGCGTTAGAGTGTTCACAGCCCAGCTCTGTGTGGGGAATGCCGAAGGAGGGGTGCACTATAGCCCTGTCTTGATCTAGTGGAGAACAAGAATACTAAAGAAACGCTTGTGCATTCACATGGCCATGAATGGTTTCACAGGGAATTAAACATGTGGCATTTAATTGGGTTCTGAGAAAAAACTTAAAAATAACATGAATTTCCATTTTCAGAGAGTAAAATGGAAACACACAGAAGCACATTCTAATAGGAAGGGAAAATATAAAATGAAAATATGTAGAAAGGAGCCAGGTGTGGTGGTATAGGCCTGTAATTGTAGCACTCTGGGAGGCTGAGGCAGGAAGATCACAAGTTTGAGCCCAGCCTGGGCAGCTTAATGACTGTCTCAGCATTAAAAAGATCTGGGGGTGTAGCTTAGAGCAAAGGTCCTGGGTTCAAGCCCCAGTACCACACACACATACACACACAAACACACACACACACACACACACACATATACAGCAGAGCCAGGCATCAGTGGAGTACACCTTTGGTCTCAACACATGGGAGGCTGAGGCAGGGGGATCACTGTGAGTTTGAGGTCAGCCTGGGCTACACAGTGAATTCGAGGCCAGCCTGAATTGCACACAGTGAGACTCTGTCTCAAAAAAAAAAAAAAAAAAACAGAAAAGAAATTGAGGCAGCCCCCATCACTGATCTAGTACTCTGTTTTCACGCTTTCCCCACAGTGGGTGGGAGACCAGGGGCGGTCTGGTCAGGAGCTCCCGAGGAGCATCTCAAGTGAACAGAGTGATCTGTGGTCTGTGTGGGTCTGTCCCATCTAACAAGGCTTCTCCCAGCTGGCCCCTTGGACCAGCACCATCAGCCCCCATTTCCCGAGATCACAGGCAAGTCACACATTGAGCTCAGAACCCCCGAGTTGCACAAGGAGAGCTTATGCGGGCTGCACACAAGCCCAGCTCTCCTTTTCTGTTCGTACCTTGAGAGGGGCGGGGACTTTGTCAGGACTCTTAAATATCCATGAGAGAACTGTGTGTGTGTTTTTCTGAGCCTCCTGCCTGATGAAAATAGGCCACTGTTGCCTTCCTGAGTTATTGATCGGAAGTAGCCCGAGTTCATTTAGACAATGAAAACAGTGTGAAGATGGTTGTTTTTCTTTTTTGTCTGGTAGGAGATCACAATGTCTCTATTTACAAACCACATTTTGGAGTGATTCACTGCACATACCGTCTTGGGCTTCCAGATGTTTCCAGAGGGAAGAGGTCCTCCTAGGCTGCAGTCATCCTTTCTCAGAACCAAATCTGCAAGCTCAGGGAGGGAGGAGGCGGTGAGCTCTCAGCAGGCTGAGGACAGGGGACGCAGCTATCCCTGTTGTAGGGGCCACAGCAGGAGTTGACACTAACCGAAGAGGGCAGGCTGCCGCTTTGTCCCCGGGCCTCGCTCAGGATAATGAGCGGTCCCTGAGAGGAGGCCTTCCTGTCTCAGCTCCCTGTCCAGACCCCTGTGGCTGTGTGAGCAAACAGCATCAGGGAGCTGAACCCAGACTACCTGTGTAGACCGGGGAGCAACAGCATGAGAAGCATGAAGGACAGACTGTCAGAGAGTTGTCCCTCTGTGCAGAGGGGAGAGGTCTCCAAGACTTTGCCCTTGGGGACAGGTCTCACACACCCCTTCCTTCCCCTCTGACCCACGGGGTGGAAGCTTTACCGCCGACTGCGGCAGCTTCGTTCCAGTTCTTCGCCCTCGTGCATCTCTCCAGTCTGTTGTGCCCGAGGAGGGCAGAACTGAGTGCCGGGCTCTTGCCGGTAGTGCTAGTCAGTAAGGTTCATGCTAATGGCATGAAAGGCAAAATGAACTTACTCTTGTCTTTATTTATTTTTTTTTAAAGAATTTTACAGCCCTGATACCTGGAACCACAGTGGAGATTTTACATGGAGATTCCAGAAATATTATTCAACTGATTATCAATGCGTACAACGTAAGTCACTGACTTTGTCCCACACCACCACCCCCGTCCCGCCCTCTCCCACTCGGGCCCTCAGACCTGATGTGGGTTCCACCGGGCAAGGCACCGTGCTCGTGGACTTCACTCTGCTCTCTGCCCTCCTCCTGAGGTGGGCACCTTCGTCCTACACTTAATGCGTCCCTCTCCCCTCACCTCTGCAATCATAACCGTCCATCCTCGGCTGGTGCCAGGGGCCTAGTAAGTGCCTCTGTCAGACCCAGGCCAGTGGTCCTGGATGTGCCTGGGTAGTGACACCTTGCTCGGTGTCCAGCTGCCCAGCTGACCTTGCACGGTGTCCCTTCCCTGTGTGCTAGGGAAGGGAGAGACCTGTACCTGGCCTCACCTGGCAGCAGTTGGACAGTTGGAAAATCCCCCAGCCCCGTGGCACTCAGCAGAGAGCTGGGGACTGACACAGGAAAGAGGACTCGAGAAGAGCCAGTAATCAGGGTTTTGCCCACACTCTTAGGACCCGATTGTGACAGTCCCTCCAGAGGGACTCTGAGTGGGCCTAGAAGATTCTGTGGTCTTGTAACCCGTCTTGAGAACGTGGCTGTAATGTGAGTCTGGGCTCTTTAGACATGGTTTAGGGGTCTCTTTCACACTCCAAGTTCGTTGTTTCTGAAACCTTTCTTGTTCCTACCTCCTGTTCCCCAATTCATAACAGTCGAGAAATGCTTGCTTAGAACCTGCCTTCCCTCAGGAAGCATGAGCACAGTTCCTTGCCTGGGAAGCGTGTAGCCCAGCCTCTCCTCCCTGCTGGGTCCCGGTGTGGACTAGCGTCCAGTATCCACCTGGGAGGGATATCCTCAAAGGGTGGGATAATTTTCCTACTGCAATTCAGATCGCATCTTCCTGTTAAAGTTGCAGAGAGAAAACAGTAGGATTTAAGCAATCCTGTTAGCCCTCGCCCTATGTAAAATAGACTGTGGGCTAACCTGGGAACCCGATGGCCAGTGTGACATCACACGTCTGAGAAGAGTCACCTCGCCTTCCCGGCGGTGTGTGATCTGTGTGTGTTGGAGCCCTGCCTTCTCAGCCTGGCTCTGGCTGCTGCAGAGCTGCCCCTGCTCTGATTGTGAGGCAGTCTGCCCTGCTCAGCTTGAGGTGCACCCTCGCCATATTAGGAAATGGGGAGGCTGACGGCCCTGAGCCATGGGATCTGGAGGCAGCTTTTGGGCAGCAGGAAGTATTTCTGACAGAGTTGCCTTCCCTCCCTCCTACCCACCCCGCAGCCCCGCACCCGTGGCTGTGGTTGGGCTTCTCTCCTCACCGAGGCTGATCCCTCCTCCCTCCTGGAACTCTCTGCTGAGAGAAACCGCAGACTTCCTCCTTCTCTCCTGCCCTTCTCCCCACAGGCTAGCCTTTTTCTATCGCTGACCTTCAAATCCTGATCAGATCTCATGCTGCCCCAGAGCCTGGTGAGGCAGGGTTTCCAAATTAACTTACACTGTGATGGCTTTCCGATTCCACCGTGAGTAATTTGGTTTGCGTTTCAGGAAGAGGGAGAACAGTTACACTCCGTCAAGAGGGCGCAGCAGGTAAAATGTACCACAGTGGGAGGGGCTAGACAAGTGAGTGTGAGTGTGCAGAATGCCAGGACCTGCCAGTGCCCCTCTGCCAAAGGCTGCCTCTCACTGTGAGCCTCTTGGGTCTCAAGTGGTGGACAGTGGGACTAAAGGAATCAAAGTGAGAGCTGCAGTTTCTGCCCTGTGCTCCTTTCCTTGCCTCTGAGGTTGGGGCCGCCCCCAGGGGAGGGGGACAGCAGCTTGCTTCTGCCCAGTCAGGGCCTTGGGGAAGACCTGGTTGAGGTGCAGCCCCATCTGGGGTCTGTGGTGTGTTGTATAGGTGTCTGTCTGGGTACCTGGGAAGGAACCACTTCCACATTTCCATCCCTCAATCAGCTCCTTGTTCAAACCTGGCAGACTTCTGGGGCTTTCGCAGAGCATTACCGGGTAAAGGCTCAGGCCCTCTGCTCCTGGGGGTTTGGTAAAGAGGGCATCGTGATGCACTGTTCAGAAGCTGACTGGGAGGTGTCTGCTGGAACCTGGAAAGCTCTCTGTTCTTCCGCATTTCACAGCTGTTGTGTCTGCTCCTGCTTGGGAATGCTGAAACCTAAGCACAGGCATGGTTACTGCGTGCCCGGGTGGGTCTTAGTAATCTCAGTGGTGTGCTTTCTCCAGGGTTTGTGGCTTTGGCCCTGAACAGGATTCGTTGTGTATGAATTCATTTTCTTAATGGTAATCTAGGGACCTGGGGGTTAGTGGGCAAAAAGGGAAACAAGAGAGGAGTGGGGAGCCCTGTCTGCCGCTGAGGAGTTGGGACCGGAAATTAGTAGAGAAAATGATCTTTCTAGGCCAGAGCTGTATCAGGAACCTGGGATGAATCCCCTGAGAAACTATGGAGACCTTGTATTATTGCTTGACTCCATGAGTTAAACTGGCTTCTATAGAAAACATGAAATAAAGCGTACCGCTTATGAATGAACACTGGAAACTCATTTTTTTAAAAAAATGAATGATTTCTGGAATACTGTTAATATTCAAATTCAGGGGAAATTTTTTTAAAAACTTTATTGCGGTATGTTGAATGTATTATAGGCAGCCAAGTAAGGTAGAAATATTATAGGCAGTCAGACAGGGCTGGGCCCTCAATGGAGTCAATACACAGGACAACTATGGCTGGAGCCGCATCCATTGAAGGTCAGGTCTCAAGATAAGGATGGAAAGACCAGAGCCACACCCCTGGATGAGGGATAAACAATGAACTGAAGATTACATCTGTTGAAGTCTAGGTCACCCAGGAGGGGGACCAAGATCTCCTGGATCCAACTCACCCTGGAATGTGCCTGTTCTCTCCTTGCCAATCACAATTACCTAAACGACTACACTTGTAATATTATTGGTTAATCATCATTTTGACACACATTGTACCCGCCTCACAGTTTTGCTCTATAAAACTTCCCCTGAAGGGTGGGCTCGTTGGCAGCCCACTCGGGTCCCCTCCTGTCTCTCAGGAGCTCTCTTTCTTTCTCGCAATAAAATTCCTACTCTTAACCTCCTTTGTTCCTTAGAATTCATTCTTTGACTTCAGGGAACACGAACTCAGTGTAACTGACATCTAGCAGGTTGGGAGTTACATTTTTTTCCCCATATCAAATGCACAACAAAGTGTGCAGATTTAAATTTACAATTTGGTAAGTTTTGGCACATGTATACATACACCTATGAAACTGTTACTTCCATCAGTATATGTCTTAGTTACTTGTCTCTTGTTGCTGAGACAAAATACTCAACACCGAAGAAAGGTTTATTTGGCTTACAGTTCTGAAATGTTTTAGTTCACAATTGGTTGGATCCAAGGCAGGGTGTCATGGCAGACAGGCAGAAGCAGCGAGGTAAGCAAGGGATGCAAGCAAGGGGGTAAGCAAGCCTCTTTCTGTCTCTTACATTTTATCCAGGCTACCTGGTTTTAGGGCGGGTAGCACTCCCACCCTTATTCCTAATACCCTTAATCCTAGCATCACATCCTTGGTCCCAGAAGAACTGTGCCAAACCAATCAGTGGACTAATTTAGTCATCAGACACTCTAGATCCAGCCGCACCTATGACCACATGAGGCTTTGTGGGGGACATCTAGACACAAACCATAACAGTATATTGAGCACAGTATATAGAGCATGTCCATCAGTCCCAAAAGTTGTGATGATTGGTAATTCCCTATTTCTTTCTTTCTTTCTTTCTTTCTTTCTTTCTTTCTTTCTTTCTTTCTTTCTTTCTTTTTTTTTTTTTGGTGCTAGGGATCAAACTCAGGGCCTTGTGCTTTTGAAGCAGGCACTCTAATCACTGAGCTAAATCCCCAGCCCGGTAATTCCCTATTTTGCGCCCTTTTCAGCTGGAGTTTAAAAATAAATGTGGAGCTGCAACTTTCAGTTGAAGTTTAAGAATAAGTGTGGAGCTGCAAGGTATTCAGAGCAAAGTCGAGTTGGGGTCCGTTAGTGCTCTATAATACTACACAGTAATAAGAAGAAAATACACACTGACCTCTGCCTCTGGCTCCAGGCATAGAGCTCTGTAACCCTCGTAGTTGGGGCCATCAGAGAATCTGTTGACCTATTATTTGGTCTTTCACTCTGGTTCCTAAGCAGGGCTCCCAAGACCTCTGTATTTCCTGATGGACGGGAGCATCTTTTGTTTTAATGAAGTGCCTTGCTAAGCCCCTGGATAACTCGAGGGTGGGGCTGGCCACTGGAAAGGCCAAAGCATGATTGGAGGATTGGAACTCCAGCACCACCACTGACCTCCTGGGACAAAAGGGGCTGAAGGTTGAGTTGATCACCAGTGAATAGAATTTAATCAGTCGTGCCCATGTGATCGAAGCCTCCATTAAAAAGACAAAAGACTTCAGGGCTGCCGGACAGTGGAAGTTCCTGGAGGGTAGCACGCCTGTGGAAACTACTCCAGGATGCATGCCTGGCCCTGTGCCTGTGATCTACCAGGTGTTCATCTGTACCCCTGATTGTATCCTTTGCTAATATACAAGTAGATATAAGTAAGGTATTTCCCTGCATCCTTTGAGCACATTCTAGCACATTAATGGAACTCAGGGAGGGTACCATGGGATTTATAGGTGGTTGATCAGAAGTGTAGGTGACAATCTACTGTTTGCAACTGGGATGGGTGGGGTCTTGTGGGACCTAGCCTTTAACTAACCTGGGGGATCTGACACTCTCTCAGGTAGAATTGTCAGAACTGAATTGAATTACAGGGCACCCAGCTGGTGTCTGATGGAGAATTTCTTTGTGAGGGAGGACGTGTCACCCTTCTGGTGTTAGCAGTGTTGTGTTGAGTAGTGTGTAAGACTAGAGAGTAGGGAAAAGAATTCTTTTTTTCCCTTAGACACCTGTGTTCTTGCTATTATCTTCCAGGCCAGGCACTTTTCCTGGCTTTAAGCCTACAGAGTGTATGTGGGGTGGACTTTGCCCAGCAAGACAGGCTCTTCATAACCCTCTCATCCTTTCACCTTGTTCTGTCTCTGGCCAGGCTCCAGTCTGGTTGCATTTCTGGCGTCACCTTCCAGTAGGGGTAGATTTCATATGAATCATGCAACACGTGACCAAGTGTGGGTGTTGACTTTCACCTCCCCCAGAGGGCTGGCAAGTGATTGTTGGGGACATTCTGAGAAGATTTTGGTTGAAGCATATGTGACAGATGAAATGACTGTAGTATTTGGCCCTGCTGCAGAGGGAGCAAAATGCAAAGTGTATGTGGACCTTGGTGTCTTATAGACAGTCTGGCGTGCATGTCTTTCCTAGTGCAAAATCATCAAATCTAGGGTTTATACATTTTGTTGTGCCAGATTCTTCAGTGTGAGAAATAACCAAGTCCTCCCAAGGGAGTTTGGTGGTGTGGAGCTTTGCCCAGAGAGCTCAACTGCCAGGCCTTGGGCACAGACACACACACACACACACACACACACACACACACACACACACACACACGTGACAGCATCATGTTGCACTAACAAAGGGGAGGCAGAGCTCAGAAAGAAATTGCGGGGGCCTCTTTTCAAAGTGAGTGAGAACAGAATGAGCTGGAAACCACTAGAGCTGCACGTGGAGGGCGACATCAGAGCCTGTGGTGTGTTCTCCCCTAGCGGAGCACATGTTTCTTCTTCGGTTGTTGCCATCGAGTCTGCTCCACCCACTCCACAGCTGGTCTGACTTAAAGCAATTACAGATGTGACCTAACCTGACTGGGTGTGTAATAGAATAGCCTTTAAACTTCTGACAGTCTTGACATTGTGTCCTTTGTCTAGGATGGAGAGTAGGAATCATCTTCAGAGGCAAACCTGGTGAGAAATTGTTGAATTTCAGAAGTCACACATCTATTCTTCTGCATGAGACCTGATTGCCTGTGGCTTCGATCCTCTACTATATTTTGTGATTAATTGATTGAGTCATTCATAATGTGTGACAGGCATCATGTTATACCATGGCAATAAAACAGCCCCCTCAGGGAGCTCACAATCTTTTGGGGGAAACTGACCCTTCCAATCAGGGTACAACATGATAATCCACGCTTTCCAGCCTCAGAGAGCCGGATCTGGAGGAAGAAGCATGATGAGGCCTGGAGATTAGCATGGGCATGAGAAGAGACGGTTCTGCCTATCTCTGGCTGCTGAATTTGGCTTCAGTTTTTGTTCCCATAAATGAGAGGTTCGAACTGGATCATCTCCCCAGTTCCTCTCACCTAGAGCATCTTAAGAGTTTCTGGTTCCAGAAGCTCTGCGGGGAATGGGAATAATACAGACGTCAGATCAGAACTCACACCTTTGAGATTCTAGAGCCTGAGTAGAACGTAGGATTTGTTTTCCATCCTGTGAGCTGTAGAACAGGAGTCCATTTTCAGTGTTCTTGCTCCTGCTGCCAAACCCTCCCTCAACACTGTCAAGGTGCAGCTTCAGCAGACTTTGATGGGGAGGTGCAATTATTCCCTTCAGTGTTTTGTTCCTGGCCCACCAGGCTCCCATATTTCAAGTGGCTATTTTCATACAATTTTTACATAGCTCCAGCCTACCTCTTATGATATTTATCACATTCTCATACTTATGTGCAACTATAAATATATTTGTAAATTTTATGTCATAAAAAGATAAATGTAATCTTCATGTACTTGGCCTGAGCACCTTAGCGTAAGTGTTGTTAAAATATCCATCTTTCCACCCATGTGTCTGTTCGTTTAACAAGAGCTTGTGTTAAGTTCCAGAGAGATGCTGTGTATGACGTGGCCCTCGGAGCTCACAGTGTGGCAGGAAGACAGATCTGTAAATGACAAGTCACATTCAGAGAAGAGTGCTGTGTGTGCTGAGTGGTGCCTTGGTGATCCATGGCAAGTAAAGCTGGCACTTTTAAGAGGAAGTACATTTAAGAGGAATAGTATTTTTAGAGTTGTAGATGCACTTAGAGAATTTGTTGCAGAGGAAGAGACTATTTTTTTGCAGAGTATTTTCAACAAGCTGTTAATTTGTTGAGAAAACTGCATATTTCACTTATTCAAGTTCAGCACTCCATGCTCAGCAGAAAAAAAGAGGAAAAAGAAAAAAGGAAGAAAAGAAAAACCAGAAGAGCAAGAGCTATTGGATATGTTCTGAGAAATGCGTCCTCAGGTGGTTTAATCATTATACAAATATCAGAGTGTACTTACACAAACCTAAATGGCGTACCCTACCACTCTCCTTTTGCTTCTAGACTACAAACTTGAATAGTATTTGTAGACCCAAAGCTACAAACTGCAAGGAGTTTAAACACAGTGGTATTTGTGTATCTAAACATAGAAAAAGGAATAGTAAAAATACTAGGTGTGTTAGCCAGCTTTTCATCACTGTTACAAGATACCTGACATAAATAACTCAAAGAAAGATTTATTTTGGCTTGTGGTTTCAAAGGTTCAGTCCATGGATGCTTGGTTCTGTTGCTCCTGGACTTTGGTAAGGAGGAAATCATGGTAGGAAGGGCATAGTACAGCAAAGCTGCTCACCATAAGGCATGCAGAAGCAAAAAATAAGCTGAAGGTGCTGGGGCACACAGTATGCCCTGGTGGGATACTCCCCCAGTGACCTTCAAGTAGGCCTTAATTCTTAATGTTTCTACCACCTCCTAAAAAATGCCATCAAATTATGACTCAGTCAGTGAATTAGTCCATTGATGAAGTCAGAGCCCTCAAAATCCAATCACTGCCCAAAAGTCACAACTCTGCCGCATTAGTGACAAATCCTTCAACATGTAAGTTTTGGGGAAACATTACAGATCCAAACCATAATACTGGATAATATGACTTTTTCAGTTCTGTTTCTCATGGGATCACCATGGTATATGTGGTCTGTTGTGGACTGAAATGTCGTTATGTCTGTTAATAGAATCATGCAGTAAGCTTTTGTGTCTCATTTCTTTTATTATATTCATAAGATTCATCAGTGTCATTGCACGTAGCTGTGTTTTATTCAGTGTTAGTATTGTAAGGTACTATCTTCCGTAAACATACTGCATTTTTTTTTCAATCCATTCTACAGTAGATAGGTATTGTTCAATTTCCAGATTCTAGCTCTCCAAATTGCATTGCTGTCAACCCTCCCATTCATGTCTTTTGGTGACATATATAATTCTGCTGGGTATAATCCTTGGGTGAATGCTAGGTCTAAGGTTGGCTTGAGCTTTAGAAAATACTACCTAGTAGTTTCCTAAAGGCTGTACCAACTTGTACTCCAGTGAGCAGTGTACAAGAGCCCCATTTGTCTATTTCTAATATGTTATATTTTTAGTCTTATTTTTTCTATTCCAATGGATCTTTTTTCCCCCTTTTTGTTGTTGTTGTTGTTTGTTTCACGTGAGAACAAGCTACAAACAAGATTGGACTTTCTCATAATGTTTCAAACTCATGGATGTGGACCTCACCTGATGGGGGGGTAGGCTTGGGTGGGAAGAACACTAGGGTGGGTCCTGGAGAAAGTGCCTGTTGAACGGGTTTTCCTGGATACTGGGAGTTAGTTATGGAGGAAAAAGAAGTGCCACTGGCAATGGCATGAGATCCTGGGTGTGTGGAAAGGCCAGACACCTGGAGAGCACATGGCAAGACTTTAGGAACTGCATCTCTGAAGGGAGGGTGAGGAGGAGAGGACACAGAACACAACCCCTTGGAGCAGATAATAATATTGGTCAGATAGACCATGTATGAGCCCATCCAAGCTCACACAGGGAGACCTCAAGCTGGGTCTGCCAAGATGGTATGTGGCTGTAGAGAGAAGGAAAAGGAGGGAGGAAGGAGGGCAGGGAACTAATACCCTGCTGGCTCCTTCCTTGGTTTGAGCCTCCAGAGTTAGGAGAGGCCACGTGGGCGTAGAAACCCAGTTCAGGGACCACCACAGAGGTAGCCTTTATTAAGTAGTTTGGGTTTCATTTTCTCCTTCTGTTCAGAGTATCCGGTCTAAAGTGGAGCTGTCGGTCTGGGACCAGCCTGAGGATCTTAATCTCTTCTTCACTGCCACCTGCCAAGATGGCCTTTCCTACCCAAATCAGAGGAAGTGTGAAGGCCTGAAGATTGGAGACACGGTAAGTGCTCACCGCCAGAGTCTATGAGCTCTTGTTAGTGTTGGTCGACTTGGTTGGCATTTTGTGACTTACTGGAGTCCCCTGGGAGTTGTGCTGGGTCTTCCAGTGCAGCACCTTGGGGAGTTTCCTAAGCCTGCTCTGCACCATGTGTTCAGAGTCCCAAGTTTACCTGTTAATCAGCTCCAATCAATAGACAGGCCTTGGTGCCTCAAATTTATGGCTTCCTCCAGTTGACATTGTACCCTGGATGTTTTAAACTGTTATTTTTAGTTTTACAGGGTTACAGTTGGTGGGAGAGTATGTGCAGGGATCTCAGTGCCCCAGCTTTCGTGCCTAGTCTTCTGTAGTGTGCTCTGTGCCCTGCCTAATCTGACCCTCACTTTTCCTTTCTGTAAAATACGAAGAAAACTCTCCACCTATTCTGATTTGATGCAATGGATGAGTGAGTCTGCAGCCTTGGAGGGAACTGTTGCCCTACCAGATGACAGGTGTAAAAGGTTCCGATAAGGATGTGCAGGTGTGTGCCAGACCAAGGATGCGGGTGTGGGAGTAGGAAGAGTCTCCACAGGCGCCCGTACAGAGTGGCGCTGGCGCACTGCCCACACGCCTTCTAGTGGTGTCTGATGCAGGAGATCTACTCCTGAGCTGCTGCATTGACTGTTCCACTGCCCAGAAAACAGGAAAGGAATAAAGGAAAACGCTCGCCCACACTTCAGAGGCTCCGACTGGGAACAGAAAAATTATAGGGACCTTAGAAATAGCCGCCGCTATCCTCTGAGCACTCAGCAGCAATAATGCTGACTTTCTCCTGTTATGTGAGATGCTGTCTCAAAAGAAAATGTTTAAAAAATAGGCTGGAGATACAGCTCAGCACTCCCTTGGTTCAATCCCCAGTACTAGAAAAAAGAAATACATAAAGTAAAATAAGAAGGACTGCCAGTTGGACTGCATTAATAGAAGTATTCGTGGAACCACAGAGATTGTGGTGCCTTTTGTTTGTTTGTTTGTTTGTTTTCTGAGTGTCAGACTGCATGTGGAGTTCTATGGTCAGGTCTTTTTTTAAAAAAAGGAAAGTAACAAGCAACTATCATGACAAATTGGCTATAAAGCAGGAAAGTCAAAGGATGTGGTGTTCGTAGACAATTACACTGAGCTGTTCCTGGAAGCAGGGAACTAAAGCCAATTTATGCTGCCTTAAGCAAAAATGGGAAAAATTTTGGGATCTCCTATGGAAGCCAAGGGACAAATATATTTAGTCCCAAGAAAAGCTATCAACAAACTAGACACTGTGTAATTCTGTGTTCCTACCTGTGAAGAAGACATTATTACCCACAATGACAGATGAGAAAAGTAGAGACACACAGTGTAAGGAATTGTCCATGGTTACACAGCCATCGGTAGCAGAATGGAAGTTCAAGCCCGGCTTTCTGGTTCTATAGCCAGCACCTGTAGCCAGCCTCTCTCGCTCTCTCTCTCTTTTTTCTAATTTGTATTTTTCTTAGTACATGTTTGCTGTACACAGTGATTACAGTTCTTGTGAGGAGCTGGTATATGTACATAAAACATCCTAATTCTTTTTTCATCCTCTTTCCCTCCTGTCCTTCCCCTGTCCTTCCATCTCTTGGTCTCCTTCCCATTTGCAAAAGATCTAGCTTCTTATTTCCTATTTTCTATCTTATCTATCTTATTTTGCTCTTTATTTATATTTTGGGTTTCTCATATAAGATACTTAAGCTCATGTGTCTGATTTATTTCACTTAACATTATGGTCTCAAGGTGCATCCATTTTCCTACAAGTGCCTCAAGTTTATACTTCTTTATGACAAAGTAGTATTCCATTGTGTGTAAATACACATTTTCTTTATTCATTCATCTGTTGATGATATATAGGCTGCTTCTGAGATTTAGCTATTATGAACTGTGCTGCTATAAACACGGGTATGCGTGTGTCACTGTAATATGATGTCTTTAACTCTTTGGGAAGATACCTAAGAGGGGAATAGCTGGGTCAAGCGGGATGCCTGCAGTCCTTTCCTGTCACGCCTCTTTCAAAGGACACGTTTCAGAGTAAGGTCTGATAATGGACAAGAGCATTTACTAGGGGAATCTGCTTGCACAGCCACCAGCTTGGCTGGGGAACAGAGCGCTGTGCTCACTGCTGACCGGCAACCTGAGATTAGCGATGGGACTGACCTGCCCACTCACCCCACTAATAAGCTGTAGACTCAAAACCCAGACCAGGCTGTTTCTACTGCAGACTGAGTCATGTTAGTAACCACAAGGGGGTCTTATCTGTCACCTATTGATGGGCACTTGTAGCATGCCCAGTGGCAGCAGGGCTGCTGCTATTTCTCAGCTTCCTATAGCAGCTTCACAGGGTAGCCTTTACTTCTCCATTTTAGTGTGTGAAATACAGGCTCAAAGAGAGGCCTGCAAAACCAGCCAGAAGTCCCACACACAGCCAGTGAGTTGCAGGCGTCAGGATTGAAATCACAGTGCCAGCATGGTGCCAGCCCACCCCATCCCGTTAGGCTTCTTGCACTTTACAAGCGAAAGCCTCGAGGAAGTGCTCAGTGGTGTCATTGTCACACATAAATACCATGGTGACAGATTTAGCTTTTTGCTAGGATACCTCCAAAAAATAGAAATTGTCCAAAAATCAGGAAAGATTTTCTATATCAGTTGTCACAACAGTGAAAAACCTCTGCCGTGTTGGGACGCTCCACTCAGGATGCCCCCTGCTCCGTCCTCTTCTGACGTGAGCCACTTTGGCAGCTCTTCCTGTGGGATCAGGGCCACGGCCCTGTTGAAACAGCAGGGGCCCTGAGTCAAGCCACATGCTGGCCTTTTGTGTCTCCTCACTGTCCCACAGTTGTCTCACCATCCCAGGGCCACCGTCACATGGTCCCAGTGCAAAATGAAAATGTGGGTCCATGTTCAAAACTTATTAAGAGCTTCAAGACAGCAGCCACAGAGCATGAAACAGCTCAGGCTCTTCTGAGTCGGACCCCACAGCTGCCACCCCAGAAAACAAGCGCTGGCATGGCTGGAACCTGCCGCCACCCTTTTGCCAAAAGAGAAAGATCTGTCACTTCCTCTGGCTCTGATCCCCTAGCAGGAGGAGGTACACTTCCCGCTGGGATCAGTGTGTTTTGTTTTTTTTTTTTTAAGGCCAACCTCAGAAGGCAAATTTTCCAACACTTTTGGGTTAAGGAAGCTTTCTCCAAAGAGTTACAGCTGGGCTGTGAGAGCCAGCTGTCTACCGGATGAATATACATGGTTACGTCACTGTGGACATGTGTCTAAGGACATAAGTTTCAGAACTTGCTAGCGACTGTGCTGAGATCCACTCACATCCAGCAAAGGTTTATGTGTCAAACATCGTGTATACCCAGAACGTAAAGATGAGGCAGAAAGCAGGGCTCAGAATCCAGTGGACAAGGTAACCACATAACTGAATCGACCTCAGGTAGGGCGAACAGTGCCCTGCAGGAGCCCCGAGGAGGAAGGGCTTATGCAGCAGGAGGGGTGCTGTGGATGAGCATGGAAGGGAAGTGGGTGCTCCCCCTGGTAGGCACAGCATGTGCAGGGCAGTAGGGTGAGGCTGGAGGGTGTTATGTGCATCTCCCTTGCAGGTGGAAGCAGCTGAGGGTGATGTCTGTGGTGGGGAGAGGAGAATGTTGGGGACGGAGGGGTGAGTAGCTGTGGTCCAGGCCACACTGCTGGCCATATGTGCCAAGTTAAGGTGGGTTCCATTCTTGGGTGCCACGAGTTGGGAGGGCTAAGCATAGGTCAGGGTGTGATGAGGCACTGGCAGGAATGTGGAGCCCTGCTGAAGAGTGTGGGGCCTACTGGTTAGAAGAGGGGTCAGGAAAGGCAGGCAGGGCTCACCTGTCAGCAGGGGTCTCGGGCTGGCCTTGGGCAGCCGGGTTGAGTGGTTCTTACTCCTGCAGAAGCTGACAGAGGGCAGGCAGCAGCTTACGGTCACTCCTAGGGGCAGTGGCTCTGTGACCACCCTGTGTTCCTGCGATAAGGCACCTGGAGAGCAGGAAACAGAGCTGGCAGGGGGTGAGGGGAGGGGCAAGGATGTTCTCAAAGGGAAATCCTCCTTAAATAAATCTGGGAGCCCCAAATCTAGTGAGGTTCCCTTCTCCTGGGGTTCAGGTGTTCTTGATTGCCCTCCCCTGCTGGCAAGGGGAGTGGGCATCCTCCGTTACTGGCTTTGACACATTGGTATGCACGTGGCTAGCCATGTGGCCAGCGCTGATGCCCAGCACAAAGGGCCCAGTGAGCCCAAGTGGCCTTCCCACGGCACACCCTCCCCACCCGCTGCTCCGTCCACTCCTGTGGGCTCTGTGGCTGAGGCCACCCCAGCTCTTGGTTGAGATCTGGGTAGACTTGGCATCTTTGTAGCCCTGGGGTTGGGGGTTTGGTCGGGGGCTGGGGAGCCTTTCCGAAAGGGTGGACTGGTCCAGCAGCCCTTCAGGGCAGCTGAGAGCACCCCTCGGAGGCCAGGTCACAAGTGTTGTGCCTGTGACCTTCCGCTGGAATCTCAGAGTGGGAGACTGGAAAGTATCCAGGAGCTGAGGAACCTTCCCGATCAGTATTGAGTTGGAATCCTCAGTCCTCGGGGAGAGACAGATGCAGAGAGACTGCTTTCCTGTTGCCTTCCAGTATCTCTGGATTCTTTCTTAATCCACTAGGGAAAATGGGCTCTGAAAGGAGTGAACAAATTGATTGACTTGCTGTTCTGAGGTGCTTTTCAGAGCATTCCTGGGCCCAGCAGGAGCTGAGACCTGGTGGCAGAAATAGAGCCTCTCTCTGGTTATCAAGCCACTGGCTGCAGGCCAGGCCTCATGGGGCCAGACTGATAGCACGCCCGTGGCCCAAGCCTCGGCTCAGGATGCCCCCAGGACCTTGAAAGCCAGCCAGGCAGACAGTGTGAGCATTCTGGGGATGCATGGCCGGCACTGACCGAGGCCCCTCAACACCTCCAAACAATGCATTGAAAAGACTCAGAGACTCAGTTCTGTCTCCCATGATGCAGTTGCTCTGTCCCATGATGCAGGCGAGTCTGCGTAGGACGGACGCTCCCCAGAGTCTTCACTAAACGCCTGTGGCTCTTGGGTCAGGTTGTTTCTTCGTAGTTGATTCCAGACCTACAGAATGCTCTGTGGGCTGAGGCACTTCATTTAACAAGCCCAGCAAGTCCCAGCCCCGGGAACAGCAGCTCCAAGTGAGTCAGTCTTTCTCTGTGGGCCCCAAAGTGGGGATGAGTCTGGCTCCTCAAGGGATCCATTCGCCCTGCAGTCTTGATGGCCCCACATGTGCCTTTACTCAGGCACATTGCTCACCTCCTTCCCATCTACACACTCAGACCATCCCCGGCCTGAGGCAGAAAGATTTGGAGAAGCCTCTGGGCCCCACTTTGGGGTCACCATCCAGCAATCTTGACATGAGCGTCTACCCCACACCGTAGGAGGTGACGTGAGCAGGAAAACACAGGCCACCGTCCAGGTGAGCCCCACTCCCACTGCTGTGGGACTGTGGCCACATTCATAGTCCCTCCCACCTCATCGTCTCCCTGGTGAAACAAGGATGCCCTCTTCTGGGGTGTACGAAGGAGACACTTGGGGCAGTGCCCAGCACGGTACTGGTACGTGGTAGGCACCCGGCAGCTGCTAAAATCTGTGTTGTAAGCGGATTGCAGTGCTGGGTACATCCCCATCTTGTTTGTAAACCTTGAGGCACCTCCTTATGTTTTGGGTCCTTGGAACTCAGGCTTGAACTTGTTTTCATCAATCTCTCCCCTTGCCTTCTTCTCTCCACCCCCTACAGAGACGGAGGTTAGATGGGGACAGTCCAGAGTGTCTGCATCCCCACTTGGTGCTCCCAGTGGCTTCTGACCCCGGCCCTGGCCTCGTCCTCTGCTCACCATGCAGAAGCACCTCCTGGGAAGTGCCTTGGCCAGTGCTGTTGCCGAGGCCCCTGGAGCCCTGGTGTTTTGTGTTTTTTTTTTTTTTTTTTTTTTTTTTTTAATCAGGGAGGACTTTCTCTAGAACCCAGAGAACCAGGCTTGTCATGCTCAATCCCACCATGTTTCTTGATGTTACAGAATCTGAGGAAAGCCCTTTTAGAAGTAAAGATGCCAGGGTGATAGGGATATATAGAATGTTTAGAAGCAATTATTTTTAGTATTCTAAAAAATAATGTTATTACCTGAAAAGTGCCTAGAAAAACAAGCTTTTGGTGACTTTTTAAAGATCATCTGTACTCTGACCCAAATAATAGAAGTAAGATTAGTAATAGGTAGCAGGGGTTCCTAGCTCCTTGCGAGCTTCCTGTTGGGCTGAGGAACCTTGTGGAAAATGAAGGTTGCAGGCCCAGACACGCTGGGCCGGGTAGTGGAGTGGGCCAGGCCTGCGTGGGGATTGGGGAGAGTCCCCTAGGGAGAAGCTCTTTCCCCGGCCTGTGCCAGCCACCTGCTGGATCTGTGAGGTTTTTACAGTGCCTGCTTCAAGGCCCCTGCCCTCATGGCCCATCTTGCTGCTGGTTTCTGAGGCCTCCCACAAGAAGCCCCAACGTTGGCAACACTTACGTCCATGTTTTGCCCCAAGTCTGTCCAAGCATACGATGTGTTTCATCAGACAGTGGCTCTCCTTAAGGCCTCAGGGCCATGGGCTGATTGGGCCCATGTGGCTGTGAGAACTGTTTCCAGAGGTGGGGTTGGGACACAGGCCAGGGCAGGGCTCAGATGTGTCTGGGAACAGACCTCAGGTGTCTGCCCAGCCCTCCTGCAGAAGGAAAGGAGCCCTCTCAGAGAGGCAGGCGGGTACTTGCCACCCTGGCACCATGCCAGGCAGTGCCGCCCTACCCCTGCAGCTAGCCCCACACCCGGCACAATGCCCAGTAAATCTCTGCTGATGAAATGGAGAGGGGACAGGCACCCTGCAGCGGAGGTGGGAGGAGGAGAGGATAGAAATAAAGAGGGCCACAAGAACCCTGTAAACTTGAGTGATTCCTTGTGCCTTTCTTTGAAGCCCCCCTCTTCAGAGTCCTGAGGGGGGTGGTAAGAGGCCATGGATGTTAGAGAACCCAGCACTGTGGCTGACGCTTCTCTATTCCAGGCAGTTCGGGAGCTTGTTGATCCTGTAGTCTCTTCCTTCTCAGCCCACTGCAAGCTCCCACTGTGTGCAGAAAACTGTGCTTTGGCTGTGCCCGTGGGTGGCAGGGAGGCCCTGGCTTGCCATGACCACGATGTCCCCTCTCTCCCTTCTGCCCAGGCATCTTTCGATGTGTCGGTGGAAGCCTGGAGCTGCCCCAGCAGACATACAGAGCACACGTTCACCCTGCGGCCTGTGGGGTTCCGGGACAGCCTGAGGGTGGTGGTCACCTACAACTGCACGTGCGGCTGCAGCGCAGGGCTGGAGCCAGACAGCGCCAGGTGCAGCGGGAATGGGACTTACGTCTGTGGCCTGTGTGAGTGCAACCCCAGCTACCTGGGCACCAGATGCGAGTGCCAGGAGGGGGAGAACCAGAGCGCCTACCAGAACCTGTGCCGGGAGGCGGAGGGCAAGCCCCTGTGCAGTGGGCGCGGCGAATGCAGCTGCAACCAGTGTTCCTGCTTCGAGAGCGAGTTCGGGAAGATCTACGGGCCTTTCTGTGAGTGCGACAACTTCTCCTGTGCCAGGAACAAGGGCATCCTCTGCTCAGGTAAGTGTCTGCAGCCAGCTTCGGCTCTGCACCAGCCCCGGCCCTGCGTGCTAAAAGTTGCCTTTCCTGCAGCGGTGGTGGAAATGTCACCACCCCAGTAGTCTTGGAGAAGACCGTGGACAAGCCTCACCCACCACGGGCACGGGGGTGGGGACCTGCGTAGGAATTTAAGAACAGAAGGCACTGCCCTGTGTGTGGTCAGACTCCGCCCGAGGGCGTCATCCAGCCGACTTCCCCGTTAATTCCAGTTAATTCGAGACTTGATGTTCAGTCTGCCCTCGTCACCTCCTGGACTGGGAGCTTACTGGGTCTGGTGACAGCTGTCCTCTTGTCACACAGTGTGTTCGTTTCTTACTGCTGCTCTCACAAGTCACCACAAATTGAGTGGCTTAAAACAATCCAGATGAATCTGATTCTAATTCTACAGGTCAGAAGTCTGAATTAGCACTTCTTTGGCTAAAATCGAGTTTTCAGCAGGGTTCATTCCTTCCAGAAGCTCTAGGAGAGAACCCATTTCCTTGCCTCTTTCCCAGCTACTAGCCTCTGCTCTTGGGTCTGTACTTCTTCCTTTGCTTGCAAAGCCAGCGGTGCAGGCCCTCGGATATCTTCCTGAGTGTAAGCTTTGCTTCTGTTGTCACTTTCTCCTCTGAGGCCCACCGTCTTTCCCTCTTCTGTAGACTCCTGTGGTTCTGTGGGGTACACAGGATGACCCATCTCAAGCTCCCTAACTTCATCACATCTCCAAAGTCCCTGTTCCCATATATGGTAACGCAGTCACAGACACTGGGAATTAGGATGTGGCCGTCTTTAGGGGTCCTTGTTCAGCCTGCCGCAGTCCTGGTTTAGAAGTTCCTCCTTGTACCAAACAGAAACTTGCCTCTTAGCAATTTCCTCTCAGTGGTTCACATTCTTCATTCCCACTTCCACAGGGGCAGCCTGTCAAACATCTGAACACTTCTCTGTGCTCCTCCGCCTTCTCCTTCTCCAGGCCAGATGTCTGGGGCAGGGGGCAGGGGTCCTATCACTTGTTAATAAGTGTGCACCACAGAGCAGAGCACAGCATTTGTCCTTCCAGATAAGGGCGCCTCAAGAGAGTCCAGTGGAACACTCGCTTTCCGGGCTGTGGACCCTCCTCTGACGTGGATGTGTCTTCATGGTACATTCACTTTTCTGTTCAGCAGTCACATTACACTCTTGAGTTTGTTTTTGTTTTTACTACCAAGAAGTTACTACTATTTTGAATGAACTATAGCCAAGTTAAGTATTTATCGTATGTCGTTTGAGCCCTGATTTCTTGAATCTAAGCACAGGACTTCACACTGGTTCCATTTAAATCATAGGTTGGCATCGCCCATTGTGGAGTTGCCTTCTGAGAAAATACTTTAAAATCAAGTCCTAAAAGGGCCATTCCATCCAACAGCCCCTGCAGAGATAGTAAACAAAACATTTGGAGACAGGGCTGGTGTTTCTTCTGTGCTGTCTCAAATTCCCTCCATCAGAATGGTCTTCCCGTTGGGAAGGGTAGATTGGAAAGGATTAGGGTTCCGCTGTGCGCCTGAAGCATGATGTGGGGTGCCTGTGAAGCAGAGCAGGTGAACAGTGCCTCATCCTGGGAGGGGTACCCACCCTTCCATGGAAGAAAACATGCAGAGGGTGGCCCAGGCGTGGGTGCACAAGGAGGCTTCCTGAGCAACCTCGCCAGGAGATGAGTAGGAGCGCGCCCATGGGTGTGGCAGGGCTAGAGTGCTCAGAGTTGGAATTGGCCTGCAGTGTGGGACACGCTAATGGCATAGAAGAAGGGAGGTGGAAAATTAGGATTTAAGGTGCCAGACATTGCAAGAGGAGTTGACTGTTTCTGTCTCATAGTGATGATTGGTTGGAGTTAGCTAGATGGTTCTGTCTGGGTTAGCAGGAAAAGTGTGGACTCCAGACCAGGCAGGCCTGGGCCTAAATTCCCTAATACCACCCACTGGTGTGGGACTTTGGACATAGAGTTGTGAGAAATCTGAGGCTGTGTGGAGAGCACCTAGCACATTGCCTGGTACAAAAGGAGGTCTCACCCAACACTGGTTCCCATCGGAGTCAACACCACACTCAGAGAGCCACAGATGGTGCCAGGCTTAGCCCGGCATTGCCTAAGGAACACCAGCATGGCGGAGTGGAGTTTCCGTTCACCTTAGCAGCCACAGTCAGCACTCCATAAAGACTGGCTGGTAATGGACTTTCAGCCATGCTTTTCTTTTAAAGAATTATTAGCAAGCATCCTAGAGCCATCCCTTCTTGCCCTCAGGAGCCGGAAATGCCCTCTGAAATGTCTTCACCCCAGAAGGCTGCTTGCATCCATGTTGCCTGGGAGCAGATTTGCCTGTGCAGAGCCCACCTCCACAGTTCACTAGCCTGAGACTTTGGTCATCTTAGATTTAGGGTTTTCTCGTCTCTAAAACCAGGCCAACACCACTTGTTGCTGCGTTGCTTTGGGAGCTAAAGGAGAAGACAGACGAAGGGCTGCTGGAGCAGAGCCTGCCCGCGCAGGGCGATCAGCAGCAGGGGCACTAGTGGCCTCCAAGGGACAACTCGCCACTGTGGAGCAGGCCTGTTCCAAGGCCGAGTGGACGTGTGCTGTTTTGTTTAGCGTCCAGAACCCGGGTTCTTCTGAGTTAATCTCGCAGTGCAGAATTCTCCCAGACCCTGTGTCCAGAAGCTTCCTGGATTCTCTTTCTCTGGTGCTCTCGCTTCGCCTGTTTAACACTGTGCTGTTCCAATCCTCTCACAAGTCACGGCGTAGAGAAGCCAGAGGGCCGAAGCTCAGCTCCCTGACTTCCCAGGACTGCTGGGATGGAATGTGTCTGCCCGCTGGAAAAGCAGTACACATTCATTAAAGAAAACTGAGGGTCAGGGAGGCCAATGGGTGTGCGGTTGGCCTGTTCTGCCTGTCTCTGTCTTGGTGGGCAGGATTAATGCGGACCAGCCATCTGGCAAACCAGTCCAGGGCCCCTCTCCACCCTCACCGTTTCCCATGCAAGCCCTCCAGCACCATGTGTGCCAAAGAACGCCCTTCCCAGAGATCTGGAGGATCACTGTTAGGTCTGGAATATGCTGAAGGCTAGAAAGAAATTGTTTAAATCATCCATAATTGTATCACTCATGTTTTAAGAAGTTACTTTCTTTCCTTTCAGACTTTTTTCTAAATTGACATGGTTTTGTGTGTGTGTGTTTGTGTGTGTGTGTCTGTATACAATTTTTATCTTGTTTTTTTCTTGCGATAGTTTATGCAGAGAAGCACTTGAAGTCAATTGCTTTAGTAAACCACAGATGAGGGCACTTGGACCCTCTTTCCCTCGCACCCCAACTGGCCTCTCCCACCCTTTCACTTCACAGGACGCAGCCAGTTGAAATGAGAAGCTGCCCAAATCCTCCTGCAGAAAATGGTTTCTAGAATGAGGTCATTGTTGTGTTCGTTAATTTAAGAGGGACTCAGAACTGAGCCCAGCTCCAGGCAGGACTTGATGGTGCACATTCCCACAGTAGTCCCTTGCTCAGTGTGGCAGCACCCCACTTCCTTGGCTCACAAACCCTCGCTCCTTCTGGAGACAGCTGTGAGTGGTGGGGAGGAATTCCAGCCTATGTTCCCGGGCAGGCAGGCTCAGCAGGGGGCTCCCACTTCCAGTCTGCCTGGGTCAGTTCTGAGCCTGTGGATTGCTGCTCCATTTGGGGTTTGCAAGGGAGAGAAGCCTATTTCCCAACCACCACTCTGCTGCTGAAGCTGCTGACTCAGGCCACGGGCCGCTGCCCACATGTTACCTCACAGTCCTCACCCCTTCTTCTGGCGCCTGGTCTGGAAGAAGACTGTGTAGTTGTGGTGTCTTCAGACCGGGGCTGCAAGGCATGCTTGACGAAGTGGCCAAGGCAGAGAACACCTCGAAAAAGCGACTCTGCTTCTCTGTTTTCCCTCCGTGAGGGCCTTAGTTCTGTCCCTTACCAGAACAGAGGCCTGGGGAAAATGCAAGAGATCACAGGTTTCCACCTTAAAAATGAGTAGGGAAGCAAGTCAGGCCTGGGTCTGGAAGCAATCGAACAGATCTGTTAGTATTTTTGTGACACATGGTTGTCATGAAAATGCGTGTGCAGTCAGGGCTCTCGGGCCCCCCCTGGTTTCTGGAAGCAGCAGAATGTGGAGGATGGTTCTGTCCACCACTGTTTCTGTGTGTGTAAGAGGGCCTCGTGGGGCCATTATGAGGGTTTCTGTTCTTTCAAGTCTCATAAAGTGGTGACTCTTTAGAGAGAAGTAGGACATGATCTGTTCAGCTGTTTTTAATGTCATAAAAGTCTCTTTCCAAACATTGTTGTGCTCTGTTGGTTTCTGTGCCCAAATCGTGTCTCTCTTAGGATCTGAGTCACTCTCTTCTGGCGGTAAACCATTGAGATCAGTCTCAGCCTGGAGGCTCCCGGCATACATGAACTGACTGCTGAAGCACATTGACACGTTCACTGATGGCCGGCCTACGCCTGGGCCTCGCTTAATGACAATTTTAAATAGGATGGAGAATTTTGACCAGAACTCTTTGGTCTCGTGTCTGCGATCACAAAAGTGCATCTAAATAAGTTTGCATCTGTATCTATCTATGGGTGGGTGGATGGATAATTTCCCAACTAGTTATGTGGAAGCCAACTAGAGGTCTAGGGACTCCTGTGGCTCCCTCCCAAACATAAGAAAACGACACAAATCCCCTACTTCCTGGTCAGCAGAGGCACATCCCAGCACAGGTTCTAGCTGAACCTCTACAGTTACAGGCACTCTTGAGATTAAGGCCTCGTTCTAGACTTCTTGATTCTTACCAAATGAAAAGCCTTCCGTGGCAGCATTATCCAGATATATTTAAAAGTACTTCTCGATTCACAGGGATTCAGTAAGGCTTCCAAGAAGAGGGCTCAAGGACAAATTATTTTCTACCAAGAAAGGCAGCAGGCGCTCCGGGATGTTAAGCTACCGAGTGCTCAGATTTACCCTGCAGAGGGAGGGCTGGGGGGTGGGTGGGTGGGAGAGACTGGTGGGGAAGCTGTGAGCCCTCTTAGGACACTCTCCAGAAGCCTCCCTGAGGGCCAGCATGGCTGCACACATGGCTTTCTGTTTTCAGTACTTGGAAGTGAACCAAGGGCCTCATGTGTGCTAGGCAAGTGCTCTACCACAGTCCTTGTTTGTTTGCTTGTTTGTTTTTGTTTTCATCTTTTAGAGAGAGGGTCTCGCTTTGTAGTGCAGGCTGGCCTTGAACTCCCTATGTAATCCAGGCTGGCCTCGAACTTGCGGGCGATCTTCCTGCCTCAGCCTCCCAAGTGCTGGGATTATAGGCATGCGCCACCATACCCGACTTTGCCTTTTTTTTAACATTTTGAGACAGGATCTCACCAAATTGCCCAGGCTGAGCCAGGTGAAGGGACCGTGTGCAGGGGGGCAGAGATAAATATATAAAGAGTATATCTTCTGGAGAAAGGTCTTCCTCCCCCAAGGAATTGTCAGGCAGAGCATTGGGATCCCACATAGCTGCTATTTCTTGCACCTGGTATTATGTAAGTCCTCATTATGCACATAATGGTGAAGGCCAGCAGAATCTTGTTCCATTTTGGAGTACACAGATTACGGTGGCTCTGGAAATCGAATTCGTTACAGGATTCTTCAGTGTCTATGATTAGAAGGAACGATAAACACATAGTTTGTGAAGATATTTCTGCAGCTACCACTTACCTGGGTGGCGGGGGACAGTGAGTGCTCCTCACACAGAGCTGTGTCTCCTTGTCCGCTCCATAGAGGCACTGCCACCATCTTTGGTGGCACCCTTGTGCAATGGAGAAAAAATGGCTTTGGAGGCAGACACACTGCGATTCTACCCTGGCGCTGCCCTTCTTTCTCTGAGACCTTGGGTCTTCGTTTAACCTCTCTGAGCCCCATTTTTTTTTGGAGAAAAAGCCTCCCCCAGAGAGTTATTGTAATGATTAGATAGGATGGTGTGTGCGAAGCCCCTTGGGTGGTTCTTTGTTACCTGTGGCTTTGAGTACATTTTACTCCCTGGCCTTGCCAGCCTGGAAGAATTTTTTTCTTTCATGGAAGTAGGCATTCAAAACATCCAGATCAAAACAGGTTGCTTTCAAAAAGTTCTCAATCCTGCAGTCAAGAATTCTCTAAAGGTTCCAACTATTTCTAGCTATTGTTCAGTTCACTCGAGGGGCAAAGTGGTGCCAAAAGGTAGGGCTTGATCACATGCAGAAACAAAGCATTTTCTAGTTTAGACACATGAACAAGCTGAGCCAGGCCGCTTGTGTCTGGAGTCAGATAGCCTCTTGTAGCTTGTGCTCAGCGAGTTCTCTGGGAAACCAGAGCTTAACCAGTGTCTGATCTTGGACAGTGCAACTAAGGGTATATGGCAGTGACCTCTCACTTGGGACCGTTCTGTTTCAGGCAGGTTGCTGCATTCACCTCATTCAACAAGAATTCACTGAGTATTATTCTGAATATGCCAAGTGTTATACTGTGTGCCAGAGCCTGTGGCACTGAATTAATTTTAAAAATTTTGCTGTCCACGGAATTTTCCACCACTTCTTGGAAACTTTCTGAGGTGAGGAATGGGCATATGACTCATTTTAAACTTCAGCCTTCACCATCCAGCCTTTCATGAGATCCTAAGAGACAGGATCCTGAAAGATCCTGAAAGGAACAAGAGTTTGGGGAAACATTTTGAGCTTGGGCTTGGCTGTGGAGTTTTCTCACTGCTCAGGTCCTGCTTCCGGAAACTTCTTCAGTGATTCTGAAAAAGGAACAATCTAAGCATTGAGTCTTCCTTCACCATCCTCTTCTCTCTACTTAGAAAGGGAACTATGCAAGCAGGAGAACTCATGGTGGGGATGGATTTGAACTTCAGGCCTCCTCCTGAGGTCACAGGGCTTGGCTTGTGAAGCATACAGAAAATGTAAAACGCAAAGGAAAATCCTAGGAAGACCGTGAGAATGCCAGAGATCAGCTCCTAGGAAGGTAGGATTCAGTGGTATTAACTTCTTGATATTATAGAACAACATGTGAGGAAACTTTGCCCTCTTAGGTGTGAAAACTCTGAGAGACCTCTGGTGGCTGAAACAGTTATTCTTAGGGCTCTTTTTGTTCCACGTCTCAGGAGTTGAACCAGCACTTTCCATTCAGTCTTGATGTTTGATGTGCCTACAAATTGCTTGTTAGCCTCAGCTGCCCGGTGCCTCTGCAGAGGTGGAGTAGGAGGGAGCCCTGTTGTCCTGGGGTGAGAATCCTTCCTCGCAAACACTGACTGGAGTGCTGTGCCTGCATCCAGATGTTCCCTTGGTCTAAGCCAACCTGCTGGAAGTTCTTCCTCTTTCCAGGAGCTCCACTGTTGCCTTCTGACCCTGTCCACAGCTGCCCCATCCGCACCCCCAGTTCATCAATCTAGCCCATCATCCTCAGGGAGTTTTGTTACTTGACATCACAGAGTTGGCCTTTGGCAAAAGGCAGGTGTTAGAATAATCCAAGCAGAATCTGTTCTGATGTACTTTTTACTATATTGAGATTGTTTCCTTGGAAACAGGCTAATTTGTTGGTATATTGCACTCATTATCAACAAGCACTAGACAGGAATTTTTTTTGTATCATACGCCTTTCCAAATAGTGCCAGTCACACACAGTGGGCCAACTATGTATTTCGTGTTTCAGCTGCTTACATTTGGGGATATTGAGGCCCAGCATCAGGATTAAAGCTCCTGGTGAGTCTTTTCTCTACCTCGAGACAACCTCTTGTAGTGTTGCCCAGACTGGCCTTGAGTTCCTGGGCTGGGGCAGCTGTCAGCCTCCCAAGTAGTTGGATACAAGCACATGCCTGACATACTCCCTACGACTCCTGATTATAGGTTCAGAGCACAAGAACCTCTCACTGCCTCTTGCAAATAAATGGCCCATTTCTACTTAGGTTTACTTATTTTGATTAGCTTGACACCATCGCAAACCTCTGAATTGCCACTTCTGCCCTTACTGCCACCGGCCCAGCAGTTGGCTCACATTTTCCAAGTCTTAGCTCATTAATCTTTATCTCTGTTAAAATTTTAGGAAACATTCTGTCTGTTTTCCTAAGCAGGCTTCTCCAAGTTGCGTAGGATGCGCCCGACGCAGCAGACCAGGGCCGCAAGACCCATGTGGGCCGAAAGGCAATGGCTGAGCTATCTGTTGTTTCACAGCCATTGGTTGGTGACGGCACAGAGTGCCCCTCTCAGTACTCAGCGGGCACCTGGCTGCTGCTAATCATACAGCGGAGCCCACTTTCCTTAAATGAACCTTTAGTAGCCTAGTGTAATTGTAAGATGTCCTGGCACCTGGGAGCTCTTCCTTTCGCCCTACAGTGGGAGGCTGTGACTGGGCAGCTGGCATACCAGCCTAAAGCCTCGACCCAAGAATGTCTTTTCCCTGACTCCAGAGGACAGCTGCCTCCCTGCCATCTCATGGCTCGGCTGGGCTCTTGCAGCCTGAGAGTGGCCTGTGCATGTGACCTTCCACACCATGCTGCCCACTGACAGTGCTGCACAGTCTCTGCAGCCTGCGTGGGGTGGAATTGGGCAGCTGTCCCCCACCACAACATGTCAGTTTTCCAGTTTGAAAATAACAACCCTCTCATCCTGTGGCATTACCAAGAGGGCGATGAATTCACACTCCAGATGTGGTTGCTTTCCCTGGCAGCGCCCGCCTGTCAGGTTGGGCAGCTGAAGCCAAACCCAAGGTGTTGACTGGGTACCTCTGTTTCTTTTGGCCACGACCTTCTGTTTTCCTTTCTGAGTCAGCACTCTTAGGCATAGATGAGGATGATGGTTCATTTCACTCAGCAGTTTTCAGACTTTTCTGAAACTGGAAAGGTGAGTTCATTAAAGAAGCTGGGATTTTTCCATCAGCCCTCCCTTGCCTCACTGTCCCTGTGACTGGTAGAGGTGGCCAGAGACCGAGTCCTTCCCCTGCCTGCCTCACATACAACGCAGTAGCGATTAGAGGGTGTGGGCACTGGGGCGTCAGTGGGGAAAAGTCAGAGGCCGGGACTGGGAGGGCAGAGGCATCCTCTGAGAGGGCTCTGCTGCCCTTGACAGTGGAGCCTTAGCTTTCTAGCCATTGCCGTCATCTCGGGAAGCAATGCTGAGGTTCAGAGAGATTTAGCTGGAAGCACCATCACCATTGTGATGGTGGACAATCTCGCTGCTCAGATACAGAATGTAGACTGTGACCCAGCCAGTGAAAGGGCAAGGGTGAGGGCCTCATGACACCTTGCCTATTGAGGACACCACAAGTTAACTGTCAGGGCCGGTGTCCTGACAGTAAGCCAAGGTCAGCAAGCAGCTGGCCTGAGACTAAAGAAGCATCGTTGTTTGCATCTCTGAAGAGCCTTGTGCCAGAGAAATCAGAACAATGCTCCGGAACAGTGACGCGCCAGCCTCTGATTCCTGTGTGACCGTAACCAAGGCCTGCCAGAGGAAAAAGGACCCTTCATCCTCTTTTCCTCAGTTGCCCTGAAGTCCTTGGATTTCTTGGACATTTATAAAGAATCACATTTCAGTTCCACAGGAATCAATAATACTTCCGTTTCTAATGTTCAGCACGGGTGTCTTCCCCTCAGGCTTGAGGTTTGTCCTGATGATACTCACAGCCTCTGGCCACCACCACACGCTCTGAGTTTTGTCTGCGTGCCTGACACCATGCTAGGCACTGGGCACACGAAAGTCAAATGCATTCTTTGATTCTGTGTGGGTTTGTAGGCTCTTGAGGCGAGGCAAACAAGTATAACAGTGGGATAAATTATTATGTCTACACCCTGCCTCTTCTCTTCACTAAGTCTTCATGTAGTTCAGTGAACATGCTGCAGTGTTTATTATTAAGAGAAAGAGAAGAAGGGGGGAAGTACAGAAAAGAAAAGCCCATGAGATTCACCAGCAGCTCCTCTTTCTTCTCTGTTCATTGCCATGATTCTTAAAACAGCTGTCTACACTCACTGTCATTTGTTACTCCCCCTTCGCCCTTAACCCAGACCCATTTGGATTCAGCCCTGTGACTCCATCGGAAGAGGTCTTCCTAGCTCCCAGAGACCTTGGGTGATAAGACACTCAGCCCTCATCTCACTTGACTTCCAAGCCCCAGTTCATACTCTGGCCACTCCCTCCTTCTTGAAAGCTTCTCTTCCTGCCTTTATCACAGCTTCATAGTCTCCCGCCCGCCTCCAGGGTTGGGGTTGCTCACGGCATGGTCTTGGTCACCTCATCACACACACGGTCTCTGGGGATCCTCCTCCATGCTCAAACCCACAGCTGTTCACACTTGCTCTTGAGTGCCCCTCGATCTCCATACGTCCCACACTGAGCTCACGTTCTCCCAGCCATGGCTCTCTCCTGATTGCCCTTGTTTCCATTTTTCATCCAGCCATGTAAGCCAGACACCTAGAAAATCTCCTTTATCCTGCCTCTCCCAACTCCTACATCCTGTTGACCACTAGGGCTTGTCCACTGGCCTCTTCTATTTCTTTGAAGCTCATCCCTTCTCCATCTCTACTCCCACCCTCCTTGTTGTCTGTTTTCCACACTGCAGTCCAAGTGATTGTTTCAAAACAACCAGCTCAGGTGCAGTACCTTTTAGAAGCTGTGACAGATTTGAAATGGCTGGAACTTGGGGTGCCTGGAGAAGCAGAGGCCCAGTGAAGATCACATGGGCTCTTTATTTGGGAACTGTCTGTATGTCGTGCATAAAGTATAAGAATAGAAGTTATATTTCTGATAACAAGGAACTGTTCAAAGATTTTATATGAAAATGCAGCATCGCATGTTCACATTTTAGCAAAATGGTTGAGGAGGCCACAGGGAAACTGACTTAGAGGCAGGGTAGAGCTCAGAATGGGAAAGGGGCTGGCGATCAGCTCTTCTGGGTGTTGGGTAGACTGGGACAAAAGGATAAGCTCAGCTTCCCTTTCCTCACAATCCACACTGCCTGCCACCTGCCCCAAATGCAGCAAGCCCGTGTGCCACCCCAGGTCACCCTGTCCAGTTTCTCTCTCACCTCCATTCAAACCATCCCCTCCAGGCTGCCTGCTGTCTTTGTTCTTCCTTACCAGTTCACCTTGGAACTCCTGTCAGTCTTTGTACCCCAAATGCCCTCATGCCTCCACCATCCCCAAACCTAGAGCCTAACTCGGGGCCTGTCCCAGCTCCCCGCTCTCTAGATCTTGCCCTGCTCCAGATAGCAGTGTCGGCAGTAACACATTGGGTGGCGGAGGAACCAGAGAGTTCATCTAGGCCTTTGCTTAACACTGAAGAAAAGGGAGACCCAGAGCAACTTAGCGACCTCTAATGAAAGAGCGGGATTATGGATGGAGTCACTGCACGTTTTTTCCTATACCACAGCCTGCATCACCTTAAGCATTTATCCTCTGTGTTGTTTTACCTTTGTATCGCTTAATCCTAACTGGACTGCGCTGAGAGGAGGTACTGCGTAATGTTCAGGATTATTACTTCTGAGTCATATATGTGGTTCGGATCAAGCCCTGCCATCTGCCTGACTTTGGAAAACTCACTTGCCCTCTGTGCCTTATTTCCACATCTCTGAAAATAGGGTAATAACTACCCACTATTACAGAGTTATTGGGAGGACTGACATACTCCGTGCAAAGTGTTTAGAACAATGCCTGGATGCATTAGTCAGCTTTCCATCACTGTGACAAGATATCTGAGAAGATCAACTGAAGAGGAAAAAAAGATTCGTTTTGGCTCACAGTTATAGGGGGTTCAGTTCACAGTTTGGTCCTTGGCTCTGTGGTAAGGCAGGACATTGTGGTGGTGAGTACATGGTAGCCCAAAGCTGCTCACCTCATGGCAGGCAGGAAGCAGAGAGCCAAGAAAAGGTAGGCAGGGTCCCAATATCCCTTCAAGGCCCCGCCCCCAGTGACTTCACTTCCTTCTTCTCAGCCCCAACTCCTGAAACCTCCACCACCTCCCAGTAGCATCACCAGCTGGGGACCACGCCTTTAACACTCAGCCTCTGGGGACCTTCCAGATCCAAGCAGTGGCCCCAGCCTATTGTAAAGATCCCACAACATTCTACAGTTGATTTCTAATGGCTTGATGTCTAAGTGGAATGAGAAGTTCCTGAAGGCAGTGAACATGTCCATTTCTTTGTTGCACACTTCCACAACATTTCCCTGGTCCTGTACATTGATGAGGCACCATCCTACCCTCTTTGGCAGTGAGGACTCTAGCCTGTTGCCCAGAGTCAGTAAGCAGGTGGATGAGACTGCACGACAGCACCATGCATAACATTCTCCCTGGCAGAGCAATCCCCAGAGCTCCAGAGCAGAATGATGGAGATGACCAGAGGGTCTGAGCAGGGGTACTCCTGGAGGATCCTGGGGTTGGGTTAAGCAAGGGAGCACTGTGCTCTCTTTGTGGGAGGAGCCACCCTTGACTGGCAAGTTCTGTTAGTGACTGGCCTATGCCACGGTAATGCTGTGTTCACAGCCTCAGGAAACCCATAGAACAAAACTGCAGGAGAAATTTACCCTGCCCCTGGAGGTTGATTTAATTGCTGCAGAGATCCTTGTGCGGGAACTAGGAGAGTCCTGTGCATTGCAGAAATCCCTACACTGTGCTTTTTCTGGGACCAAGGCCAGTGCATGGAGGAGAAGGCTAAATAGTGGGGTAGGCACATTCTCGTGGAAACTGGACTGGGAGACACCCCACACACACCCCAGAGCACTAGGCAGCCAGGCCAGGCAGGAACACAGGAAGATGCTGAGTGTGTGTTATGTAACTCCAGCCCACTCATCAACAGAGAACCGAAAATAGCCAGTCCCAGGAGGGATTTCCCCTTCCCGTTCAGAGCCCAGGGCAGAGACTGTTCCCTTGGGAGCCTGGGGATGTGTCTGGCCACAGAGTTCAGCCCACCTCTGGCTCCAGGCTGTGGAGGGAACCATGCAGCCTGGCCCGAGAGCTGTGGGCTGTCAGTGTGGCTCAGGCCTGCCACACCTTCCTTTCCACAGTGCAGAGGGCAGGGCTGTGGGTTTTGGCTTGGGACATCACAGGGCCCTGGAGTCACGTAGACCTGGTGACCTGGAGCACACAGCGTTATACTGGTTTCCTGCTCCTCTGTGATGGTTGTTGAAGAGCTCCCCAGAGATGTCTAGGACATATGTGAGATCTGACTTGGGGTGACTGGGAGATCACCGCAGATGGGTCAAGGCTTCCAGCACATACCCCTTGTATTTCTTTGACCACTTCCTGTTTACATGGCTGCCCATTCCGAGAAGGGAGAAGACAGGATTGTGGGGCAGGCGAGTGCTGTGGGAGAGGAAGATGTTGGGGCAGGAAAGAGGTGGAGAGGGAATTCTCAGGAGTGTGAGGAGAGAGGACAGATGCTCGTGGAGGATGCTTAGGAGAGGCGGAAACCAAGAGGAAATGGTGAGAGGGGGAGAAGTGGGGAATGAGCGTGTGTGTACGTGGAGTGTGAGAGACAGGTAGTGGGTGTGGGGGAGAGAGGGAGACGGCACTGTGAGGAGAAACCTTCCAGGTCTCAGCTCCATGACACTAAGAGCATCCAGGATGACAGCCAGAATTTACTGGGTGCTTGCTAAGCACCAAACACTGTTCCACGTGCTTTGTTCTGGATGACTTAATCACACAGCCACCCTATGAGGGGGCCCTTCTGTCAGCCCTGTGTAGAGAGGAAGAGGAGCTAAGACAGTCCTTCAGCCTCAATCACTGCTGGTCACAGCAGGTCCAGGAGGCAGCCCAGACCGCCCGACTCTGGAACCACGTTCCACAGGCTCTGCTACCCGTCACCCATGCTGCGCGATCCTCTTCATCCTCGGCCCTTGCAGAATGCCCACCACCTGCTTCTGGGGCTGCCCCACGCCCATCAGATGCCGCCAGCCCTTTTCTCCCGCCCTTCCTTTGGGATGGTGCTGTGTGCTGCTGCGGGTCCCCTCCTGTGCCTGTCACTGACCTGGTCACCTTTTGTTCCCAGAAGCCCTCGGCCACAAGTGGGCCCCTCACATTTGCCCTGAGGATGGCTGTCTCCAACTTCCTGCATTGCTCACCTTCCGTCACATTCACAGCAATTTTAGCTCCCATTTTCTGGGTGCCCTGTGGGCCAGAGACCACATTAGAAGCTTGATCTGCACTGATGTTTCTGTCGATGTTGCTGCAAAGAAAGCATCATCCTCACTGACAAGAGGGGATGGGCTGGGCACTTGTAATCCCAGCACTGAGGAGGCTGAGTCAGGAAGATGGCCCTGAGTGCAAAGCCAGCCTGAACTACATAGCAAGACTCTGTCTCAAAAAGTGGAGATGATCATTGGAGAGGTTTAGGGACTTGTCCAGGGCGGCACAGAGAATGGTGGGGAAGGACGTGATCCAGCACCCACCTCTGGGATTTTCACAAGTTCATTACCCCATTGAGCTCCTCCAGGAGGGGCCCTAATCCCTCAGCCCTGCCCCTCTGCTCCCAGTGTTCTCTGCTACCCTCTCTTCAGAGTTTGCCAGGCCCTTCATCCCTTGTTTCCCCCAGAACCTTCTCCAGAGTCTTTCATCAGAAGGACACACTGGTATATCCACCTGCAAAATCCTCGTCCTCCCTGCTCCTCAGCCCTCCTTGTCCCTGCACGGCCAGGGTGCTGGTGTGAGCTGCCTACATCACTATCACTGGGCCCACTTGCTAGGCTCCCTGCATGCTGGAGTCTGTCCTCACTGCTCACTGCCACCCCCTCACTAGCATCGAGGATGCCAGCAGCAGCGGATCTGCCCTTCTTGACTTCCAGGAAGCTTTATCCTGGGCTTCCTCACCACTCTTTTGGCTTCCAGGCCCGTGACCCCCTGCAGCCCCATCTCCCTCTGAATAGCTAGCTTTCTGTTTTATAAAAAAAGGCAAAGAGGCTTGGCCTTTGCAACACACACACACACACACACACACACACACACACACACACAATTTTGCTGATGGAAAGCTGTTGAGTTCGATAGAGCTAAATTTCTGTATAAATAGGCACATTTAAACTTCCTGTCCATTTAGCCATCAATCACTGTTACAAAGGTAGCCGTACTAATAACTCGCACGTGTAGCGGGTCACGGTGTACACAGTGCTTTTGCATGACTCTTCAGTATCCCTGTCTGTGTGCAGTAGAAACACTTTTACATTTGCTCAATAGGAAATAGGCATCATTAAATTCCGCTCTGCCCTGGCAGCACTCTCAGCTTGGTTTGGATGAGCACTAACCAGAGTCCTGTGGGTGTTATTAATCTGCGTGGCTGGTGATTGATAGGTTATTGATCCTGGGAACAGGGCCAAAGGACCCTGGTCACTTGTATGGTGTGTTCCTACTAGGGGTTAGAAGGGGCCGGGGCCGAGCAGATGTGGGAAATCTCCAGCAGACAGGGTGAGGCCCAGCTGCAGGCCCTGAGACACTGGGATCAGCAGGAAGTGGGGACAGCCCTATCTAGTTTTTGACACTCCACACAGGTTGTGCTTTCTAAGGGAGACTTGGAAGCTTTAAAGCAGATGGCAAGTAGTTGTCTTACATGCTGGCTCCCACCAGTTGGGAGGATGACCTGTGGTGCTGTGGAATCCTCAAAGTGGGGTTCTGAGGCCAAGCCCGGCCCTGGAAAAAGGACTCTGTTATCAAACCACACAGCCGGCCTCAAGTGTGAGTGAAGGAGGACACAGCGATGTGTGGCAAATCTTTGCCATAGTAGCATTACGTTTTCTGGTGTGTGTGTGTCTGTGTGTGTGTGTGTTACTGGCCTCTTGCATGCTAGGCACCCCTAAGCTGCCTGCCTGTAACCCCAATTAGAACTGTTATGCGTGTCATTAGGTCAGGAATTCCATCTGCTTCAGCAATTTCACCCAGTGTGGACCTTGGACTTCCTAAGTCGACTTGCTTTGGATGGATGCCAAAAAGCCACAGTGATGAGCATTTCCCGTGTCGCACAGTCCCTCGGTTGCACTTGTCTGTTGGCCTCCAGCATGGACAAGCTGTTCCTGCTGTCTGCCCACAGCTCCTCTGCACTCCTGCTGTCCCGTTGCATCTTCACTGTGCTCTGTTTCTCTGCAAGAAGTCATGGGACCTCTGGCAAGTCACCTGCTCTGCTCTCCCCTGACCTCGACTCCTGTTCCCTGGCCTCTGAACCCTCCAGCTATGCTGACCTCCGTTGACCTTGGGCTGGGTTTTAGAGCTCTGGGGCCTGCGCGCTCACTGATGTGCCCACAGCAGGGGGCTTCCCACCACTCAGCCACCATGGTGGACAGCAGCGTCGCAGGCGCCCCTGCCAGGTGGCTGTCTCTCTGCAGTGGGCACCCCTATTCGTGCTGATGGCCGGTCACAGGGCGGCAAATCCTCTCCTCAACCTCTGCCCTTCACCGCACACCCAAATCCTTCAGCGGAGTAACATGCTGCCTCCTTCCTCTCTGAGTCTTTGACATGTTGGAATATTGTGTTGAATTGTATGTGGATACTTTTATATTGCTGCCAAAAGTGGAGTCAGAAAGCAAATAGTGCCCTGTAGGCTGGCCTGTGAGCTGTAAATACTGCACTGAGGGTCTGGAGTGTGGCTTGGTTGTAGAGTGCTTGTCTAGAATAGATAAGGTCCTGGGTTCCAACCCCAGCACTGCCAAAAAAAGGCACTAAACTCACCTTTGACTTCTTGTACTTTGGTTTGTGGGGTGATGAATTATGCCAGCCCTGAGAGTGCCAGAGCCATATTGAAAACTTACCTCTGAAGTGGATGGATATCTGAAACACACTTTGAAATGCATTTAAAAAATTCAAATGTGTGGGTGAATAGCCGGACATGTGATAGGGCCACCCATAGCTTTCCATTTTGAGTAGAATCTGGGCGGTACTATGTGGAAGCTCACTGCACAATCCTTTGAACTCTACCACAGGTTTGGAAACTTCCATAATAACATTGGGGGGGGAATTGCCCCTGACAGTGAGCCGGTTTAATTTAAACCAGGCTCTTGACCGAGGTCGCCTTGAGGCTGGGGAGCTGCAGGAGTTGTGCACATTAGATTTGTTTCATCTGTGAAGACTTCCTGTGGAGGTCTCTGCTGTCCAGGGCACACACAGGTGGAGTGGGCAGGGCAGTGCTCAGTCTGGGCACAAGTTCCTGACCTTGTGCTGCTGTCCCCCACCAGGCCACCCCGTGTAACCCTTGAGCAGCTGGGGCTCTGCACCCTCCTACAGCATCTGTGTCCTGTGCCAGCTCCTCCGCAGCCTGAACTGTGTTCCTTGGCCTCCTCTTGGTCTGGCTGCCTCTCCTGTCCTGCCGGGGACCTCGCCATCTGCCTCAGTGCCGCCTGTGAAATGTGCTGGGGCCTGGGGCCACCTGGGCAGGCGAAGAGGCCAGGCTGTGTGGGAGGCTCGGAGACCAGGCTGCTCCAGAAGGCCTCACTGTCCCCTGCAGGTCACAGGCACATGGAGCCAGGGAAGCAGGGCCAGGGAGTTAAGTGGCTAGTGAAGAGGCTCTAGAACTAAGTCCTCACTTACATCGAGGGTCACACTCATTAATGGTCACAGAGAGGTGCTGGCAGCCAATACCAGCAGGAGTGACTCAGAGGTGAGGGACATGCACGGGTCATCACCCCACAACTCCCCACATTGCCTCTACAGTCTCCCACTAGCTTATGGACGACCACTCAGTAAATCCAACACTCGGTTTTATTAGTGATACCAGCCTTAGCAAAATGGCATTAGGAAGGAAGACACGCTGCAGAAATAGCACAAAGGAGATTGTTTAGAATGAAGAGCTGTTTGTAGCACTGCATTCTCCTGCTCATAGTGTTGAAAACTGAGAAGCATGGTCAGGCCATTGGTCCCCTGGGAAGACAGCACTGTCCATGCCTTTCACATCCAACGCACTCACCAACACACAGTCCTCTGGACTGCGATGCCTCTACCCTTGACCCCTGCAGAAGCCCAGGTGGTATCCCTTCTGTCCACAGGCTGTGGCCACCAGGACCACTCCCAGCAGGCAGTGGATACTGGAGCCAGGCTACCTGGATTTGAGTCTGGGCTGTACTGCCACCAGCTGTGCGGGCTTCAACAGGCTGCTTCATCTTTTCGTGCCTTAGTTTTATCACTCATAAAATCCTTCGTACTAATCCCTGCCTCCTAGGGTTATTGTAGGAAGGAATCAAATGCAAAGTTTGGCAAACAGTGTATGACATCAGCACAAAGAGCGCTAGTCAGGGCCGCTCCCCTGTGTTTCTCTGACTTCTGCTCCTCCAGCCTCTACTTCGGGACTGCAGGGTCGCAGGCTCGAGCAGGAAGCCAGCATCTCACTGGGGCTGAGGGAGGACAGCTGTGCCGGTTTGGGTTGTGGCTGTAACAAATTACCACACGTTTCGTGACAGAAAGCAATGTGGATTTACTCCCTTACAGTTCTGGAGGTCAGAAGTCTGAATTCATTTTCCCTGGGCTGAAGTCAAAGTGTCTGCAGGCCGCACTCCCTCCTAGGCTCCAGGCAGAATGCGCTCCTTGTTTTTCCAGCTCCTAGAGCTGCATTCCTTGCATTCCTTGGCTCGTGGCTTCATACTCTATCTTTGAAGCCAACAGTAAAGCATCTGGCTGCTTTTGTCCCTCAGCCACTTTCCTCTGTAGTCAACCTCCTTCTTTTCCTCTTGTAAGAACCTTGTGACCCTCAAAGCTCAAAATCCTTACCTTTGTCTCATCTGCCAAGTTTTGCCTTGTAGCATCCACAGATTTTGGAGATTAGGGTGTGGACATATTTGGACCAGTGTGAGTTTAACAACTGAGTCAGGAAACTTTCCTGGGTGGTGGTCCTGTGGCACCAGGTGGCCACATTCTGGACTGACTTGGAGCACCAGCCCGGACCCTGCTGGGCCACACAGTTCCCTCCCCATCAGCACTGGACCCTCTTTGCCTCTCTCCAGGCAGGCTGCGGGCAGAGTCGGCGTCTCCTTCCCTGTGGGATCCCCCGTGTGGCACACAGCGGGCACTGGGGGATTATGTGTTCATGCCTGAAGACCAGCAGGCCCTGATGCCATTACATAACCTTTTAGGCCATGGAGAGTGTCACTGTGGAGAATGCAAGTGCCACGCAGGGTACATCGGGGACAACTGTAACTGTTCGACAGACATCAGCACATGCCGGGCCAAGGACGGGCAGATCTGCAGTGACCGTGGGCACTGTACCTGTGGGCAGTGCCAGTGCACAGAGCCTGGAGCCTTTGGGGAGACGTGTGAGAAGTGCCCAACCTGCCCAGATGCCTGCAGCACCAAGAGGTAACAGCCCCTCCTGTCACCCAGCCAGGCAGCCCCCACACTGGCGCCTCCACTCCCTACCACCTGGCCTTCCAGCCACCCCGCCTGGCTCCTACTGACACTCTGAAATAGCAGCTTTGAATGCTGGTTCTATGGGGATTTTGTAAGAAAACAAAAACCAGAACACAAAAACAAGACCGCTATTCTAGTCCTAAATGAGAGTTTCGAAGCTACAGGATTACTGAGTTAAGTGAAATTAAACTGGTGTTGGTACCAAACGTGGTGCCTTCTCCAAGCCTTGAGTGCAGTATTGTGTGTTTTCAAAAGGGAATGCAGTGTGCACCTTTTTTCACATGCATTTGAGCCTCCCCATTAACATCTCCCCGGCAGTGTTTCACAGAACCCCCGTGTGGGAACTGCTGCTTTAAACAAAACATCATCAGAAGGTAAATGGGATAGAAAGGCACCCGACCCAGATAAGGCCGGCCAGAAACAAGCACAGTGGCTTTGGGATTTTCTGCTCCATTTATGCTGATAATGGAGTGCCAGCTCTGCGCAGCCGCTGAATGTGGAGATTGTCTGGACCTGGCCTGGCCACTGCTAGCCCATTCAGGTCTCACAGCAGTGCCGACCTCCCCGCAGCACTGCCTGAGCACTACCAGAGAGGGGGAGGGGGAGCCACGGAAGTTGAGACTCACTGCTGCCTGGAGTGCAAGAGTGACATTCGCTCTTGACATGTGCTGCTAAAATAGCTATGTCATCATCTGTGCTGAGGAGCCAGGGGCACAGACAAGCGGAAACCAGTCACAGCAGACCGAGTTTCTCTTTGGCTGGGGAACACACTGGGTACTTTCTTTTGGCACATTTCCTTCCCAAACGTCTGGCCCCAGCTAATAATGAAATGAGTTCACGCTCCCGGAGCCTGCAGTGGCTACCGGTCAGCTCATGCTCAGAAAGGCCCTAAGTGGAGAGCTTTGACTCGGCACTGCCCCAGACTGTCCAGGTGTGGATAATTGGAAGTTGGCTTCCAACAAGAGACAAGCTAGCCAGGGCCAGGATTTGTCTTATTTAATTGTGGGGAGTGAGAAGAGTCAAGGAGAGGAGTACAGATCTCTCAAGGAGCCTGGGGCCTCCAGGGGCCTCCAGGGGCAGGGGATAGCTGAGGCCCAGATCGAAGCAGCTTGGCAAGAGGCCGAGGTCCTGGTGCAGACTCAAATCGCTGTGCTCAAGCGAGCTAGAATCACAGGCCTTGCTAGCATGTTGTGTTCAAGGAAGGCGCCCCCACCAGCAGAACCCTGGAGAGCATCACTCCCAGTCCTGGAGACACACAGGGCCCTGGGGAGTAGAAGCCCAGCTGGACAACACACACTGGATGAGTAAAAGGAGTGGGGCCCTCAGTCTTCCCTCTGCAGGAGCAGCAAGGCCATGTCGGATCCACTTCCGGTCAGTTCAGAGGCCTCTGAGGACAAGAGCCCTCGCTTTAAAGGTTTAGCACCTTTATTTCCTAGAAGACATAGTCCCAGTCATTTATTATCCATTGCACACTGCCAAGGGAGCAGGAGGGCAAGCATCCCTGTTCCTTCATATTTGTCTCCAGCCCACACTGACCTTCTGTCTCTTTCACAGCCTCATTGAAAAAAATTTGTTTTCAACAAAGTCCTTTTGATAGTGATCTGCATCAGGCTGTTTCCTATTTGCTGCTTTGCTGAGAGCCACCAGGTTTTGGATGTCCTGTGTCCTTTTTTTCCTGGGGTTTCAGGGCAACCAATCTCTGCTTTCTAGAACTAACCAGACACACTCTTCACTCTGGATGGGTTCACACTTGGCCCCAGCTGATTCCAATTAGCAGGCTCTGCGCGGAGTCTCTCAGAGACTTGTTTTGTTAAAAGGCCAGACTTACTTTAATACATAACTGCAACATATCGCATGCTTTAGTCACTAAGGAAGCATACACATTAGACTCGTATGTCCCCTGCGTGCTTCCCAGAAGAAGTTGGGAACTGAGGTTTCACTGTAGCAGGGCAGGGTCCCCTGGTTCTGAGCTGTGTGCTGTGTGCTGGTCCAGGAGGCTGGCAGAGGGCCAGCGGGTCAGCATGAATGACCAGAGCAGAGCCGCCCCTTCCTGGCCCCCAGCCAAGCCTCCCTCCCTCCCTGCCCCAGTCCTCAAGGCCCAACTGTCAGAGGAAACGCAGGCCTTACCGGCCCATTTCCAACTCCACAGTGTTTCCATGAAGTCAGTCCCAGGAGAATGGGATTTGGGGCCAGTGCTGGTACAGTTGAATTCCTGAGCATATCAGTACCCCGTTGAAGTATTCCCCCTCTCTGTACATGTCTGCCCATCCCTTCTTGAGGTTGGGAAGCAGGGGAGGAGCTGTCTGGGAGGCCGGACACCTGAACACAGTCCCACTCCACCATCAACTGCATGGGCCTCATTTTTCTCTGCTGTAAAGTAAGGGGACTGAAATCATCCCAGGCTCCCACCTGTTCTGGTCGTCCACAGCTCCTGCCGGACATCTGAAGATGGAGCAGTTAAGCCTTTGGGGACCCACATTGTTGAGCTCAGTTTCCAGGTGAACATCACACAGCACTAACAGCCACGTTCATTTCCTCTTTTCCGAAGAGACTGTGTCGAGTGCTTACTGCTCCACTCCGGGAAGCCTGACAACCAGACTTGCCACCACCCATGCAAGGATGAAGTGATCACGTGGGTGGACTCCATTGGTGAGTGTGACAGTGGCGAGCACCTAGGCGATTCCTCCACAGGAGGGCGGGCTGAGTCTCGAGTTAGGAAGCATAGCCTCTAAAAGTCAGGCGTCAAACGGTCGCACAATCCACCAGTTCACTCCCAGGCATCTATGTGCCCGGGAGATTATGTCTGTCTACACAAAACTGGTGCACGAGTGTTCATAGCAGCGTGGATTCTAATAGTCACAATCTGGAAACAACCCAGGCGTCCATCAGCTGATGACTGCTAAACAAAGCATGTGCTATCCATAGAACAGAATTGTATAAAAACTCAGTGCTGAGTGAGAGGAGCCAGGCAGAAAAGCACACCCAATTCTCTTTTATGAAATGTCCAAGACAGGCAAAGGCTCTGGGACAGAATGGAGACTGTGGTCAGGCGCTGAGGAGAAGGGACACTGGGACTGGCTGCTGGCCCATGTGTGGATTTCTTTCTGCAGTAATGGAAATGTTCTGACATTAATAGGAATGGTTATGTAACATGGATTTACTAAAACTGACTGTACATTTTGAAATGGTTAAAACGGAGAAAAGAGAAAAGCTGTGCCCCTGGAAGGTGGACTGCACCTCGGGCTCCACTTGCTGGCGGGCGCCCTCGTTTGACCCCAGCTCCACAGATGCCCGGCCCGGCCCCTGCTTGTCTTCGTGCTGGCGGCCTGCTCTGTGGACTTCTTGTTCCCACTCCCTGGTGTTGAGTGACCGCTGGACTCCATCGTGGCTCCGGCACCTGTCAGGTTGTGTATCCTTCTCCCGAGTGCTCAGTTAACACCTGCTACATGCAGATGCTCTACTGAGCCCACCACAGCCAGGCCCACATGCCGTCTTCCTGCCTGCTCCACCTTGCTGTCCAGGGCCCGGCAGAGGCCAAGTCTGCCTTCAAGGCTGGGCTGGTTCCCCTAACTATGCACATGTTGTCACGACAGAGCAGAGCTGCCTTCCTGCCTCCCACGAACCGCTTCCCAATCCAGCCCTCGGACATGCATGTTCCAATTCACTTGCTGCTCTCCTCCCTTCTCCTGGGCTTTTTGAAATACACACACACCCTCATGACGAAAGCCTGCAAGGAAAGCCAGGCCCTCGTGTTTGATAACCACAGTAATGTATCTGCTTCTACTTACAGCCCTTCTGCTCAACCAGGAGGAACAGGCAGGAGCTGAACGAGGAGCCTTTCGTGTCTTCACACAAACCTTCTATCGTTCTGTTGCCACCTTCTTTCCTTTTTCTTTGCATTCCTCTTCTCCTTCGCCTCCCTCTTCTCCTTTGTCTCTGGTTCCTTTCCCTCCGGAAGACCTAGCCCTCTCCCAGGGAAGCCGTGGTGTGCAGACAGGGCCTGGATAGGGCCGGGTCGGGGAGGCAGTTGAGGAAGGGACTTCTTCCCATGGAGCACCGAGGCCAGCTGGTGTCCGGGACAGGGCTGGGGTGTGACTTGCTGCATCTCAGGGCGTCGGCTCTTTACCTACAGCTCAGGGAAGAGCTGCCTGCTTGCCTGTGCCATGGACTGAGCTGTTTCCCAGATGTAGACTCTCTCTCAGGCCTCAAGGCGTCAAGGCGGGTGGGGGCCAGGGAAATCTTTTCTTCTTTATCCCTCTAATTTCCATCCAATCCTGTTCACCAATGCCTACCCCCAACCATTAAGACTTCTTTTATTTCACATCACCCCCAGAAAACACTTCAGAGGGTCAAAGATCTTCTGATGTGATCCATGTGTCCCCAGAGCAATAAACTCAGCCCTGGCCTGTGGGCTTGATGTGAGAAACTTGAGCCCATTTAAAAGCACCACCACCCTTTCAGGGCTCTGCCCCCCTTCCTTCTTTGAGGTGCCTGGCTCCCCTGGGAGCCATCAGCTCTGGGTTGCCCAGCAGTGTGCTCAGAGCCTCCTGCTGCTTCTCTTCTAGTCAGTGATGAACAGGACGCCGTGCTCTGTTTCTACAAGACTGCCAAGGACTGTGTCATGATGTTCACCTACACCGAGCTGCCCAGCGGGAAGTCCAACCTGACTGTCCTCAGGGAGCCAGGTGGGTGGGAGACTCAGGGTCCCGGCCCTCTTGGCCAGCCCCCGGTTCTGGTTTCTGGTGCCATTCCCTGCTCAGGGATTCTCTGTCCTCTCACCATCCCTCATGGAGGGTGGGCTAGAAGGCCACTGCCACCCCGCTTCTAGAGCTTAGAAGGAAGATGGTCGCACAGCTGGGGGCACATTGCAGGGACAGAGCTCTGGGCAGTGGGAGCCCTGGGAAGACAGGGCCTGCCTGCAGGGAGTCATCTTAGAGGACACTGAGCACCCTTATCCTGTGCAACTCCTAGAAGGGGCTGCTGGCTCTGTATGGAGATGCAGGGCTGGGGTCATCCCCTGTTTCAGGTACACGTGCAGCCCTGGGTGCTGTGGCTGCTGCCTCCCACAGCGGGTCTCACAAGGACAAATGGAGCTGGGCACAGCCCTCCTGCCTGCTGCCATGCTGCTGGGCCACAGAGGAGGCCAAGCTTTCATCCAAACACTGACACTTCTGCCTTGTGTTGGGGCCCAGGGACCAAAGCCTATGCCTTGGAGTCACTGGGATTTCTAGCTCACCCTTTCATCCTTCTCTGGAATAAGGAGGGGGTGAGAGGGAGGAAGCAGAAAAAGATTTGCTGTCTTCAATTCACAGCCTTGCAAACTCTTATTCTAAATCCAGCCAAACCACATAGTGAGCCTGCTACAGGCCAAAGGTAGAGGGAAGTGAGGGAGCAGCCCAGGATGCACGCCTGCAAGAGTGAGCCTTTGTTCCCAGGCTGTTTTTGCAGTTCTTTAGAAATAAGTACATTTCCTCTTAGGGGCTCCACACTCAGGGTTTAGCAGTGTTGACCGTCCCCAGCCCAGCCCTTATGGAGAGGGCTCATGCTACTTCCTGTGGCCCAGGCAGCCCCTGATCCAGGGAAATGCAGCCATGCTTAGTGCTGTCATTGTGGACTTTGCCATCAGCTGGCTGTGTGGCCTTAAAACAGTCACATCCCTCTTGGAATCTCTCACTGCACACTGTGGGAAACGTCTGCCTCCGGCCCATCTGAGGCTCACAGAGGCAACATGGGATCTGAGAGAGCAGAGAGGAAGCCTCTGGAGAGGTGACCTTTCATCTCAGAGATGTCCAGGCCAGGGGAGGGAGTGCGGGGTGCGGGTGCTGGTGTCCTGGCATCTGGCCCCTGGCCCCTGATACCTCCTGGTCCCCTCCAGAGTGTGGAGCCACCCCAAACGCCATGACCATCCTGCTGGCTGTAGTGGGCAGCACCCTCCTGATCGGGATTGCACTCCTGGCCGTCTGGAAGCTGCTTGTCACCATCCACGACCGCAGAGAGTTTGCAAAGTTCCAGAGTGAGCGCTCCAGAGCCCGCTACGAGATGGTAAGCCCACGGGAAGGGGCAGAGAAGAGACTAGAGGCATGGCTGTGTTTGACCCTACGTGAGTGCCAGAGGTCCCTGGCATCACTGGCATTAAAAACAATCAGGGTTGGGGGTACCTCTGTGGTAGAGCACTTGCCTAGCACACAGAGGCCCCGGATTTGACCTTTGAGCCCCAGTACCAAAAAAAAGAAGGACAAGAACCCATATACTCACAAGGCTTGCCCATTACTAGGCAGTGAGAGGCTCACAGCCCTGGGCACAGAGGGCCTGCACTGTGCCCTGCCCAGGCCGGCCCGGGAGAGCTGTGGGGTGGAGGATCCAGGCACGCTGGGGGACAGCAGGCCCATAGGGCAGCTCCTCAGGCCCTGGTCTCTCGGAGCACTCAGGAGTGGTCAGTGTTCGTATGCACAGGTCGGTCTCCCCAGGGGACTGCGGGCTCAGGAAGACCATACACAGACTAAGTACCCACCAAATCCCCAGAGTCAGTGTCTGTTAAAGTTGAGACCTTCTGACCCAGGCTCTCATTTCTGAGATGAAGAGTAAAAGTTCTGAGAAGAGAAGGGATCCTCCCCGGGACACAGAGGCAGGCAGAAGTGGAGTGTGCCAGAGCAGTGTCATCTCCCACCCGCATGCTCCACTGATGGAGAAGTGGTGTCCAGGTCTGAGTCTGTTAGTGTGGATGAGGAAGTAACCTGTGTCCTCTTCCCTTCTGGGCCCTGCAGGCCTCGAACCCCCTCTACAGAAAGCCTATCTCCACACACACCGTAGACTTCACCTTCAACAAGTTCAACAAGTCCTACAATGGCACTGTGGACTGAGAGTGCCCCCTCCTGGAGGGCTGGAGGGACCAAGGACAAGGTCAGCCTGGAAGGCCCAGGACAGCTCCCGGCTTGGTCACAGCTCCCTAGACAGGCGAGCAGAGATGCCCTTGCAGCGAGCAGGGCAAGGAGCCCACTGCTGCACAGAGGGGACCTGGCCATTGCTCGGCTGCCCGCACTCCACACCAGGAAGAGCACGGGGACCTCAGTGCTTGCGGCTTTCCCTGCCACCTCCAGCCTGTCTCCACAAACTGCTGAGACCCTGGCTGCGTCTCCCTTTCAGCTGGTTGGACAGGAAGGCTCCAGGGAAGGCTCAGAGGATGTAAAACCAGTGTGCAGCCTGGCTTCTTTCGTGTTGATCATTTTATATGAAATAAAGAGATCATGCATTTATGGTGTATCCCTGCTTACTGAGGGTTGTCTGCCTGGTGTCTGTGCCTCCTGTGTGGTGTTGGTGACGGGATTGTTCGGTGCCTGTTGAAGGCACGCGGTTTGCAAATGTTCGTTTTCCTCTCCTGTCCATGTTTGTTTAGTATTTTGTAATGAAGAGGAAAGAGATTGTCTGGGATTGAAAGTAAAGACTGAAACCAAATGAGCTCGTGTTGCCTGGTTCTCTCTGGTGTGTGTGTTCCTTTCGGAGTGGTCTCGAATGCAGCCCGTTGGGGACTGGCACGGCCAGGTGGCTTTCAGAGGCCATTGTGAGCAAGTCCAGACTGGGCTTACCAAGCGGGCTCCTTGAGGTGCTTGAGCAGGTACCTTTAGACCCTCCCCATTGGCTTAGAGAGAATTCCAGGCTAGAAAGCAGGCTAGAAACCGTCCTCTGGCCTCTCCGTGCTCTGGCACACTGAGACTTGGAGTCGATAGTGCAGACAACAGGGTCAGGCTGTGGCTTCCACACAGCCCCTTCTTACACTTTGGCATCGATGACAGCTCCTTTCTGGTGCCTTTCCCACCAAACTCCATGTCCTACCCACAGCCAAAGCACAATTTATTTCGGCTTTTATTTCCTACAGAGCCTTGAAGTCCCCTCAGGTTCCTATGTCAGATACAGAGAAGATCCCAGAGGTCATCTGACCCTGTACCCTTATTTGTAGGAGAGGAAGTAGATTCTCCGAGGAGAAGTGGCCTGCCCAAGTGTCAGGCTCATGACAATCTGGGATGAAGACCCTGCGCTCACAGCTGACCGAGCCACTGACCCCCACCACCGCTCGTCCTCGTGAAATCCTTTCCCTCTTGGCGTCACTTCGGGCTCTTGTGCCCTGGCTCCAGAGTCATCTGTTCTCAGCCTTGGAGCAGATTCTCTGCTTCCTTTTGCCAACACCAAGACCAATGCCGGTCAGTAAACAGGGATGATTCCTTGGGGCAAAAAGAACAGATTCTGGGTTTCCTTCCTTTTCTGTAACTTGGGGAGGCTGCCCTGAGTCCTTTACAGAAGAAAGCCAAATGTAAATGAAAACATATGACAGATAAATAAAGTGGTGGTTTTTGAGACTTTCTAAATTGAGAAAAATAAATGATCTTGGAAGAAATTTTTAGATTTCTCTCCTATTTGATTGTGAGTTTCCTAGAGACAAAGTATTAAGGTGTTCAAAGTTCCTTTTTCTAGACAGCTCTGTGAGCGCTCTGCATTCTTGGGCCATAAATGGACACTAAGGCAGTGATGGTGAACCTCTTGGAGACCAAGTGCCCAAACCACAACCCAAAACCCAAAGTGCCAACACTGCAGTTATATCTGAATGCTGAGGTTTCAGTTTAGAAAAAACAGCTCATACATTAATATCTTTTGTCTCAAAAGAAAAACACAACAGCAGGCATGCCATAGGTTCGCCACCTGTACCCTAAGGGATGATTGTCCCCGATTTCACCTGATGGTGAAGTCAGGGAAGTTTCACCCATGACTCTAGAGCAGTGATGGCGAACAGCCAGCTATGGCCGTGTGCCATGGGTTTGCCACCACTGCTCTAGAGGGAGGGATGTGAGGACCGGACAGCCACCCACAGTGCCCTGCTGCCCCCTCCTGGAAACTCTTGGCAGAGTTCTCACAGTTACACAGAGCACTGAAAGTGACAGCAAGGACTATATTCCTCCTTTTACAACACCCTAAATGGTACCTAAGATTTTTATTGGCTTATATGAACAACTTAACTTTTTTCTAATGATACAGAATTCTAGATAGAAAATAAAGATCATAGAGAAAGTAAGAATCCTTTAGGATCACACCACCCAGAGGTACCTACTCTTGACTTTTGCTCTATCTTGGATCTTAAATGACCCCAAAGGCTGGTGTAGTAAAGGCTGGTCGCAGGCTTGGTGTTCTAACTGGGAGGTGGAAACAGGTGGGGCCCAGCAGGACAGCTCTTGTTAGTGGGCCTGCGTGGAGCAGATGGTAGGTCCCAGCCCTGTCTTTTCTCTTGATTCCTGTCTCCCGCTGCCCACCATGAAGTGCTGCCTTGCCACAGGCCCAAGCAAGAGGGCCAGTCCTTCATGGCCCAGAACTTCCAAAGCTGTGAACCAAAGTAAGTATGTATTTTTATTAAATTAATTATCTCAGGCATTGGTTAAAGCACAGAAGGCTGACTAACACAGTCTTTGTTGTGTGACTTCTCAAGTCTTTTCTCCACAGATCCATGTAACTTTAACCCAGTGGGGATCTTATTCCTTGCATCTTTCTTGTCCTCGTCGTGACAGCCTGAAAGTGTGGATATCAAACCCTATATATTACTGTTTTTTTCCTACACACATACCTATGATAAAGTTTAATTTATAAACTAGGCACAATAGGAGATTATTAACGAATAAAATAGAATGATTACAATAATACGCATAATAAAATTATGTGAATGTACTCTCAAAATACCTTATTGTACCGTAATCATGATTATTGTACCTTATTATGATTATGTGAGATGATACGATGTTATGAAAGCAAGTGAGGTGAGTGATGTAGGCACTGAGATGTAGTGTTGGGCTACTATGCACATAAAGGTTACTTAAGCATTGAGAGTCAATCTGATGTGATGGCTACCAAGCTACTAGCAAGAGGGTAGTGTATACAGGATAGAAACACTGCACAAAGGCACAATTCATGTCTCAACCAAGACAGAGCAGTAGGGTGGGCTTTTATCATGCTATTCAGAACAGCATGCAATTAAAACTTACAAATTGTTTACTTCTGAAATTTTCCATTCAGTATTTTTCAGACTGCAGTTGATGGCAGATGACTGACCTTTGAGAAGCAAAACTACAGAAAAACAGGCACTACTGATCTTTGGCCACATTTTTTTGAGGTTCCAGGTAAGCTGGGAGCAGAATGTCTTGTTAAACATGATCATTTCAGGGTCCTCCCACGCCCTACCCTGAGGGTCTGCTAAGTACAGGGAGGCCATGCAGGTGGGGACGTTGGAGGTAGGGTCAGGAAGCTGTGACTGTGCACAGACACCCACTAGTACTTGACTGTCCTTGTCGGAACCTCAGTTGTGTGATCCATTCCACTTTCCTCTGAAATGTCCTTGCCTGAAGGTCAAGAGACCTCAGGCCACCAGGTCTGTTTCTCAGCTACCTCGCTTTTCTGGGGACATGGGAAGATTGAGCTCTACCATGTCATTCCGGAGTCACAGGGTGCTCAGGCTACCTCAGGGTCTCCCCAGACACACAGAGCCTCTGGCCCATGGCCATGCTCCGAGCCAGGTGAGAGGATCTGCAGACCTTCTTAGCTTTTCTGGGCTGCTCCTAGAAAGACCAGGCACAGACCTTTGCTGCCGTTCTGCACTAACACGGTGCGTCTCCCTTTTGCCCTCCCTAGGACTCGGCACCCACAGCAGGATCCGGCTCTCAGGATCTCTCTGCCCCACCTTCTTCTCTCCAATGTAGACAAAGTGTTTTTTTCTGGTAGGCAGGAGACAAGGCTAGGCAAATTTCTTCCAAACCAGCACTTGTGCCAAAACCTTGAACTTTAAATGTTAAACCGTATTCTATTTTGTTTCTCTTTGTATTTCATCGTGGCCTCCCTTTCCTGGGGCTCAAAGGCCAAGTATGAACTTGGAAGGGTTATAGGGGAAACAAAGGGCCCTCCCCCAATCATTTGATTCATTCAAGGTCAAATTACAAATGTTGAAGGCCCTCTGATCTAAAAAAAGGAAGATATAGCACCCTGTATCCTGCAGTCCAAAATAAAATCAACTTTTACTAAAACAACATTAACTATAAAATGAATGTCAAGAACTCCAATGAGTCCTGGTTTTTCTGTGCCTTTTTAAAAATATCACATTCTTTAACAATTCCTTACTAGCACTAATGCCAAGCTATCAAAGCTACCTGCTGAGGGGCACAGGAGCCAAACTGCAGAGTCCACCGAGTGACCCGCCCACTGTCCTCTTCAGCGACTGACCCTGGTTCAGTGCGTTGAAATTTAGGGTTCCCACAAGAACCAATCCCTCATCTGGTTTAGAGAGATCACAGGAAGTAGAGTGGAAATTGGGAAACCTGAAGGAAAGATGGCTGATTCGTGGGAAATGTTTGTCTTCCTGGGAGGCAGGCTGGATATGTGGGAGCTGCAGCGTACCACTAGTGCAGGTAGGGACACTGCCGCTTAACAAGCCCCTGGCATTCTGTGGCGCACAGTAACCAGCATCCTGCTGTGCTTGCACACTCAGCTCCACCATGGCACTATGCATCATGCTGGGGGAGGCTGGGGAGGGCTGTGCCCTACTCATGCCGTTGGGTCCGTGGATAACCAGGGCTTGTTGTAGCTGCAGGAACGTGGGAGCTTGGGTTCAGAAATGGCAACACATGACCCACATGCTCTTTGCCAAAGCAAGTCATATGGCCCAGGCCAATAGGGGAGGATCTACTGAGTCAAGTGACAAAGTCTGGATTCAGGGAGGAGGAAGATGGGGGCAGTAATACAGTCTGCCCCTTCTGCTTTGGCTGAATGGAGCAATGGGACCTGTCTCAAGTTGTGACCAGCAGGAATGCTCTTGTCTGTTGTCGTAGTAGGGAAGTCCTCCTAAAATCTTAGCTGAGGAACCGAGTCCTGTGATGATGGGGACAATGTATGCCTTGTTCACTTTCTGTGATATAAATACTTCTTGGTTGAATATACAGATATATAAAGGGGAAATCAGTCAACCTTAACATAAGGGAATAAAAAAGTCCCAGAACAAAAATACCAAACTGGAGTCTAGTATGGGACTCGAGTTTCTCCTGCGCCTGGAATTAGCTCTTTCACAAACTTGTGCAGATCTACACTCAGTGGGCCTCAGGGAGATGATGGGATCTGATGATCTCTTGTGGTTTCCTGTTGTAGTTTCCTGAGGTGCTGTGTACTCCAGCCTGGGCTCTGGATTCTCGTTAGCACAGTCCTGTCTTCTCAGCCTGTCCCCAAGCTCCCAGGACAACACGTGAAAGGCTGCTTCTAGTCTAATAGACAGCTGAGTTAGGTAGAAGTATTACAGGCAGTCAGGGCTGGGCTCTGATGGAGTCGATGCACAAGAAGATAATACACTACAACTATAACCAAAGGTGTATCCATTGAAGGCCAGGCCTCAAGATAAGGATGAAAATCCCAGAGCTGCACACATGCCTGGGAGATAAACAATAAGCTCAGGATCATACTCATCCGAGCCAATAAAGCCTAGACAAATACCAGTCATCCCGGTGGGCAACCAGTACCTCCGGATCCACTGGAGTGTCTTTGTTCTTTCCATGTCCATTTGCTACAAGACCTGCTTCCCCATTGGATCAATATTACCCAAGTGACTATACTTGTAATATTATTGATTGATCATAATTTTGACCCACGTTGTACCTACCTCGTGATTTTACCCTATAAAACTTCTTCTGAAAAGTGGGCTCATTGGCAACACACTCAGGTCCCCTCCTGTCTCTCAGGAGTTATCTGTACCTCTCAATAAATTTTCCTATTCTTAATCTCTTTTGTTCCTTAGAATTCATTCTTCAATTTCGAGGAACACAAACTCAGCGTATCTGACATCTAGCAGGTTGGGAGTTACATCTTTTCCCCTATATCATTTGGAGGTCTGCACCAAGATAATTAGCAGAAGGTTTACTTTTGTTTCATAGGTTCTGGATTGTGAGTTGTTTTGGTGATCAGAAATTGTCATCCTTGTTTGTCAGTGGCTCATGCTTGCTTTTATGCCTTGAATTTTTCTGCCTTTTACACTTTGTCTTTTTGTTAAATGCAATTTAAAATGAGAACATAGGATGGTTATGATGTTTCTTTGATGCAGCATTTCATTTTTATAGGCAAGGTCTTATGTTCCTGTTTTTGTACATGCTGCATTTGGACTTACTAGTTGCTGAATTTACTGATGTTCCTTGCTTGACCTGTTTGGCTTGTTTTAACTGTTGTGGTTTTTTATCTTACCTTAGATAAGCTAGAGATTTAGCTCAGTGGTTACAGTAGACAGTGGTGCTAGGGAAAGGTTGGAGCATCCCCTAGCGGATGAACTTTGATACGAACCAGAATGAAATGCTGTAAAATGGGTCTGTTTATGAAATCTATATTACATCTATATAATATATCTATATTATATTTTTAAAATCCATGCCTATTAATTGTGGGACCCCCCAACTGCCAGTTAAAGGGCAATTAGTGCTGGCTGCTGTACTTAAGATCTGGGAGAAAGGTTTCACTGGGATGGTCTGGCCTGATCCCCCCTCTACATTCTGGATGGGAATGTCGAGCCTGTTCTGCCCCTGTTTCCTTTCTGTTGACCTTCCACTGACAAGGATGCAATCTCAGCTCTTAAGATTCCCACTATTGCCTTTCCAGGCTGAGAGTGATGACTCATGGGCAAGTCGTGTCAATAACTCACCGTGAGCATGACAGGAGAAGACCTTCTTTTTCTGATCTCATTTCTGATCCTTTCTGGTCACTTTGTACTTTCCTTTTTACAGCCATGTTTCTGCCAAAGATCAGAGGAGAAAACCCTAGGAAATTCTAGTTAGCATTTCCCTCCTAGCCAACAAAGAACTTTTAAATTGAGCCCATAGAAAATAAGTGTTTGTTAATGCCGAAGATAAGGAATATCATCTTAGATGAGGAACACATACCCCGTTCTCTGGGTCAGATAAGACATCAGAATTTTGCCCGTCCAGGAGAACACACATAAAAGCAATGCCCCGCTTGGTGTTCTGGGCACAGTCTCCCAGGTACGGGAGACACAGTGGAAAGAACTGACCTCTGGGTGACAGTAGAGGGAGCTATTTCAATAAACAGCTCCTATGTGGGCCAAAACACATAGAATCTAAAGGGAGGATTTCTAAACTGGCTTTCATCTGTTTCTGAACCAAAGGACATAAATTCAGTCTGCTTGAAAGCCATGGCTCCCCTGTTTGGATGGCTGGGGTCGTGTCCCAAGCCATGTAGATACAAACGGCTTACCAAGTGATGGCTGACACCATCCATGGGACTCGGTGAAGTCTGTGGACTTATGCCAAGAAGGCGTCCAATGGTTCACTTTTTTCTTGCTCTCCTATGCTCAAAAAAGTTTTGGATTTCCTTATTCTCCCCTCCCCTCCTCTCCTAGGTCTAATTCTCATTTCTGTGGGGGAAACTAACAAATGTGCCTTTACTAACTTGTAATTTGTGATTGCTAGATAATGAGTATGAGTTTTAACCTGTAAGTTTCACAGGTATGTCACAGATCTGTAAAGTAGATTTTGAGTGAAACTCATCTTTGCTTTGCTGCTAAGAAAGATTACCTGGCTGATTAGATAGATAATGTAAATGTCTTAGAGACTTCTTTGTCCTAGGGCCCAGGGAAGGATTTTTCTGAGTCATTACTTGTATCTGTCTCTCTCTAGAGGTGAAATCTTTTGCAGGTGGGAAGTGCTCCAACCACTTCCAATCTGCCCTTGATTTTTTTTTTCCTTCTCACTCTTTTACAAGGAGTTAAAAAACAGCTGTTCAGGCCTCTTGATCATTGGTTTAATTTTGTTAGATTATTGTGGTGGGAACCACTGGTAGCTTGTGTTTTTGGAAAAACAGGCTAGAGTTTCGAGTGTGAGTTTCTGGAGAAGGTAGGGGCATGCATTGGTAAGGGCGGCTGATCCGGCCTGACTTATCTTCTGGCTGCCCTCCAAGAAGCAGCCACCTGCTCTGGAGCAGGGCACCTTGGGGGATGCCTTGAGCATATAGAAACCAACTAGGAGTTAAAGGGACACCCATTTTCCTCTTGCTGCTTTGATGGGAAACTCAATATTGAATTCTCTTACTCCTTTGGAATATATTCTTAAGCGCTCGAAGTTGTTCAAATATTTCTCTACACCCACACATGACCTGCCTACCCTCTAGAAAGAAAATAGAATACAGAGGGAAGCATTGATTATGATACTATCTCACAACTAAAATTGTACTGTAGAAGAGAAGGATAATAGTCAGAGTTACCTTGTGTTCAGACTTTCTTTGCATTAAGGGACAATCCTTACTTGTAAATGTAAGGCACAGGAAGACCAGACACCTCTGGCCCCCAAGGCACAATCAGATACTAAGCCTGAGGTTCCCCCACTCCTTGCCCTTTGGATCCTAAGGACAAGGTTTCCAAGGCAACCTTAATTGAAGCCTCTACCAGGCTGTATCTATCTCTATCTCTTTTTTTTTTTTTTTTTTTTTTTTTTTTTTTTTTTTTGTGGTGCCGGGGATCGAACTCAGGCCCTTGTGCTTGCAAGGCAAGCACTCTAATCACTGAGCTAAATACCCAGCCCCTCTATCTCATTTTGTTCAAGCTCCTCAGGGACACTATCCATTACAGGAGGTAAACAGAAAATTCGGTGCTAGTTGTGTCCATGTGGCTTTTTTTTCAGTGACCCCAAACAGATCAAACAAGATCTGAGGAAGTTTTCAGATGATGCTAATAAGTACACTGAGGTCTTCAGAGGACTTACTCAGACCTATGAATTAGACTAGAAACATGTAATGTTACTCATAAATCAAACATTGACTTCTAATGGAAGACAAGCAGCATTACAAGCTGCTATTACATTTAGAGATAAATATGTTGTTAATTTTAAAAGACCAAAAGAGAGACAAGGGAAATGGCTGGTTCCTACTAGAGTCCAGGCAGTTCCTATACTAGAGCCTTACTTGCTTTCACAAGTGTACAAGGTTTTTTCCTTCTGATTTTTATTACAAGAAATCTCTGTTAATTGATATACAAGAAGTTCTGGCTATTTATAATTACAAATCTAAAATTGTAAAAAGGTTATTATAGATCAACTTGGCCAAATGCATCTGGGAGTGCACTCTAATTTAAATTTAATTGTCTTGTGTACAATGTCCACTTGTCTGTTCAGTGTTAAGATGTGTTTGTTCAATGTAAAGCACCTATAACTGCTTCAGTTGAGAAGCAGTTAAGAAGAAAAATTTTTTTTGAGCTCAACAATTTATTCTTGTCTTTATTTATTTTTTGGTTATTTTTGAGATTTCAGTGGAAAGACCATTTATAGAGATTTTCAGGGTAACTGAACTAATTTAAAACATTAACAAATGAGAACTAGTAGTCTCAAGACTTACAAATAAAAGTCTTAAAAGTTTAATAACATAAAGATAATGTGTGATTACTATATATGTGATTGCTGTATATTGCTACATACATTTCTGCGTGTCCATTTATAGGTATATGTTCTATTTTAGTTGACATAGAGATAAGTAGTCACTCACGACATAGCCCAAATATCTCTGTTGACAGGATTAACAATGAGTTAAGAAGCTAAAAAAGGTGTCTTTAAAGTTAGTAACTTATTTCCATCCAGCTTGTTAACTAAATGAGATAAGATTGGTTTCATAAATATAATGTCTATTATTGTCTTTCTACAATAACTTGAGCGTCTTTCATTGGTAAAAATAGCAAAAGGGGACCACTTAGGCTTAAGAAAAACTACCGGACAAGACTCTCTGTGGTGAGTAAAGGAGCAGCTGCCTGAAAAACAACTATTCCAGCCTTTGTTCACTAATGGGACCCCTGGTAATCTCTATGGGAGACACATCCCAATGAATATTGCTAAATATGTTATTATGTTTCCATTGGTTGTCATCAAAAAATTAAGTTCTAAATATGTTATTATAATATGTTTCCATTGGTTAAGTGCTGTGGATAGAACAATAAGGTTTTCTTATTAAAAGATGCTCTTAATACAACACTAAATTAAGAGACAAAGATTTCTATATAGCTGTGACACTCATTGTTGCTGATTTCATGGTATACTAAATGTGTTCATACCTTCTGAGGATACAGGTTTTCAAAAATGTAAAACTAGGATTGCTTATGGTTGTAAGCTTTTTTCCTCCTAGCCTCAGATATCAGCCCTTCTCTTACTTGTATTCCAACTACTTGTGGAAAAAGGTACGTGTCAAGCCAACATGAGACCACCAGCCAGTCATTTTCCTTTTCAAAGCTTATATAATGTATACATTATATATGTGCACTGACTGTATATGTTATATATATATAGCACTTACAGATGCTCAGGCACTGAACAGTCTAGACATTGTCACACTAAAAATTAAAGATTAGACATTAATAATTTATAAGGTGTATTTATAGGCAGGTACATGCTTCTTTGATGGCTCCATATTGAGGGATAACAAATTGTGTCATCTAATACCTGGTAATTACATAAAGATGGCTAACTAAAAAGCATTTTATATTGTAATAGGCATTTCAAAGCTAATAATGTCATTGTGATTGTCACATTAAAATGATATGTGGCCCTAGACCTCAAGCCTTCTCTGTAAAACTTTATAATTGTCATTTGATAACATTTTACAGAGATTCAACTTCTAAAACAACCATGCTTGGTAAAGAAATAACAGTTCACTGGTTATACTATATATCTCAAGGTGCTCGATATCCAGATAAGGTCATAAAATATAATACTGATGTAACTGATCTTCCCTCCTGGGTGTTCAACCACTGAGGTTTAGAGACCAAAACAAGAAAGACAGCTGGAATAAGAAGATAGCCACTATTTTGGCCCTGGCCCTCTGAGGTCAACAAGGACCCAGGACATAAGGAATCTTTTTCCACAAGATCCTACAGCTTTGGTGATCACCCAACCTCCTGAACAGGGAGATTGTTAGACATCAGAGAAGGAGTCAATTAATACAGCCAAAAAGGAGGGTCACTTGAGAGGGAAAAGTCTCCTCTGCTTCCACAGGAAGCCACGTGGTCAAGCCAGACCGTGACCCATCCTGGTGGCTGACACTGACAGAGGAGCTGAGAGGCTCTACATGTGGTTCCAAAAGTGATGCCTGTGGAGCCTAAACTGACCTTGATAGATAGCAAGAGGTCAATTTTGATTAACACTGGTCTCCCTTTAACTAGGTCTTAAACACCCAGCAGAAAAGCATAACCAAAAGATACATAAAACAATACCATAATTAAATGTGTTTCTTTTCTCAATCTGCCTTTCCATTCTAGTGCCCATGCTTTGATTGTAAATGCTTTAATTTCTTAGGAAATTTGTTAATTCTCATCTAGAGGATGCCAAACTTCAAGTGTTCATACAGATGGAACTGACTAGAAATGTTCCAGCCTCCTTTCACTGGGACCCACTGGATCGACTTGTAAAGGGTGTTCATAACTGCTAAACTACAACGTGACGTGTACGCAAGGCTGGTCAAATGAGCTCTCCAGAGGTCCCTGACTGTGATCTCCCTAACACTGACCCTTTTCAGCTTGAAGCAGCTAGGTGGAAACTTCACCCATTCTCCCCTAACCACAGTGAGGGTAGCTCTTCAGAGGGGGGAATATTACAGGCAGCTAAATTAGGTAGAAATATTATAGGCAGTCAGACAGGGCTGGGCCCTCAGTGGAGTCAATACACAAGAAGATAATACACTACAACTATAACCAAAGATTTGTATCCACTGAAGGCCAGGCCTTAAGATAAGGATGAAATGACCAGAGCTTACACACATACCTGGGAGATAAACAATAAGCTCAGGATTATACTCATCTGATCTGATAAAGCCTAGACAAATATTGGTCACCCTGGTAGGTGACCAGTAGCTCCGATCCACTCCGTCCTGGAGTGTCTTTGTTCTTTCCATGTCCATTTGCTACATGACCTGTTTCCCCATTGGATCAATATTACCTAAGTGACTATACTTGTAATATTATTGGTCAATTGTAATTTTGACCCACATTGTACCTACCTTGTGATTTTACTCTATAAAACTTCTCTGAAAAGTGGGCTTGTTGGCAACCCGCTTGAGTCCCCCCTGTCTCTCAGGAGCTATCTTTCCTTCTCAATACATTTTCCTATTCTTTTTTCTTTTTTCAGATAAAATATTAGAGGTTTATTTAAAACTTATTTCTCACCTTGAGTATGCAAAATACAAACTCCACAAAATGTTCATTTCTTTACTTCATAGTTTACAAATATACAAAATAGAAGTTTGCTTAAATTTATATTACATATTTATTAAGGCAAGGAACTATATAGAAAAAACACATTTGTTCTGCTTAAGGCATACTTGAGAATAAACCATTGTTCAAATTATTGCACATCTGAAATCACAGTGCATAACAGACTGTCTGCATAAAAATGTTAAAGTAAACCAAGTGTATTTACCTGACTTAGGTCATAAATGTAGATCAGAAGGCAAAAATAGATTTTCCTTGTCAAAGTATGCAGCAGTTTGAGAAGAACTTTGGCTTCCTCATTTGGTACCTTTAGAACCAAGACTTACCAAGCACCATCATGTAGGATATTAAAACACATTTTCTGTACCTGAATTTCTTCCTCCTCTAATAACATACTAGTGGCTTTTAGAAGGCAAAGAGAATACAAGGTGATCTTTATACTTATTTTGCATCGAAACCCAATTCCAGAGAATCCTGGTCTTCCCGCCCTCCCCAACTCATGGATCTAATTTATACCCTGATATCCACAACTTCCAGTCTCTCCCATGGTGCTTTGTAAATCCGAGCATGTTCAAGTTAGATTTGGAATTGGAATGATAGAAGATCCAGTCATAAACCTCATCTGTTCTCCGATTTTTGTTTTTTGGATTTCTCCTTTCTCCTGATGATCCACTCACAAGCTGACTTGTTGGAAACTTGACCATGACTGTAGTGCTTGCCACCTGGGCCCCTCCCTTGGTGGGAAGACAGTGTGAAAGGTTTAAAAAAGTACTGAATTCTCTTCTGGCAGTGTGGGTCCCGTCCACTCTCTGGGACTTAAAAGTGCCTCTTCATGTGCAAGGCGAGGTGGTCCGACCTGGAGAAGGCCCGGTCGCACTTCTGGCACTGGAACGGGCGGTGCCCTGTGTGTTCGCGGTAGTGCCTGGTCAGTTCATCGGAGCGGGCAAATTTCCACCCACAGCCCTCCCAGTCACAGTGGGAAGGTTTCTCACTTGTGTGGATTCGCAAGTGTGCCTTGAGATGAGCACTCTTTGTATAGGCTTTGCCGCAGCCCGCATAATTACAAGTGTGGGTGACTGTCCTTTTCCGGGGCCATTTTCCTATTCTTCACCTCCTTTGTTCCTTAGAATTCATTCTTTGATTTCGGGAAACACGCACTCAGCGTATCTGACATCTAGCAGGCTGGGAGTTATATTTTTTCCCCTATCTCAGTCTGACCATTTTAACTTGGATTCCTCTAGATGCTTGTACAATGTCCGTCCTTAAAGTGTCACCATTTCTAGAGGCTCTGCTTATGAGTGAGCCATGGTAACTCCTGCCAGGAGCTCTGTGGCCCTTTCCTCCTAACAATTGAGGCTCTAGCCTCTAGGCCTCCCTCTACTTCCTTATCATTTCTAGTTCTTTGTGTTTCAAATGTTGACATATTTCTTCCCCTTCATCTTGCAGCTTACAAATGCAGGTCTTAATAGTATCCCCTTTTAATTTTTTTTCATCAAATTTTCAGCAGGGAATGGTGACACATGCCTGTAATCCCAGCACTAGGGAGGCTGAGGCAGGAGGATTGCCACAAGTATGAGGCCAGCCTGGACTACATAGTAAGTTCCAGGCCAGCCTGAACTACATAATGAGACCCTGTCTTCAAGGGAAAAAAAGAAAATGTTCAAATTCAAAAAAATGTTTTACTTTAGCTCCCCAGACAAAACTTTGTAATTGTGTCATCTTTGTTGTTTTGGCCCTTGTGGACAAAGCTGAAGTTGGGGAATCCGCTTTCACCAGGGGCCATGTGTCCGTCATGCATTCAGGACCCCGCAGATCCACACACAAAGAAGCCCAGGCCTCCCTGCTATCGTTCCTCATGACCCCGGGCTGGGAGGAGACTGTGCCCTGCAGCTGTCCTCTGTCTGGAACTCTGGCAAAGCCCGGGTTAAGCGCATAGTCCAGGCCTTGCCTGCACGCTGGTTCCGGCAGCCTCCTTGCCAGGAAAGGCAGGTGAAGGGGAGTCGGGAGGAAAACGTGTTAAAAAAGGTCTGCCTGCAGGCTGCCGGCTTCACCCTCCAGTACCCTTTCTCAGACAGGCTTTACTTTGCACGGCCTGGGGCTACTTCAGGGAGCTTTTCCTGCTGAGCTGACACAGCAGCACAGATGACGGTGAAAAGGGATGCTGAGTGGCGCCCAGCCCCTGTGGGGCTCAGGCTGGCTGTGAGTGACAACCCAGGACTGCTCCAGGTTGACATCCTAAAGGAAGGAGCAGACCAGATGATGTCTAAGGATCCTTCGGTGCCAACCATCTGTAGGCCTCTTCCCTATGACATGCCCCAGCAGAGGACGAAGTAGGGTGCAGCTTTCCACTGCTGATCCTGTGGCCAGTCTGGGCATCCAGAGGCGCTCTTCCTATTTCCCCCACCAGGCCCAGGTCCCTGAAGCCCAGATGCCAGAGCCCAGAACCCTCTGCTGCCTCCACAGCACCTCAGAGCCCCATCGGCCTGGCATCTTCCCTTATCTGAGTGGATCTGTGCTCTGGTTTCATGACCCAAGGTTGTCTGGACTTGTGCTTAGAGAAGAGGCCTCTTAAAGAAACACCCAGATCAGGGTTGGGGATTTAGCTCAAGCGGTACAGTGCTTACCTAGCAAGTGCAAGGCCCTCCTGAGTTCAATCCCCAGCAACCGCCCCCAAAAAAGAAACACCCAGATCCCCTGGGGCTCCACTAGAAATGCAGATGCCTGGTCCCAACTCTACCCAAGTGACTATGACCTTCAGGATGCAGGAAGCTGCCTGTGCAGCAAGCAGGGGGGCCTGGAGATCCGTGCGCTCCAGTGGCTGGGCTGCAAGATGCAGGCTATGACCCCAGCTGTGGCCTGGCCAGTGAGTTAGCAGGAAGCCAGCCCCTCTTTCCACAGGCCGCTTGGCCTCTGGTCACGGAGACTGAAGGCATGGAAGGCTCCTCCTCTGGAGCAACCCCGGCCAGGCCCCTTCCTTGCCTCTGGCCTGTTGTCCCTATCTGACTGGGCATTTCTCTGGAGATGCAGCACTCTGTTAAAGTAGAAACTCCCATAGGGACCACCATGGAAACAAGCTGAAATCCCAAGCTTTCGCCTGGGTGCTTAGAGAGGAATGGTTGGGGTGGAAGGAGCGGACTGGGGAACGGCCAGTGTCCTCTGCCTGCCGCACTGCCTGCCTGTAGGCAAGGGCCTGACAAAGGAGGGCAGCATAGGCCTGTGGGATCAGGGTGGTGGCTGTCTGGGGCACCCGCGCGCCATGGGGACACTGCAACATGGGGCTCTGGGCCACATCCTTCGGTCTCCCTCCACGATGCATCCTGAACAGACCACAGAACTAGAAAAACGGGAGACTATGTATCATCCGTCAGCCAGAAACTCAAATTTCTGGGACAACTCATGTGTTTGGCGCTGGAGTGAGGAGGGGCACTGATGCCCTGTGTTCTGGCCAGACTCCTGCTAGGTGACAGCATGACCAACAGGAGGAGACTGAAAACTCACGGACTTGGCCTGGGCCAGGCGGACAGCGCAGTAATTGAGTGCTGGTTGCAGGAGACGCGGTAACCAGTGAACTAGTTAAGATGTAAACTGCTGACAGCTGACTCACCATGGCGAAGGGTTTTCTCTGCCTCATTTCCCTTCTCTAAGTGGGTTCTGAAGGCTGCCTGGTTTGTTTTGGTTTTGTCGTCTTTGCCCAAACTCTTCTTGCATAATGGGCCCTTTCAACAGCTCAGGGTAGTTGTCATGATCCTAGCAGGGCTGAGACGGCAGACAAGGAAGATGTGGTCCCTTCCTCCATGGAGCGTCGGCGGAAAACACAGGCACACACACAGAACGAGCAAGAAAACACAATCAGCACCTTGTTGAAGGCTGAGAAAACCCAAACAGGGACTGCCCGTTCCCTGTTGGCTGGCAGTGTCTACCGGTGGCCAGTAGACTCCACCCCCAGGTCAGCTCTTCGTCAGCACTTACTACCAAACATGGCGCTGGTCTCACGATGGAATGCGGAACTCCCCTAGTGGGACATCCTGGGTTTTATGTGTAGAGGGAAGCTGGATGTGTTCGTTAGCAGACATGGAAAGGTTTGTCCTGAGGAACCGTTTCTAAAGAGTACCAACTGGTGCCTATCTACAAAATGCCGGTATAAAACAATTCAGAATTGCTTCTGAGTGAGGCAGGAGACCAGGGCACGGCAATGTGGCTGGGCTGCTGGGCACGACCTGCCAGCTGCAGAGACTTGACAACCATGTGCAGAGCCGCAGCCCCCGAGCTCGGCACCTGGTACCAATCTTCTAGCACGAGATCAAGTGAAACGGCCTGGATCTAATGTCGAAAGACGAAGGAAAAGACGGCAGCCCTCGCCTTTGGCCCCTGCCCTCTTGCTCTTGTGGCAGCCTGTCCAGGGAGGGGAAAGGACATACTTTCTCTTTTTCCTTCAGGGCACCTTTTTCTCCTTGAGCACTTCTTTTGTGCTTTTTCATCTCTTTCGCCCTAAAATAAAACAGGACAATAAGGGCCTGGAAAGCACTGCCGGTCACCACAACGCCTGGTAAGTTTCGGTGAAGCTGGCCAGAGGGTAACAAGCACAGGCAGCGGGTAAGGCTCCTGGCACAGTTTCTCTCTCTGAGGTTAATGGAGTAAGCACCCTCTCTCCCAAGTCCTCTTCTTGTCCCTCCTCTCCCGGGCCGTGGGGAGAGGCGGGGAGCTGGGGTGGGGGGTAGAAATTCGTGGAAGCTGGGAACCCTTGATCCAGCTAGCAGCCAGGAGAGCCTGTGGCGGACAGCCCCACGCAGCTGCCCATCCTCAAGGCCTGGCTTCTGTGCCTGTGCCCTGGGGATCAGGAATCAGGACCAAGTTGAGCATCCGGCTGGGGAAAGACCTTTGGAAGGAGGGCTGAGGGCATAGCCAGCACCCCCACTTCCCTCGGGAAAAGGTGGGCCTGTTGCACCTGAGACTGTGGTCTCCAGAGCCTTGAGCTCTGGGGCTGGGCCCTGGGTGGTAGCTGGGGGTAGGCGGGAGGTTGGGCCCCGCATCCTTCTGCTGACTTGGAAACTGTGCCTCCGGGCCAGGGCAGGGGGTGGCACATGCACTGGTCAGCCCTGTCCATTTTTGCCACTGTCCCTCACCTTGGCTATTAGGGGGAGTTGCTGCCTTTCAAATAATTCATTGGTTTAGAAAACCAGTTATAAATGTTGGCTGCTTAGGTCGTTTGACAAAGAAAGGTTTATACAATGTTTACAAATATAATATCAAGAAAGGATTTTACCTGAAAGTCTAGAGATATTAGAGCAAGTGTTTAATTTGGTATTTTCAAGCTTTAAAATTTAATTTGTTTTAAATCATCACTGTAGTGAATTTCCATTGAAGTGCCGCCATCTTATAAATTAGCCATAGGTAACCAGGTGCTTCTGATGAAGTAAAAATGTATATCTGACCTGTATAGTGCATGAATGAGAGGTTTCCCATGTTTCTATCAGAGTAATGTACTTGTTTTAAATCTTTTTGGTTTTTAGAGACAGGGTCTCACTTTGTAGTGCAGGCTGGTCTTAAACTCACTATGTAGTAACCCAGGCTGGCCTTGAACTCGCAGCGATCCTCCTGCTTCAACTTCCCAAATCCTGGGATTACGGGCATGTGCCACCACACCCAGCTGTGTATTTGCCTTAATTCTTAAGCATATGTGAGCACGACATAAGAATATATACCGACTTGTGAAAAAAATGCATTTAAAACTGTTTTATGTCTGTTTTTATTTGTAAGCTATTATGCTTACTGTTCTAATCTGGTGGTAAAAGTATTCTTAAGAAATGGCAAGTAGTCTCAATTTTCAAAGCTAAATTAAGAAAAATTGTATAATCATCTCGCTGTTCCAAGCATTCTTGTGCTTTATCAGGCAAGGTAATTAAAATTAAGTGATGTGTCCGTGAAAGTTTTATTCTGAGAATGTCTTGGGTTAGTTGTTATTTTATTCTTTAATAGTGGAAGGGATTAAACCATTTCATGACAAGGAGCTGAAAGACTTTGGAATTAATAGTCTGGAGGACACCTAGAGAATTAATTTTTCCTTGGCCTGTGATTTATTGAGCACTTGCTAGGCATGGAGAGTGTATTAGCCAGTATTCTCTAGAGAAACAGATACAATGGCAGATATATGAAATTTAAGAGCTTACAATTTGGCTTCCTTGGGCTTCTTACAAGTCAGGCGTAGAAGTGTGCAGAGGGTCCGTCTGCAAGCTGGAGATCCGGAGGGCCCAGCCGAAGGTCTGGAGGCCCGAAGGATCCAGGCGAAGGCCTGGAGGCCTGAAAGAGCCAGGCGAAGGTCTGAAGGGTCCAGGTGAAGGTCTAGAGGTCCGAAGTATCCAGGTGAAGGTCTGGAGCTCCTCCAAAGGAAACGAAACCGATCCCAAAGAAACGGGCCAGGCTAGATTCCTCTTCATTTCCCCTTTATACCATCTAGAGAATGGGCCGGCCTAGGGTGGATCTTCTACACCCTGGGGTGTAGAATTGCTAAACCAATTTAGTTAAGCTTCTCTTACAAGTTGACACAATCAGTCAACTATCACAGAGAGTCATGGTTTGAATATAATCATTGAGTTCTAATCCATCTCATCATATCAGTAGCCATATTCCACTTTCCCGTTCACAAGTATTCGTACTCCAGAGACTTGACTAAGTCCACGATCCAGATAGGTTTCCTGGGACTGTTATTTTAACACCATTTACTCTATTATCAAAGGCTAGTTTGCTGTATAAGTTAATAGACATCCTTTTAATCTGTTCTTTTGAATTGACTTCGTTCTTCACATGAATCTGTTTGGAGTGATGCTAGCCTGCCATCTGCTATTTCTGTGGGCTCAGTTGAGGCACAGTTAGCAGCTTATGTCTGTACTCGCTGTGCAGCGACAGCCATGTAAACAACTCTTTCCTTGATGTAGTTACTTGTGATGTGACGTGCTTTGTTTTAGCTCTGAACTGTAACTCTCAGAAACAGTTTTCTGAATTTTAAATCTTATATAAAAATGCGTAAATATGCAAACTTCTGCAAAATTTATATTCAGAGTTGTTTCAAAACAGGATACTGAGGGTCTCCAGGAAGCCAAGAGACATATCAAGCTATTCTCAGAATTTGTCCCCACCAATCTTGTAATGTTATTTTATGAACAACATTACATTGAGTACATGATGTTCATAAAATTCATAAAGTGTGAAATATTTTAGATGCTTTATTGAATATCATAGGTTCAAATCATCATGTGTTCATAAGTACTATCAGGTTGAAGAGACAGTTGAAAACGTGGGCATTATAGGTTCAGAGGTATTGCTGAAGAGTTTAGTTTATCACACTAAGACAAGGTATTGTCAGTTATTCCCTTTAATAGAAGAAAAGACACTAGGTTTGGGGGCTAAATATCAGTGTCGCTTTCTGAAAAGAGAATTTCTAATGCCCTGGTGTCTGTTGGCAAAGTCTGAGCAAAAGTAAGTGGTGCCATGCCGTGAGATGGTGACAGATTCATTTCACAGCACACCCTACACTGGACAGCTGCAGGAGAGACAGTGGCAGATGAAGAGCAGTCTGCACGCGACCGCCCAAGAATCTCACTTGTTTCATCAGCTTTAGAGAGTTTGGGGAAGAAAATCTGGAGGGCTACTAGAATAAGTAACTTTCAATAAGTATATTGAAAAGTTGTGGCCACCGTATTTGTTAATTTCTTGCAATTTAAAGGTATGGAAAAGGGGTTTAACATGTCCACAATGGGACTCATTTGTATGTCTCATTGCCAGGTGGCTCTGATTTGAATTCAATTATATGATGTTACATAGCTAATCTGTGTGAGCTTTTATTAATATAAGATTTTAAAACAAAAAGTCATTTTTTTCATGGCTAGATTATTAAGCTCAGTGATACATTTTTAAATGAATTTTATTGGTAAGCTTTTGATATACATAATGATCACATGCACCGTAAGGAATTTGTATCTGTACTAATATATCTTGATTCTTTTCCCCCATTCCCCTCCCCTCCCTTCAACCCTTCTTCCCCGCTTTATTTACAAAACCTTTGTTTCCATTTTTTTCCTTATACTCTTCCCCCCCCCCTTTCCTTTTCTTTCCCCTACCTCATCCCTGGTTCCTCTTCCCTTTTGAACATGTTCTTCATATTTTCCAGGATCTATCATCCATTTTGGTCCTTATTTATACTTTTGAATTCTCACACAAGAGAAACAATCTGATATTCGAATGTGTGTGTCCAATTATTTCACTTAAAATTATGGTCTCAAGATGCATCCGTTTCCCTAAAAATGTCTCAAGTTTATCCTTCATGGCACAGTAGTACTACATTATATATAAATACCACATTTTCTTTATACATTTATTCATCGATGGGCATCCGGGCTATCTCCAAGATTTAGCTACTACAAATTGTGCTGCTATAAACATGGGTGTGCATGTATTGCTGTGATATGATGTTTTAACCCTTTTAGGAAGATACCAAGAAAGAGAATAACTGGATCAAATGGAACCTTTAGTTTTAGATTTTTTTTTGAGAATCTCCATACTGATTTCCATATTGGTTGTGACAATTTACACTCCCATCAATGCCTCCCTTGACATCACTCTGTAGCCCAGGCTGGCCGTGGACTCCCAACAATCCTCTTGCCTCAGCCTTCCAAGCGCTGGGATCATAAGCATGGACCACAACACCCAGCTCAGCATTTATTATTGATTGATTCTTGGATGATAGCTATTCTTTTCTGGAGTGAGATGGAGTCTCAGTGTTGTTTTAATTCCCATTTTTCCAATGGCCAGGGTTGTTGAGCATTTTTTTTACATATTTAATTTCTGTTTGTACTTCTTCATCTGAGAAGTACCTATTTAGTTCACATGCCCATTATTGGATGGGGTCTTTAAATTTGGTGGGGGGGGGTCTGGTTTTTTTTGAATTCTTTATGTATTCTAGATATTAGTCATTTGTCTGAGAAACAGCTGGCAAGTTTTTTCCCACTGTTAGTTGTTTCTTTTGCTGTGCAAAGTCTTTTTAATTTGACGTGATCCCAGTTGTTGATTCCTTGTAATATTTTCTGTGCAGTTGGAGTTTTGTTCATAAGGTCTTTCCCTACACCTATGTCTTCAAGAGTGTTACCTGTTCTATCTTCCAGCAGATTATTTCTGCTTTTATATCTATGTTTGTTGTTTTGGGTTTTGCGGGGGAGGGGTGCTGGGGTTCAAACTGAGGGCCTTGGCTTGCTAGGTAATCACTCTACCCCTGAGCTAAATACCCAGCCTCCTGCTTTTATATTTAGATCTTTGATCCATTCCAATGTTAGCTTAGTGCATGGTGAGAGATACAGGTCTAGCTTCAGTTCTCAGCATGTGGAAAGCCAGTTTTCCCGGCACCATTTATTAAAGAGATTATCTTTCTTCTAGTGAAAGTGTCTGGCCCCTCTGTGAAAGAAGGTAATTCAGTGTGTTTGGAGTTGTTTCTGCATCTTCTATTCTATTCCACTGATCCTCAGGTCAATATTTTTTTTTTTTTTGCCAGAACCATGCTGTTTTTACCACAGTAGCTTTATAGTATAGCTTCAAGTCAGGGATTATGATACCCCCTGCATTGCCTTTGTTCCCCAGAATTGCTTTTACTGTTCCCCAGAATTGGTCTCTTCTGGGTCCATATGAATTTCAGGATTGTTTTCTTTAATTCTGTGAGGTATGCTACTTGTTTTCTTTAATTCTGTGAGGTATTCTGTGAGTTATTTACAATTTTTATGTCTTCTTGATTCAGCTTTGGTAATTCATGTTTATCAAGGAATGTATTTCTTCTGCATTAACGTCTTATGGGAGTACATTTTCTTGAGGTAGGTATTGATGTTCTTCTGGATTTCTGCAGGATCCACTGTGATTTCACCCTTTTCATTCTTTTTTTTTTCTTTTTTTGGTACCGGGAATCAAACTCAGGGCCTCATGCTTGTGAGGCAAACACTCTAAGCACTGAGCTAAATCCCCAGCCCATCCCTTTTCATTCTTAATTCCATGGATTTGAATCTTTTCTTTCCTTTATTTGATAAGGTTGGCTGAGGTTTGTCTATTTAATCTTTCAAAAAATCATTTTTTTTTCCTTAGGGGAAAGCGCGAACGCAGTCCCCCACTACCACAAATTATGCAGTCGAGTTTCTCACATTTGGGGAAATCGCAGGGGTCAGCACATCCGGAGTGCAATGGATAAGCCTCGCCCTGGGAAAACCACCTTCATGATCATGGTATCTCCCCTGCCAGGTAAGTATAAAAAAAATCATTTTTTTGTTTGGTTTTTTTTTTTTTTTTTGGTGCTGGGGATCAAACTCAGGGCCTCATGCTTGCTAGGCAAGCACTCTAACCACTGAGCTAAATCCCCAGCCCCAGTGATTCATTGATTCTTTTGTGTTGTTTTCTCAGTCTCAATTGCATTAATTTCTGCTCCAATCTTTAGAATTTCCTACATCATACACACTTTGGTTTAACTTTTTTTCTAGAACCTTGAGGTTCAACATCACATTATTTACTTGAGCTTTCTGTTTTTCTGATGTGAGAATTCACTCCTATAAATTTCTCTCACAGGACTTTCATTGCATCCCCTAAGTTCTGGTGTGTTGTATTGTCATTATTATAGAAACTATTCTTTAATTTCATCTGTGACCCAGTGGTTGCTCAGGAGGGTATTGTTTAATTTCCATGTGTTTATGAAGTTTCTGTGGTTTCTTTAGCCATTGATTTCCAATTTCATTGCACTATGGTCTGATAATATGCATGGCATAATTTCAGTTCCTTTGCATTTACTTAAGCATGTTCTAGGAGCTAGTATGTGGTCTGTTTTGGAGAAAGTCTAATGTGCAGCTGGGAAGAATGTATTCTGATGTGGGGTGGAACATTCTGTAAATATCTACTAAGTCCATTAGTTTAAAGTTTGGTTTAACTCTGATATTTGTTGATTTTTTTGTCTAGTTGATCTATTTGCATCAGTGAGTACTGAGGTCCCCAATTACAATTCTATTAGTGCTTATCTGATTTTTTCCTATTCATTAGTGTTTGTTTTATACAGTTGGGTACACTGGTATTTGGTGCATATGTATTTGATTGTTATCTCTTCCTCTTGAATTGTTCCCTTAACAAGTACGTAATGATCTTCTTTGTCTCTTCTGATCAGTCTTGGTTTGAAATCCACTTTATGTGCAAATAGCATAGCTATCCCTGCTTTTTTCCTGGGTTCTTGTTGCTTGAAGTATTGTTTTCCATCCTTTAACTTTCAGCCTATGCATTTCTTTTTAAGTTAAACGTGGTTCTTGTATGCAGCATATTGTTTGATCTTTTTTGATCCATTCTGCCAATTCATTTTTGGTTTTCTTGTTTTTTGATTGGTGAATTGAGACCATTCACATTGATGATTATAACTGATATTGACTTCTTTGTCAACATACTTTCCTGCTCTTCTTTCCCCTCTATTTAATTGCTTGTCTTGTCTGGTGGATTCATTCTATTGGGATTCTTGGAATTGCTGTCTTTGTTGTCTTTTTCTAGACCTGGACAGATGCCTGGTTTTTCCTCAGTGTCTCAAGCTTCCATTGCTGGAAGTTCCACACTCCATCATGGAGGAGGAAAAAGTGAAAGGAACTGTGGGAAAATATTGGTGTGGCAACTGTCCTAACATTGCTAAAACGTCTGGTGGCCAGTGTTTGGCTTGTCAAGCTCTTAAACTTCGGGTCATGCATTTCTGCTACTTCATGGACTACTGAATATTAAATAGTGGATTTCCCTCCAATGGGATACACCTATGCTCCTGCAGTAGTCTGTATTCTCTGGTTGTATTTTCCAAGGAAGAAGTAGTAAAAAGGCTACAGGGAAATGTATCTTCCTTAAAAGGCAATCTCTAGACCTTCAGTAACAGAAAAACCCATTCCACTGGGTAAATTATCCAACTGCTAAACAGGGTGCGACACACACAGGGGCACTGCCATTGCCCCTGCAATGCTGTCTTCTGGGAAGGCTGATAGGTAGCATTTTGAAATTGGCCAGATCAGTTGGATGGCCTTGGCTCAAGGTATTGTAATTTTTTTTAATGGATGAGTTAGCAGAAGAACTGTCTTAAAGACCATTATGTATCTACTTTCCAAAAGTCTAATATGAATAAATACAAGGCCTTAATGCACTAGGCCATGGCATATTTTCACCAGGTAACAGAAGCTCTTTGTGACCCTTCAATTGCTGACTCACCTTTTACAGTCTTCACCCTGAAGTCTGCGTCTTCTAGAAATGAAATCAAAGGCTACTCCTGAATGCTGCTGGAGAGGACTTCAAGTCCTTCTCACAGTCTACACTGTAGTCAACTTTCAGGGCCTTGGACTGAGTCTATGTCTTAAAACTTCAGTGGGGCAGGGAGGAGTCCTCCAGACTCCAGGAATCATACTCCCTGTTGGAGACTAAAGCAAAGCTGACTGGAGAAGATTCTCCAGAAGTAGATGCCTTAGATGTGGACAGTTCTTCCCCAGATGTCATAGCAAGACTCCCTACCATAGTGAGAATTTTGCACCTTTTAATTTTTCCTTGCTTACATCTCTCATTTGATGGGATTATGCTGTAATTAGATGTAAACAGGAGGGGCCTGCAGCTGGCAATACTTTATAGATATATACACTGGATGTTAGAGACTCAAATTACCAAAAAAATAGGTGTGGTGGTGCAAGCCTATAATCCCAGCACTTGGGAGGCTGAGGCAGGAGGATGGCCAGCCTAAACCACACAGCAAGACACTGTCTCAAAAAACCAAAATTGAAAAAAAGAATAGGCTCTTAGGTCAGGCATTCTGTGACTATTCAGTTTAGGTGGGTTTGGTCTGTGGGGGGCCTTGCAGAGAAGCAAACTTCTGGTATCGGCCTCCTACTGGGTAGAATAAGAACTTGAACCAGAATGACCCTCAGTGAGAGACTGAGCAAAAGGAAAAGTTTATTAAAATTGGGCAGCCATGATTTAGCCACGCCACCTGCATTGGGCCCAACAACCAAGAGAGTTTCATCACAGTAACTAAGTTAACTCATTAAGCTACTGGCAGCTGACTGGTTGATCAAGCTGCAGCAATTAAATCCCGGACCTCATTTCCATTTTTTATAGTTCATGTTGGTAGAATTCTTCCTTTCACCACTAGCAAAGGCTGATGTCACACTATTGATTCCAACTGGGATAATTACATGGGATCTGATAGCTGCAATTTTTAAGTAAAGCAGCAGCTAGTCCCTCTGTAATCTGACTCCCCTGACTCCACACCTGCTGCTCAGAAGCAGAACCGAGCCAGACCCCCGTGCACGTGCTGAAATGCCAGCCAGGTATTAACTTAAAGATGCAGCAGTTGCCTCCACCATGCCCTGTGCTATGAGAGTGAGCAACAGCAGTTCCAGGAGCCAGCACCAGTAGGACACTTGGACTTTTTTTTTTTTTTGGCACTTCTAGGGCTTGAACCCAGGGCCTTTGGGCTGAGTTATATCCCCAACCTGCAACCCCGCCCCCTTTAAATTTTGAAATGGGGTCTCATTAAATTGACAAGTTGCCCAGACTGGGCTTAGAACTTGTGATCTTCCTGCTTCAGCTTCCCAGAGTACTGGGATTACAGGCTTGTGCCACCATGCCCAGCCCCGTACTGTCACTTTTAAGGAGGCGAACAGCTGGCAGATGTTATCTGACAAAGGATACACATTTCAGCTTTTTATTCCTAAAACTTTGTCTCACCACCATTAAAAGAATAAGCTGGGTGTAGTGGTGCACACCTGTAATCCCAGGTCTGGGAGGCCAAGGCTGGAGGATCACAAGTTCAAGTCCAGCCTGGGCAACTTAGTGAGACCCTGTCTCAAAATGGGATAGCTCAGTACAAAGACTCTGGGTCTAATCCCCAGTACCACACACACACACAGAGAGTGAAGTAGACTAACCCCAGCTGGAGGCGGGGTCTTCACAGTTGTGCCTAACAAACACCAGTCTAAATAAAGAAGCAATGAAAATGAGCTTGAAAAGATCAAGTTGGTGATTTTCAGGAACCCACATATCTTCAGTATCTTCACATGAACATATCTGAGGCACTCAGCCAGCCAGTCTACTCAAATAAGCTTCCCAAGCAGCTTTTCTGTACATCTCTGCTGCTTCCAGGCGATTGGGTGCACAAAGTATGCCTCGGCCCACAATGACGATGTCTGAACCTCGCCTGCCAATTACTTCTTGGGGACTGTTGTACTGTTGGCCAAGATGGTCCCCTGTAGAAAAACAAGTTACTTAAAATACGAAAAGCAAGAAACCTCGCCCGTGACTCCTTTACAACAGTTATCTAACCAGCTGCTCCTGCCTTCTACTTTCCTTCTGCAGAACAAGGCGGCGATGCGGGAGGTGATGAGACCCCTGGATAGGCCAGAGCCCTCCACAGTAGAGAAGGTTGTATTCAGAGTGCAACAAAGTCAGAAAGCAGGTAAATCTCCTATATGGCCAAGAAAGGTTCGATAACAAAAAATACACAAATACTTGGCCTCACAATTGAAGAAAATGTTACCATTCCTCTCAATTGCTGTGATGCAGCTGGGAAGGTCCCAGTAAGGCATCTAACCTGACCACCTCCATCTGGTGACCCTCTCTGTGCTCCACTCCAGAGAGTAAGTACCCACAGACCCTGGGCAAACATTAAAGGGTTGTTTCGTTCTTCAGAAAACTCTGCTCTCTGCTGTTACAGAAGTACTGTTAGATGGCTTATGATGCTTTACATATCCTAATAGTTCAGGGTTTAAAAAGAAAACCAAGGACCCAGGACCTCACACACTGAGCACATACTCTTAGCCCTGAGCTACACCCTGCCCTTAGAATTGATAACCTAGATTCTCCAGTGAACATAAGGCCATCAACAAGATGCCTGGCACTCCTCTATGGCCTCTATAAAGAGGTGCTCACCTGTTGGTCTAAGGTTTCCCAAACTTACTTGAGCACAGCACACCTCCTTTTGGTAGCATGTTCAAAGCACCAGTTGGAAAACACTAACCGAAAATAGCAGTTTTCTGGGCATATTTCAGCAAGTAGCTTCCTAAATTCTTATCCTAAAATTAGTCTGCAAGCTGTTTTGCAAATACAGGACAGTTATCACCAGGCCAAAAAGCTCATTCATTATTTTTCTGGACTAAGAATGGTTCTTTACCTATTTTATAACAACACACAAAGCTGTATCTTGCCTGAGATGGGTAAAGGCATTTCCCAAAGAGCCATTATTATAAGCAGCTAAGTTAGATAGAAATTAATATACAGTCAGAGAGGGACTGGACTCTCAAGGTCAGCCAGAAAATAAAGACATCACAAGTGTGGTCGGAGGCACATGTGAAGGCCAGGTCGGAAGATAAAGACGCAATAGTCAAGAACTCCATTCCTCCCTAAGGGATAAGCAGTAACTTGGAATTATTCTGTGATTAGCACTCCTGGTCTAAGAAGTCTAGATAGGCATCAGTCACCCAGGTGAGTGACCAGAGCACCCAGACCCATCCCTTCCCAAAATGCCTTTGTTTTGTCCACATACCCTTACTATGTAACCTGCTTCCCTTGTGGACCAATATTAGCAAAGCAGCTATACTTGTAATCCTATAGGCTGACTGTAGCTTGACCCATGTTGTGACTTTGCTGTATAACTTACCCCTGATAAAAGGCCTTGGTGACAAGCCACTTTCAGGACCCTGTTTGTCTCTCAAGAGTTCTCAATAAATCTTTCCTACTCTTAACCTCTGCTGTTACTTAGAATTCATTTTTCAATGTCAGGGGACATGAACTTGGCATATCTGATGTCTAGGAGGTAGGGAGTTGTATTTTCCCCTATATCATTATGAGCACTGAATAGACCTACCTCCTGCTTCTAGTTGAACTCCTGGAGTCAAGTGAAGAAACTGTGGTTTCATGCTTACTCGGGAGCCAGAAATAAAACCAATCACAAATTCACAATGCTCCTCAGCCATTTTCACCTAAATGGAATATAACAGGTCATGTTACAAGAAAATAATCATACAGGATAATTCCATGAAAGTAAAAAATCCTGTTCTATTAGTTTGAAACTTGTTACATTATCTGATACAGGTTACCTTAGATATCAATCAGGATGGCAAAACATATTTGCTTCATTAAGATCATCAGATGACCCTTTCCCCAAAGAACCACACTTGGAACTATCAAAAATCCTATACTATGTACATTAAAATCAAGATGCTGCATACATACCTGTAATAATGGCCAGTGACACCCCCCTGCCATTTCCAAAGGATGTGAATCTCTCACGTCCCCCGTTCCCTCCTCTTTAGCATTTGCTTTTGCTGGCCTCTCCATTTCTACACTATTACCTCATAGGGTCAGCAGCTCTTCACTGAGACTCACACTGTTCCTCTCCTGGAGGCCAGAAACACACTCCCAGAATGCCAGGAGAGCACCAACGCCAGTCCCCCTACTTTACTTACGGTCTGTTCACGGCTGTGGTTAGAACCTGATCCTAGAGCCATTTAGGTCCTTAACAGCTCCATGTATGGTCTTTGAAATACGGAAAAATAAAAACTTCCATGGTAATGTTTTAAAGTGACCATTATGATTCCTTAAAAGATCAGTAAAGGTGGTTTATCCACAGTTCTCGGTCACTATCCAATTACAAAACTCACTGGAGGAAAATGTGCAGAGGGACTTTTAACTAGATAATCATCCGTCTTTTACTCTACTTTGGTGTGCAGGGGTCAAGATGGGATGGGGTGTGTGGTATCCCTGGCCATTAGAGAGATGCAGATTAAAATGTTAAGATTCCATCTTACTCCAGAAAGAATGGCAATCATCAAGAAATAAACAACAAATGCTGGCAAAGCTGTGGTAAAAATGGAATTCTCCTACATTGTTGGTGGGAATGTAAACTAATACAACAATTATGGAAATCAGTACAGAGATTTCTCAGAGAACTGAAATTAGAAATTCCATATGATCCAGCTATCCCCCTTCTAGGCAGCCTGTCCAAAGAGCTTAAGACATCATACTACAGTGATACGTGCATACATGTTTATAGCAGCACAATTCATAATAGCTAAATCCTAGAAGCAGCCCGTGTACCCAACAGACGACTGTATAAAAAAATGTGGTACTTGGCTATAAAGGACAAATTTGAAACATTTGTAGAAAAATGGATGCACCTGGAAAATGCTGAGTGAACTCAGACACACAAGCTTAAATAACCTCAATGAATGTAAACATTATAAGCCATAATCAGGAACTAATAATATCAATAAGAATAACAAGGGAGAAAGAATAGAAGGGGGAGGGAGTCGGAAGGGTAGGAGATAAAAAAAAGAAACAAGCTCTGTTATGTACATGTATCAACTCTGAGATGATCATAAGATACATGTACTGCAGACATGACTAATTAAAAAAAAAAACTTCTAACACCAGAAGAAACAGTGCAGCCAGACTCTTCAGCTTCTCACACACAATACTGATCAATACCAAAGACAGAATGAGAGGAAGTCACTTTCTACAGCGGCTGTCATGAGAACACAGGACTCAGGAAATAGAAACTGCATGCCTGTGAAGTTCTTTTCATTTTCACTTTCAGCTCATAATGAGATGAAAAAGACACCTTAAAAGCAGCTACAAATAGATTTCTTACTGTCTTCTGTTTCTCTCAGTGTCAAATCAAATCACCTAAGTGTGCACTACAAGATATAAAATGCTCTTAACTCTCAAGGAACTCTGTTCAACTGGTGTTAGCATACTGTCACAAAACAGTGGGTGAATTTATGAAGTGGAGGTGGCAGGGGCTCCGTATTCTAGACAGAGACGTCTTCTTGCCCTTTGGTGTATGGTAGGACGGCTCTGGCTACCTTTTACCCCAGTACTCCGTAGCTTACCGCGGCACTAGTGTAGTCTCCTGTGGCCAGGGAGCCAGCAGAGCTCATTTCCGCAATGAGCAGGCACCCCCGGTGCAGAGGCAGGCCTACTTCCTTCAGGCCCTTCACGACTCCTGAGCCTGGCACCACGTGGGCATTTACTACATCTGCCCAGGATGCTATTTTAAAGACACCACCTAAGGAGGAGGGAAAAAATATGTGCTGATTCTCAAACAAAACCTTCTACCCTTTTGCCCAGCCACCCAATCCCCAATAACATGTTTATGAAGTAGTCCAACATTTCAAGAGCTTTAATGGCATTAGTGGACCTTCAGTTCATCTATGGAGCGTAACTGTCCACCTAGTAGCTCAGTGAGAAATCACAGAAAAACTGCTTCCAAATTCTGCATTTAGTGTATCAGCAAGGCTGAGTGGACTGACGTGTTCTGTAGTTCAAAGCTCGAAACCATCAAGAAATGCAGGGTGGTTAGCTAACCTAAACACCCTGCATTTATAAAAGCAGGCCTCATGCCGTTAGAAATGGGACTCCTGTGAAGATGGGCATTTACTGAGGTAAAGGACAGTGACATCCTGAAATTCCTCTTGAAGATGACAAATTTGCACTCTGTGGGGCTCTCTCAGGAACTTTATGCTCTCTTGATGTTTCTATGTGTTCCTTAGCTATTCTAATCTCAATGGGTAACTATACACACACATTCTGAAAGTGAATAGTAAAAACCTGAACTCATTTTTAAAAAAACTACATGCGAACCTGAAGAAAGGTCATGCAACTCTTATTTCAATGAGCTAAAAGCTGAGCAATGTGACGGTGGTGGGACACCATCAGCAATGAAGACAGTCACTTATAGACAAGTACCTTCTAAAACACTCTAGGAATACGCATGCAACCCTTTAAGAAAAATTGTGTTGCCTCAAAGGTGCTTACAATTAGTATTAAATAACATGACTAAATACCTGTTATAAGGTTAAAAGAAAGCATTAAATATGCACAATATCACAAAAACAGGCTTTTTTGCAGAAGAATGGGTAGCAGAACCAGGTATTTTTTCCAACCAACACACGTACTATTTTTAAATGAGTCCCTATTTGATACTACAAAACAACTTTTTAAAAAGGTGTTTATTGTAAATATGGAGGGGAGGGGGAGTGGAAGGGAGGGGTGGGGAGGGGCCAGGAGAAACCAAGATATACTCTGTAGAGTTACAAATTATCTATGATGAATGTGATCAATACATATATCTACAATGTTCTTGGCAAAAAAAAAAAAAAAAAAACAACAGGTCTTTTTCTGTTGCAAATAAATTTTACACTGTTTCTTCATTATTTCTTTTATCTGTAATTTTCTGCCAGGAACAACATCTGTCATTTCTACCCAAAACCCAGGCACCCTTTTGGTATCTGAACACTTGTTTTCTCTGGTGGAATTACCACTGTGGGGTTCTGAGTTCAAGACATTTACATACAGCTAACCTAACCACCCTGCATTTGCAAAAGCAGGCCTATTGCCCCAGCCAGCAAGCGAAGATTTTCTATAGCCTAAGCCAGAGTGGTTGGTTTGGGGTGGGCACAGGGAATCTGAAGAAGTCAATAGAGAAGCAGGCAGAGCTGAGAGATGGAAAGAAAGCAATTTCAGAAGACACCACTTGAGCTCCTGGATCCAACTGGACTTGACAGCCTGCTCTATGGTTAGACTTTCAGTTGTGGAAACCAATATGATTATTTTCTTACTTTAGCCAGTATAAGCTAGATTTCTGATTCTTGCCGACTCCTAAATAATACTTACCTTCATACTGCTTTCTGACCGTGTTTCCTATGTCTGCAAATTTCCGGTCTTCAAATATTAAGAATTCATGGTGTCTTGCCAGAGTTGTCAACTCCTTCATCATATCCAGAGTAAAATCATTCAAGATATCTACATGTGTCTTGAGCATGCAGATGCTGGGCCCTAAGGCATCCGCCAGCTGCAACAGCTCCCTGGCCTCTGAAACGTCAGCAGACAGACACAGGTTGGTCTCCTTTTTCTGCATAAGTCTGAGAAGCTTGGATGCAACCGGGTGGATTCCGGACAGCTCTGCACGTGCAATGAAGCTGAGTTCTTTGGGTGCTTTCTTTACAGGAAGGAGGGAGCCATTCTGATGAGTGGCTGGAAAAACATTCTCCTGAATGAATCGCCTCACTCTCCCGACCATCTCAACATCAATTTTTTGCTGCTGCTCGAGGATCTCCAGCATTCTGGACAATGTACACACTGCATGGAGATGGATCCCACGGGCCTGCAGCCTGTCCCTGCCGCCCTGCTCCCGATCTAGCAGCACTACGGCATCAGTGACCTTCAGCCCCTCCTTCTGCAGAACCTCAACGGTCTCCAAAATACTTGCTCCACTGGTGACCACATCTTCAATGACCAGACAAGTTTCTCCCGGATTAAGAGCTCCTTCTACAAGACGCTTAGTACCTAGAAAAGAAAAAAGATTGTTCATCCCAATTTTAAGCTGGGCATGGTGGTGCTGTAATCTCAGCACTCAAGAGGCTGAGGCAGGAGAGGCTACATAGTGAATTCAAGGCCAGCCTGAACTGCATAGTGAGACCCTGTCTCAAAATACAAAACAAAACCCAATTTTATGTGCATCCAACTCAACATATATCTTATGGTATAAATTTTGTATGTACTTAAGACAAGATAAATGATCTACAAGTAAATCTTATTTTCTGATTGTCTACTTTTACTGTTTCTCGTGACTCGTCAACATGCCATGACTGTTTTGTTCACTGTCTCCACATCCCAAAATTGCCAGTTACATACAGAATATAGTAAAACTAGCAAATTATCTTGCAGTGTAAATTACTACTTAATGTGTTTATGATTAAGTTTCCAAATACTTGGTTTCTTAAAGCAAAAATCACCTAGATTTAATCGTTACAAAACACAATAATCCAGGATCATCCATGAAATCATTCCTTTTCCATCAGCGAACGATAAATTCATCACTTTAGATTCAGCCGAATAACTGACTTCTGAAAATACACAGTAATACCTCAGTTTGCAAATGTTTATGTTTGCGAACAATTAGGTTTACAAACAGAATCATTCGGCAAAATTCTGCTTCCATTTGCAAACTCCACATTGGGTGATAAACAGGACCACAGCCATCTTCCCCACACAAACACAAACACAGCCATCTTCCCGAAAACTGTAAAATGAATTAAGCTAGTGAACTGAGGTACCACTGTAAATTCGTGTCAGGCGCAGTGGTGCATGCTGTAATCTCTGCATTCGGGAGACAGACAGGGGGACTGTCAGAAGTTCTACACAAGGCCAGCCTGAACTACAGTTTGAAACCTCGATTAAAGGGAAGAAAGGGGAAAGGGAAACAATGGAAAAATATAAATAAACCTGCTGTAAATAGGGAAGGGGGGAAGCAGAAGGGAGGGGGTGGAGAACGGGGGGTGGGGGACCAAGATACATCATGTACAGGTACAAAATAACCGTGATGAATGTGATCATTGTGTATACAATGTACCAATACATGTTCTTAAAAAAAAAAAAAAAAAAAAACCAACCAAAAAACCCACCACCCTTCCACTCCCCAATAGGATCCTTTGTAGCATTTCTCTCTCCTTTATCTCATTTCATAGTTTAAGGTTTCAAATTTTTCCTCTTGTAAAAAAAGAAAAAACAAGGTATATCATATACAGGTACAAATCCCCAATGACGAATGTTATCAATATGTATATTGAAAATGTACCATTAAAATAAAGTTTAAAAAAAAATTTTTCCTCTTGTATCCTCCCATTCTAAAACTCTGGTTTTTTTTTTAATAGTATAACCATAAAGCTTTATTATCCTTTGGATAGTTAACTCTATAAAATTACTATTGAATTCTTCTCTACCATTAGTGGAGATATAGCTGTTGCATTTAGTACATATTAGGTGTAAGTCAATACCTGGACTGCCTTAATGTTTACACCAAAATTGTGCATTTCCTCTCTAGGGCCAAGGGTAGTACATCATTGGTTCTTATGGTATGTTAATATCCAATTTGTCTTGGATGATACTACTGCAGCTGAGTTACTTGAATTAACAGGGTGACATGATTATCACTATGTAAGCCAACATCGAGATTACCCTTGTGACATTAACAATACTAGAGTATGAGAACCCAGTGTTGGGCTACTTACACAGCATCCTCCCCTCCCAAATTAACCAAGGTGGTCAGATCTGGGGCAGAGGCAAAGGACCCTAGTTAGCCATGCCCAAAGTACATTACAGAAAAGCAACTAAAATGATCTCTACATTAGTAACAAAGTCTTTACACCTTAACATCCACAAACCTCAGCACAAAACAAGACAAACTATAATAACATGAGAAGACAAGGCAACAAAATGCCTCCCCAAAACTCCCAACTCCCCAAAGGCAATCCAGGGGACATCGAAGGGGAGAATATCATAAACCACACACCCAAATTACTTGGAAAGGATATCAGAAAGTTTAGAAAACGGATCAAAGTGGTACTCAGGGGAATCACAAACAGTATAACTAAACGGATCATAGAAATAATAACCAAAATGATCCAGGAGCTTCCAAAGACAGTAATAAAAAGCTAGCTGAGCTAAATAAAACAATACAAAACATGAATGACCAGTGTCTTCAATCAGAAATCCAGGAGTTTAAAAATTCTAAGTATGAGCAGCAAGAGTGATCAACATGAAGATAGAATTTCAGAACTAGAAGATAATGACACCTTCAAAAACCAACTACTAGCCAGATGTGGTGGCACTGGGGAGGCTGAGGCAGGAAGATTGTCATGAGTTTGAGGCCAGCATGGGCTGTATAGTGAGTTCGAGGCCAGACTGAACTACACAGCAAGATCCTGTCTCAAAAAAAAACCCCAGGGGCTGGGGATTTAGCTCAGTGGTTACAGTGCTTGCCTTGCAAGCACAAGGTCCTGAGTTCGATCCCCGTCACAAAAAAAAAAAAAAAAAACCCCAAAACAAAAGAAAACAAAAACCAAGCTCCTAAAGATACCTTAAAAGCAAGAAGAGAATATGAAAAATGGATGCAACAGCTGCTAGATGATGCAAGGAAGACGGTAGTTCCCCACAATGAATGTAGTCATTACATGCTACAAACATGTACTAAAAAAAAATACTGGAAAGAAACATTTAAAAATTAAAATTACATATATATTCATATGATTACAAGGGAAATATTCTGCAACCTGAAGTATTACCATAGTCTTATGAACTTTATAATACAATGTGACTAAATTACTTCTCTACCCTCAAACCCTACTAGATACTATTGTCAGAAAATCTACAAAATGTGAATAACTCAGGGTGCACACTTTATAGACTTTTGTATTTTCCACTACAATTTATATTATTTTCAAACAAACAAAATGCATTTTTGCCTACCTTCTGACCTTTCCCACTTCTTTTAACAACTTTCCTCCCCTTGAAAAATTAGCAAATTTAACTGAATAAACTTAGATTAAAATGGACGACGAAAAATACAATACAGAGAGTACTTAAGACATAAGGAATGAGATATACTTTCCCTAGCCAGGCATGGCAGTGCACACCTGTAGTCTCAGTACTTAGGAAGCCGAAGCAAGAGGATCGCTAAGAGTTTGAGGTCAGCCTGGGCTACATCGTCAGTCTAAGGTCAGCTGAACTACACAGTGAGACCCGATCTCAAAAAAAAAAAGAAAGAATTCCCTATGAGCAGAGATTCAGATTTTTCTTTAAGCAGCAAAAACTCAACTAAGTATTTTCCTTCTTTTCTTTACAATGGCAATTTCAAATAAAAGTATACAGTGTCCTGAACACCCACAGATAAGGACTTTATCATTTGACTCATGATCTGTTTTGTTTCACCTCTACCCTCATTCACTCCCCTCAGGTTTTATAAGCAAATTCCAGGCAAACTATGATTTACCATAAAACTTTTTAGACTGCATCCATAAAATCTCTTTAAAATTACCATACTAACATAAAAAACATGAATTCCTTAATACCATTAATAAACATGAAGTTCATTCCAATAGCTTTAGGTTGATTTTCAGGTTTTAAAGCAAAGCTCCCCACAGCTGGGGATTAGCTCAAGTGGCAGGAGAGCGCCTCCCTAGCAGGCACAAGACCCTGCGTTCGAGACCCAGCACCAAAAAAAAAAGCAAACCTACTGCCATGGACCCACAAAGAAGTATCTTCATGAGGTGTTTAGGTACTTTTGCGTGAGTACTATCTCATACACTGCTTTTTGTGAGGTTTAAACAGGAACATACTGGGAAGGGCTATGCTCTCAAGAGTGTGTGCTGATGAGGGAAAGACCAATAAAATGCTGGAGTTTCACACACGGTGTGAAAAAAAACACTTCTTCACATCACTGCCTAATCAATACAAAGCATTTTAGTCCTAAAGTGACTTATAACAATTCCATAAGTGGTAACAACTTACTTAAAGGATCTATGATGAATACGCTAGTAAAACAGTGCACAAAAAAGAAAAAAATTCTAACAGATTACATATTAACAGAATGCTTATGCTAGTTTTACCATAATCCTTTGTTTCTTTCCGTCTAATAAGCATCGGGATTTGATGGGTTGAGCAGATAACTGTAGCCAGTGGCAAGGCTGTGTAAGGTACTCCACACACAGTGTCAAAACTGATCCCTGCATTTTGGGCAGTTTGGAATAAAATATCTGCAACCTGTAAGAAAACAAGCATATAAACTACCTATTATTACCTGATGACTTCTTAAACCAATTTTTCACTAGTAAATCCTTAGTAATTCACTTTCTCTACATAGAGGAAACATCAAAGCAAGATTCTGGGGGTGAGAAATTTCTAGTCCAACCACCTCAACTAGTGCTTCAATCCTTTTTACTAAAACCACCCACAGTGAGTGACCACCAAACATAAACCCTTAAGTGTGTGGAGGGAACTTACATATTCTCTTTTTTTTTCTTTTTTGTAGCAATACTGGGGATTGGATCCTGTGAATGCTACATACATTCCTAGCTCTTTTTAATTTTGAGACAGGGTCTTGATAAATTGCTCAAGCTACCCTCAAATGTGCAATTCTCTTGCCTCAGCCTTCTGCTGTCATTGGGATTACAGGCATGCACCACCATGCCCAGCCAAAATTTCCATCTTCCATAGGACTTTCTGTTCTATCCGGGATAGTTCTTTCCAAACTGTTTATTCTAGGATGATGAAGATATTCCATATGTATAGTGTCCAATATAGTAGTCACTAGCCACATATGACAATTTGAATTTAAAAATTCATAATGCTGCCTGTAACCCCAGCACTCTGGGAGGCCGAGGTAGAAGGATTACAAACTCCAGCCCAGTCTGGGCAATTCAGGAAGATTCTGCCGAAACAAAAAAGTGGGGCAGATGGGGAGGGCAGGGCAGTCTAAAAACCCTGGGTTCAATCCCCAGTACCCCCCCCAAAAAAATCCACAATGTTTAATATTCACATGTGGCTAGTAACTACTCTTTTGAACAGCACATTTAAACCTACTCAAAGTGTGGTATGCAGTTTTGATTGGCAGCTTGTTAGTAATGCACAATCTCTTACAGGCACTGTGAGGCATGCCTGTTAGCTCAGCACTCGGGAGCCTGAGGCAGGAGGACTGCTGCTAGTTCGAGGTCAACCTGGGTTTACACGATGAGTGCAAGGCTAGCCTGAACTACTGAACTATATAGAGAGACCCTGTCTCTAGAAAAAAAAAAAAAAAAAGAAGAAGAAAAAAAGGAATGCACAATCTCAGGGCCCTACCTCAGGACACCTGAACCCAATTCTACAGTTTAACAAAACTCCCAGGTGTTTCACATATACTCAAGCTTTGAGCAGTACCGTGCTACAAGCCCCTAATGGATACAAACTTTTCTACTTATACTAACCCAAAAAACTGCCTCCTTGATGCCCGCTGTTTGGCCTTAATTCTTGCTTCTGGCCAAACAATACAAAATCGAATCTCCCTTTCTAAGCAACAGCCTTTTCAATTATCTCACCAGCTACTAAACTCTCGGCCCACCCACCCTTTCCTTTCTTCCCCAAATCTCACTTTCTGGGGTCTAAACACACACGACTGAAGCCAGGCGTGGTGGCACACGCCTGTAATTCCAGCACGCGGGAAGTTGAGGCAGGAGGATTGCCTGGGCTACGTAATGAGTTCAAGGCCAGCTTGAAGTACACTGCGAGACCCTGTCTCAAAACCAAACAAACAAAAAAAATTACACAGAGCTTCTCTGCCCAAACGGGGTTTCCCAACTCCTGCAAAGCACGTGTCAAGATCACTCCGTCAACGTCCCCCCAGGCCTCCCCCAAACCTAACCTCTGCCCTCTGTGCTTCTCACATCTACTGCCCAGGCCGACAGCAGAGTGGGCTTGGCTGCCTGGTTCTTCTGCTTCCCCACACAGCCCAACTCCGGTCGCCCCGCTCCATCCTCAGGTCCCTCTTCCCGCCGCCCAGGGCTGTCCTTCCCCTTCGAGCTGGCACCTGACTCAGAAGACGCGGCCGAGATATGATGCCCCGCAAGTCGATGTAAACAGGGGAGCAGATCCCGCTCTTCAGCACGAAGTCTCCAAACTTGAATGCCTGCACGTCGTACAGGGCCGTCACCAGATGTCCTAAAGCAGCGCCCGCGGCCGCCATGCTCGAGCGCTCACAGTCCCGGACAAGCGCGCGCTTCGGCGGCCGCGTGACGTCACCTCGAGGTCCCGCCTCTTCCGCTGCCCTTTCCGGCAAGACCAGCGTCTGGCAGGAGAGTTTGTATAGACTCCGCCCATTTTTTTCCTAACTCCGCGTCCCGTCGGTGATTCTCTTAATTAGCTCCACTCTTGGCCTCACGTGCCAGTTATTAGCCACTATTTCCCCTTCCCCCGTGCAGAGAAGTTCTGGAAGACGAGGACCCTTCATCTTGTACTAACTTAACAGCATCTGGAAATGAGACTTGATAGTGATTTGCATGGAGGAATTTAAAGCCCTGAGCAGATAACTGTTCGTTACATCCACGTGCAGGGGGGAGAGGAGGAGATGAGGAAGGGAAAAAGGAGAGATAAGGGACTAAGGAATTGATCAGGTGTCAGGGTTATCTTGGAGGGTGATGCTGCTGGCCAGCCTGAAAGTGCAGGCCCATCTGACTTACATATAAATCCTGTAGAGAAGTGCTCCGTTAGGTGTAGAAGACAATACCTTATCCTAGTTTAAAGAAAATAACCCTTACGTAAGGCATGTGATCCTAATTCATCAAACTGATTCTGATTTTATTTATTTCTGTGTTCTTATGTCTGTTTTCTCAGAGGAGATTGTGCTGAAAAGCCTGTGCTTTTGTTTTCGTTGTGCTGGGGATTGAACCCAGGACCTCACACCTGCTGGGCAAGGGTGCTACCACTAAACTCCCCAGCCCAGGCCCATGATTCTCATACTTGTTTCTCGTTACAAATAAATGCAGTAAAAATGTCTCAGTACTGGGTCTGACAATTTCCCAAAGCTGAGATGTAACCCACCCTAAACATAGAACATTTGGGGGTTCACTGACTCCTGGGGTGGAAAAATAAACTTTAGGACGCCTCAGAGGCTGGGGAAGGTTTACTAGGCAGAGCTTTTAGTCGGCACTGGAGAGTAGAGCCTCATGAGCTGGAGCTGGGTGTACTGTGTTTTTGGGCTGTGGGGGCGTTTTCAAGATGGATGATGGAGGAGGTGTGCATCTGGCAGGCTGTGCCAGGATGCAAGCCTTTTAAGGTGCTTGACGTTGAGATCTCCTGCTTACCAATATTGTTGCGTCCTTGAGGATGGAGGAAGCACAATTTACAGGTGGAAAAGGACAAGTCAGAGTATGACTGACAGGCTTACTGTGTCTTTAAGACCTTTAGGAATTTTTTTCCAAGGAAATTTCCTGAAAGAAAAAAGGCTTGAGTAACTTGTGTCCGGGAGCTGCAGGCTTTTTTTTTTTTTTTAAGTACAATTTTTAAAACCCCAATTTCCTTATCTCCTTCCTGTGTATTTTTTTTTAATTTCTTTTATCCCACCTCCAAATCTTGATGAAATAAAAGGCAAGCGTTGACATATTTTTGTTCCTATTGGCAAAGTAAGCTACTCAAAACATTTTAGGTGTTGGGGATTTAGCTCAGTGGTAGACCACTTACCTATCAAGTATAAGGACCTGAGTTTGATCCCCAGTACAAAAAAACAAAAACACTTTAGCCAGGTGTGGTGGTGTACTCCTGTAATCCCAGCACTGGGTGTGGCTGAGGCAGGAGGGCCACCAGAAGTTTGAGGCCAGCCTGAACTACGTAGCAAGACCCTGTCTCAAAAAACAAAAACTAATTAAAAAACAAAACAAAAGCTGGGCAAAAGTGTTGTAATAATAATGTGATCTTTTAAGCTTGTCAAAGACTTTCACATATTTGAGGGAAGAAAAAAATCACTTTTCTTTGAGTAAAGGATTTAACTAGAAAAAAGACACCGGTGGGGGACTTGGCCAGGAGTGAATGATTAAACTGAATAATTAAAATGGGTGACAAAAGCACACAGGCTCTATGAGGAATGAATGGTTATAATGCGGGGCAAAAGCACAGAAATAATTACACTACAATTCAAAAAGCATGCAGCCTTTGTGAGAGGTGAGTAAACTGTGGGGCAAGAGGTACACAGGCTTTGTGAGGAGTGAATGGCTAAACCTTGTGGCAAAAGCACACAGGCTGTGTGAGAATCGAGTATTTAAACAAGAAGTTTAGATTAGTGAGGCATGTTGTGTCTGGCCATTGTCCTTCCCTTGCCCCAAGAAAAACTGCTTAGCCTAGTGACAGCTCCTGGCCCAAACTGCTTTTCTCCTGCTTTTTTCTCTTACACTGATACAGAGTTCTCGGCTTCAGGCTTATTCCCACCCCCGAGTTTTCCTAACTTTTTTGGGTGCTGTTGGTTGAAATAGCCACTCTGAGCATATCTGTAGATTGAATTAAGTCTTGTCTCCAAGTAAGCTTTTTCATCCTCTGTGCCATCCACGGTTGCACTGTGACAGACAACCAGAAATAATATCTTTAGTATAGTATATTTATAGGAATGCATAACATATGAGATGTACATTTTGAAATTTCATTCATAACTTATAACATTTACTGTAGTAATAATAACGAGACAGCAGATCATCACTTTACAACATTACACATGAATGATTCTGACTTACAAATAAAATATTTACAACCTACCTTTACAAAACGACATTGTGTGCATACAAAATGAACAACTGCAGAAAATTTTAAAAATAATAAAACAACCAAAAACCCAGAAGATACACTTAAGGCAGACCAGCAAGACACTGAAATAATTAAGGCTGTGGAATTCTTCTGCACCTTGAAAATATAGAGCTATTTATCAATACTGTGGAGTGTTTTTAAATCAAGTGTTACAAGCCTGATGGAAGTATGTGTTCATATGTATATGTGTAATGGTCCCTATGGGGAAACCTGTCCACTATGGATAAGGCCCTTTATCTGAATAGTCAGAGAAGCCCACCACAAATTCTCAAAAGACTTGGTGGGGGGGGTCACTCAAAACCAGTAAGTGCCGATGCAGTTTGCAAACCAACCTGAATACTTAAAATATAAAGATATCGCTGAGTCCAGGTAAACAGAATAGCCTAAATGATAGTTCCACTGTTTTACACTTCGTTTGTTGGCTCTGTGGACTTCAAAGGACAGCAAATTCCTGTTGAGCAAAATTTGTCTCCACAAACTAGCCCTAATGGTTTTGAATGACCCCGAATGGTTTCCAGTTAAAAAAAAAAAAAAAAACAAAACTGTCCTACCTGGGCTGTCTGCAAATGGATAGATTTCTGCATATGAGCAATAACATATACATACATATTGTACACTATATACATGTACAGATGTACACATATCTATATTTTCCAACAGTTTGCACTTGGATCACTACTGCTCTCTGAATAGGATCTCATTGTTAAGAGTATGTTTAGCCTTTTCATAGTCTTCATATTTGTCGTACCACTAGTTTTATTCACCTTCCCCATAGAGTAGGCTGAAGTTTGGCAGAAACAGAAGTAAAAGCACCAGGGTCAAAAAAAAAATCAAACAGAAAAATGACAGATATGGCTTAAGTTAGTAAGAGAAGATGCATGTTTTGTTAACTTCAAATTCATAAGCACAGTCTATAAGATTATGGAACAGTTTCCAGAGTACCTCGGAACATGGGTTCAGTTCTTGATAGACATCAGGGATGGATGGACGTTTTATGCTGCTCTCCCTGGGCTAGCAAATCCACCTGCTTAAATTAAACCTAAAGAGTTGGCATTCCAAAAATTGGTATTTGTACTTTTCCACCACTCTCTCTTTTCTCAGCTTACCTCACTTTCTGAAGTAAGTTATCTGACCGAACTATTATCTTGATCATTTGAATAAAAACTACATCTGACCACATTTTAGAATTTTCTCCACAAACAGGCTGACAGGAAATCACAATAGCCTGTGAATATTAAATTTAGGCTTTCCATAAGGGTCCCTTGTAAAGAAAACATTATCTTAGAGTTATTGTTTTTTTCCTCTCCTCTAACATTTCTCTCTGTATTAGTTATATATACGTATTTTTTTTAGAGAGAGAGAGAGAGAGAGAGAAAATAAGGAAGAAATGCCTTTCATACAAAATATGGCCCTATGATACTTCTTTACAGATTTTTCATGTGAACCACATTAGTTATTAAAAACATCTAGCGCTATGGACATATTTCAGCCAGCCCTTTTTAACCCTCTAGAATTAATGAAAACTGAGCGCTTTATTGTTTTCAGAAAATAAACATTAACATAGTAGTTTCCTTTTTCTTGATGGAGCATGTGTGAGTTCTGTCTTCTCTAAGCCTACCCCCAGTCCAATCATTCATTCCCAAAAGATCTCTAGATTTTAAGGAGCAAGGAAGGATGATGATGCAGTTTTACAAATAAATTCACTAAAGCTCACACTCTGTTTGCCTGACCCAGACACCACAGGGATGGTAGCCAGAAGAGAAAGGAATACAGTCTACGTTCCTCAAAACCATCTGGTACAACTCATACAATCCATTGGCTGTTCTGAATAAGCACATGGTGAGTCTGCATTCTTACTCTACTAGAGAGACCCTTTATGTTCAAAATATTTCCTCCTCTATCAATCAGATGATGAAAGAAAGTTTTAGTGGAACAGAAATAACCACCACTTAGTTTATATTTGTTCTCTCATAGTCTGACAAGTCTAAACACAGGCAAGGAAAAAAAAGTAATGACTGACCCACAGGCTCTATCTAAATCACGGAGGCTATGGGACAACAAATATGCTAGTCCTGAAAGACCAGAAAATGGATCCAAAGTGTTCCCTCCAAAAACCAACAGCCCAACTCATGTCCATACCTGTGCATCTATCTTGCTTCTTCTACTAGATTCTTGTGAGACTAAAGATAAGAATTGTGATGTATGGGAAGGTATGCGGTCCTCACTTCTGCTATCTCAGTGAGGAGGAAAGTGGCTGTTTGGGTTCTTCTGTGTCCGTTTTTCCAGAGCATAAACCTGGAGAAGTGAAGGTAACTGTTGCCTTGGAGAACATCTTAATCTTCACATCTCCCTTAAGAAAGTGGAGAAAACCGCTCATGGACATGAGACTTCATCAGCTCTCCTAACCTTTGTCCGTAGACAAGCTTTTACAGAACTGAAATTATAGGGTAAGACCAAATAACATTTAGACAAAGAGCACGTACTATCTCCAATTAGAAGCGATTTATGGGATTTAACCTCATGAGTTAGTAAATGGTATCTAAAGACATGGATATTGGAAACTTGGAATGTTCAAAGTTACTATCAATAAAATTCTCAGCACTGGCAGTGTGTAGCACTTTTAAAAAAATCAAAGCATTTTACAGATGTCTCAACTATGGTATTTTCCCAATATTCCCAGGCAATTAGTGTCCTTCTGCCTCCCGCTACCCCAACTCCCATTTTAACAATGGGGAGGTCTGGGGCAGGAAACAACAAAAGCTTTCTGTAAGAAAGGATGAATCTGGAATAGTGAGGCTGAAACTCAAGAATTCCTAGTCCCATCCTATATTCAAATGTTTTCATTTAAAAGATACTTTAAAATAAAGAAAAATACTGCAGTATCCGTCAATCTAAATGCAGTGGACTTCATTTCCCATCCTCCCCTCTGAAAGGCACTACTATTTATAAAGTCTTTGTGAACCACACAGCGGTGAAGCCAGCTTGCTCCTCTGCCTCCTTCATTCCCCTTTAGATTGCTCACGGCTGGAGCAGCCTGAAGGACAATTCCAGCATTACAATTATTTAAAAAAAAATTTTTTTTTTACCACATTCACGTGTAAGTGGATATAAATCTATTTTTTAAAATTTGCAACAAATGTAAAAGATGCCAGAAAATCATTATACTTCTTACAAGTAAGTGACCGTGGGTTGTCCCTGATCTTTTCCTTCTTTCCGAACCCCCTCCCCTTACACTGCGAAAACAAAAAGCTCTAAAGTGTATGCAGCAAATGTAAGCCAAGCAAAAAATCTGGGATTTTAATCAACACCACCCCCCCAACCATTTCAGCTGAAAGTTCACTCCTGCTAAGAACTACCATCATTGTAGTAGAAGTGGACTATTTTCTCTCCCCTCTTCTCTACTACGAAGCAATAAATTTCTCTGCTAAAACAACTACAAGAGCGTGGTCCCTGATCCTGTCCCCTACCACATCTGCCCTCAGAGCAACCTAAACTACATTTCCCAGCCCCATCTTCTGGAATTTCCTGTTATTTCCAGCTTTGGAGAATTCTTGAACCAAGACCATTACCTTATCCCTGTTGGGAGGGACCAGGTGCTGTGCAGATAGGGAGCTTCCCTGTTTGTTCCCTTCGGCTATCGAACTATATAAAATATATCCCCTTTTTCTTAGGGCCTCTGTTAATTCCTTCTACTCTAATGATTGTACTTTGGCTCCGGATAACAAAATCACACTACTTTTCATTTCTATGTCCCTCCTTTCCTGTCCTCTCCAATGCATGAACTTGGGCGAGGGGCTTCCATGCAGCCCCCTATCTGGATCATCCCAGCTCTGATGAAAAAGCTAATAGGGAGGGAAGCTTTGGTTCTGTCTAACATTCTGTCAGTCGCCTGTCCCACAATAGGATTTCCGTATGGCCCTCCTGCGGTGATCTGAGCACTGCTGTCCTACATACCATCCCTCTCCAGCTTGTCCTAGCAATTCCGGATGGCTCAGCAGGAAGCTGTTTATTCCAGTCAGCCCGAGGTCAGAAGAGACCTGGTGGAGCCACACTTCAGAGGTGGGAGGAATGTGCTGAGCTTGGGATCTACCCCAGCACCAGCCCTGTGGTGGCACTTTCCTCTTTTATGCTTAACACCGGAATGAAGACATGTTTGCTAAAAGGGCTTTTCATAGACATGTTTTAAATTTTAAAATATTCTATCATATAGTATTATAGTTGTACACACATCACAGTTTAAATGAAGACTGTGGAGGATTAGAGAGCTTTGAGGGAGGCTTAATGACCCAGGGCCATTCAAAAACTAGGAAACAATACAGTCCTACGGAGTTGGTTTCCATATATTTGGCTAATTCCCAAAATACTAAGTGCTATCTAGACTTATTGCTTGTACTTTCTACTAATTTGTTAATCTATAATATTGGATGAGATGAGGTGGGAGGTGGATGAATAAGCTGACTTTGAAACCAATGGAAAAATATTATGAGTATTTTTAATTCTACATTTCCACTGCGAGAGTGTTTTTAATATATTGTCAGGCTTAGTTTCCACCATTCTTTCTTTATTTAAATAGGTTTGTAGTTCTTGTTACTATTCATGAATTCTCTGCTTGCACTTCTGTGCTGCATGATTTTAATTTTCTCAGTCCCATGAATAGGAGAGAAGTAATGCCTGATTTAAACACCCACTTGAGTTACATTTTTAGAATATTATTCACTTAAGAGCAATTTTCAAAACACATTCAGAAAACAAAGGGTGGGTGGTAGACAAACACAAAAACCAAAAACTCTTCCCCTTCCCACCCTACCCCCCTTCCCCACCCCTCCCAAATAAACCAAAGCAAAAAACAAAGAAAAGCCATGAATCGCCCAGGTTTAGTTGCTTTCCCATCAGAGGGAAAAAGGGCAGTTAATAATCTTGTATGGAGAATATACACCAGAAAGCAGCATTGGCCTCCAAATGCAATTAGTCCTTTTAGTCCAGAGAAATGTCGGCGGCTGAGTGGTGATAGGTATTGCGACCTCAGTTAAAATTCAATGCTCTGTTAAGGTGATGTGTCAGGTTTGCTCATGGCTTCAAAAAGGACTTAGGACCAGGCCTTTAAAAGGCTTGTATGGCTGCCTCCTTTTGGTAAGCACCCCTTAGTCTCATACGGGGTTAGAAATAAAGCAAGCCAACTTTCTGTAGAAGTCAGAAAGGGTTGGTACGCTGTTCATAGGAATTGTAGGAAAGGTTTCTATTTGCCCTTTTGTACGAACCTGTGATATTCACTTACCTATTTCTAGCCAGGTATAGACATAAAAATAACGCACAACTCTTCCTGGATTTGAACTACTTCCTGGCAGACTTTCCTGCCAGATGAACTGTGAGCCATCAGTGAATTCAGGGGGATTGTTTCATACACAGTACCTTTCTTAATCAAATAACCCATGATTGAGAGAAAAAAAATCTTCTCACTCACAGATTGCAAAAAGGTAACATTGCTTTCTCTTAATGCACAGATTTTGGTAAAAGATTTCTATACAAGATTTATAAAATGCTCTAAAAAACTCGTCATCTAATTGTGCTTAGTCAAAACAATGTAAAATGCTTCGGTAAGTAAATTACTGTCTTCACTGGAGCACTCGGATTTACTTATGATTGATTTCATATATAACTCTATATTATAAAACTCTGAACCTGAATGGGGTCTAGTACACTGTATGTGTATATGGAACCTATTAAGAAACTATATCTAAGTCATCTAAACCAGAATAGTTGACATATATGACCTCTCTGTTAAATAGAACTTTCTGCTTACATTTTCAGCAAGGTCAGAAGCCTCTTACACTCATCGCAGTGAGCTTAAGGCTTGCCCACTTGACCGCTCATTTTGGAATGTACAGTTAAAAATCTTATAACAGCTAATATTCCTGCTACCCCTGGCCTTTCTTTTAATACTTTCTCTGCATCTTTAGTTCTTCAGAATTACCTTCTGGAAAGCCCCTGGGTTTAGGGTGACTCTTACTGCTGCTCAGACCCTGAATAACCACCGAGGAGGTTTAAGAGGACATCTCTCCATCCAGAGAACCACGTGGGGTGAAGTAACAGAGTTATGTACAGACACATTCAGTCTTGCTTTGGTTCACACTGTGCGTCTATGTGAAACCTCAGGGCTGGCAGGTGGCTATGTCCCTTGGTTCACCCGGCTGACGATGTAGCTCTTGACATTGGGAATCGGACGCACGTCATTCTGGTGCTTGCGGCGCTCTATGAAGCAGGCCAGGCGGGAGGTGTCCAGGGGGATCTTGGAGTAGCTGCCGTTGTGGGGCTGCAGCCATGGGTGCTGTAGGCAAGTGGCCGCCGTGGGCCGCCTGCGAAAGTCTTCCTGTAAGATCACATTGATGAAATCTCTGGCGGCATTGCTCACGCCACAGAAGTATTCATGGGGGAAGCTGAAATCTACCCTGCATACGTTGATGCATGTCTCCTCTTTGCTTTCGTCCAGGAAGGGGGAGACCCCGCTCAGCATGACATACGTCAGAACCCCGATGCTCCAGATGTCTGTGCCCAGGGAGACGGGGATACCTTGGATCACTTCTGGGGCAGCAAACTCGGGGTTCCCCAGCAGGTGGTGGATATGGAAGTGGCCTGAGATCTGAACAGCATCTTCCAAGTCAATGAGTTTCACTCGAGGCACCGGAATCCGGAGGTCGATGAGCAGGTTTTCAGGCTGCAGGGAGGCAGGGAAAAGAGAAGCACGTCCTGTGTTGTAATTACCAGTAGGACTCTGTCAGTGAAAACACGCTCCTGCTATGCTTTCGTAAAGCCTATAGCGTGCTGGAAATGCCCTGTGCAAGGGCGCAGAAGGCTGCCAACAATGGTTTTGAACTCGCTAAACCCTGAGCTTGGGCTATGCTTTGCAGAGGTTGTTGGGCATTGAACACTTTGGAAGGAGGGTTTTTTTGTTTTGTTCTTGGTTCTAGGGATTGCACCCAGGGCCACAGGCATGGTAAGCACTAAGCTACATATCTGCTTCTTAACTACCCTTTGCTACGGAGGCTTCTTTTTGAGCAGCATGAGAGGGATATTTATGGTTTCCTTCCATAAAATTAGAATAGGAGCTGCAAGCTTCCCAGCCATCTCTCACCCCAGATCTCATTCTCTGCCCTTGGTGTGTTCTCATTCATTTATTAATAATGCACTTAGATTGTGTGACAACTTACTTTCTGTTTAATAGTTATACAGATTCTAATCCAAGTAGATGAACTGAAATTTGCATTTCTTGAGGGTAATGACTGGTAAGTTGGACTCAGCCGTTTTGCTGCCAGGGTGGCTACTGTTTACTACCTTTATGTCCAGATGTGCGACCCTGCAGTTGTGAAGGTACTGCAGAGCCTCCATGATGTCCCGGATGTAAAAAGCTACTTTCTCCTCCATCAGTTCGTCATGATTCATAAGGTAGTCTAAGAGCCGACCATCATCCATCCTGAAAGTGGAGAGGAAAAGGAAGGGAGAGGTTTGTGAAGAATCAGAAAAATGATGCATGTGCCAAGCTTTCAAGTCTCTACAATCTCTCTTGCAAGTCAAATCAATAGTGCAACACTTAGAACCCAAAGTAAGCACAATCCTCAGAACTAAAATACAGTTACAAATGTGGTGAGCTGCAAGAAAGAAATCCGTACAACCTTGTTTGAGAAACCTTGTTTTTATACATTCCTCTAAACCCATAGAATGTATGACACGATGCTTGAACCCGGATGTTAAACTCTGGATGCGGCCGCTGTGCATACACCACTCTGCAGGGGATGTGTAGGTGGGCATAGAAGGCACATGGAAGGTTTCTGTACTTTCTTCTTAATTTTATGTAAACCAACTCTAAAATTTTATGTAAAAATGCTCTAAAAAGAAAAATAATTTAGAAAAACTTGACAAGGAAAAAGTTCTCATACCCCTTTAAAGGGTTAGATTGCAAAATAAAGAAACCCTTTGCCAAGAAAGATATCAGCAACGTTCAGATTAACCAGAACCTAATGCCAATAACCCATCATATATATATGACTACATAAATTTTTTTTTGAGACAAGGTCTCACTATGTAGTTTGAGCTGGACTTGAACTTGCTATGTAGCTCAGGCTGGCCTTAAACTCGTGGGCCAACCTCCTGCCTCAGCCTCCTGGAGTGCTGGAATTACCTGCATACGCCACCACACCTAGTTTAAGGAGTATTTATTTGTTCACACTCTGTTTACAGATTGTACCTTTAGGTGACTACTTGTTTACAGACTGTACCTTTTAGGGGAGTAACTTTGGAATGCACACTGTTTAGGCATATCTAATAATAATATACAATCAGGAATGCAACTGAAATAAATCTATTCTGACAAACAATGTTGCTTGTATTGGGGGGCTGGGATATGATCAGGTGTTTTCCTTCATCTGTGTACTCTAGATGGCTTGTATACTTAAGGAATATAAATTCACGTAACATACAGAGAAGTTAGCAACAATTAGCATCACTCTTTACATAGAAATTTTTACATATTAATTTAGCTTCTTACTTTGGCATTGCAATTTAGAATCATCTAACAGGTCTTTTGGCAGGGACAAAAATCAGATAGCAGCATTCGAGCTCTCACAAGCTTAGATTAGCGTGTTAGTGACCAGAAGTAGACTTATTACCCAAGGCACAAGTGCATCTCACTTATACAGTAACAAAATGCTTATTTAGGTTAAAGTCAGCAGATGTAGTCCAGGCTGTAAATGGTGAGACTGTCCAAATGGCAGGTTTCCCCCCACTTGAATGGTGCTGAAGATAAACAGCAGAAATGTTAGGTGTTACTGATCCTTTTATATGTTTAAGGCTTAGATGCAAAACATACTATATAGAAAGAAGCACTTCCTGGTGGATATATCAAACTTACACATCGTTAGTTTTATGGACTTTACACACTCACACAGTGTATTTAGTCCTCAAATGTATACACAATACAGACACTCTGACACAGAGTGTCAAATATATTGTAATAATCTAAAAATAATAGTTATACATTTAACCAGAATTATAAACTAATCAACTAAAAGACTTTACAACAAACTGACACTTAAACCATGAATCAAACTCCATTTCCTAGGTAAACAAAAGCCTAGTAGTGAAAATAGAAGAAATCATCTTCCTAAAACATAAGCGTTTGTTTCTTAGATGAGTTTCTGAAATTTTATATTATGAGCAGATCAATATTTTAAGAAAACTCCATTGTTTTAAACATATAATGTGGTTTTGTTTCAATGTTATAAACTTCGCTTTTTAGAAAACTCCTAAAACAATTTTCAAAATTATAGTCAGTCTTATCATATATGCGAGTTTCCCCTCATTAGTTTCACCCCTCATAAATGTGCTGTGACATAACTTGAACTTATGTAACTTATATTAGCTTTCTGATTTTGTCCCCATTTTTACTTTTTCTATTTTCCTAGACCTGGGATGAAATCTTACCATACAAGATCATTTCTTACCAAAAATTTTCTTACATATATCTTTTTGTACATCCCTCTCTTTCCTACTTACTGGTCTCCTTCTGCTTTTTTTTTTTTTTTCTTTTAAAATAGGATCTCTTATGTAGTCCAGGCTGGCCTCAAACTCATGGTGATCCTCCTGCCTCAGCCTCCCGAATGCTGGGATTACAGGTGTGCACACCATGCCTGGCCATTTTTTAAATTTACCTTTAAAACAAACTTCACATAACTTCTGAATTTGGACAATTTACTCTTTTTTTCTTAATAATGTAAAATATATTTCTGTTAAATAGAAGTATAATTTAACTCCCCCTTTTCTACAGAATTACACAGAAGAATGTTAACTCTTTGTAACCTTGTATTTTGTGAAGGAAGCAATCCTAACCCATTTTTTATACACCACATATGGAAACACATGTAAAATACCAAAATCAGGTCTTGATTTTATTTTGTTTTGCCTTTTGAGATGGGGAGGCTCTCACTATGTGGTCCAGGCTGGTCTTGAACTCATGAGCTTAAGTGAGTCCCCCACCTCAACCTCCCAATTATCTACAGGCACAGTTCCTGGCTCCACAAACCACTTACTTGTCGGTTTTCAGTTAGGGAAAACACAAAGTAGGCAGAGCTTGTCCTTGACTTTCTTGATTGTTTTTTGAATCCTTTGCTTTTTGGCAACTTTCCAACTTTAAAGGCTGTGTTGAGGACGAGATGTGTGGAGCGGGCCATGCTGGGTTTGTATTCTGGTTCTGCTCCCACCTGGCTGGAAACTGGGGTGAGCCCTTTCCCTTCGCTGTGCTCTGCCTTCCCTGGCGTGCACTTTAGAGCAGGAACAATAACAACCACAGCAGAATAATACCTACCTTATTATGAGGATTGTGCAAGGATCAGGGGGGACAATTAGGTACTTCGGCATAATTGGTAACATAGGTAGTGCTCAGTAAGTGATATCTACTTTTACGTACCCTGTGCCCTTTTTAACAAGAAGTGGCAACATTCTTTAACATGCAGTGCACTGCTAAAGAGACATCTCAGGAAATGGCCAGGTGGAGGACTTGATCCAGGGTCAGAAGCTACTTTGGATGACAGTAGAACCCTCCTTGGCTGGTTTCCATCTTCTCCTCTAGCTTGTTCTGCCCGACTGGTCTCTTCCACTTTCCTTGCAGGACCAGAGGCTGGGACTGGTGAGGCCCTGCCACCCTCCTCTTATTATAGACAGTTAAATTATGTAGAAATATTATAGGGAGTCAGACAGGGCTGGGGGCCCTCGAGAGAGTCAGTGTAGAAGATGAGAGTACACTACAGCTATGGCTGGAGGTGCATCCGTTGAAGGTCAGACCTCCAGATAAGGATGGAATGCCCGAGGGATAAGCAATGAGTTGAAGATTATACTCATCTGGTCTGATAAAGTCTAGACAGACATCAGTCTCCAGGTGGGTGACCAGGACCTCTGGACCCAGCCCATCCTGGAATGTCTTTGCTCTTTCCACATCCATTTCTTCGTGACCTGCTTCCTCATTGGATCAATATTACCCAGACAGCTCTATTTGTAATGTTATAAGCTGATAATAGTTTTCACCCACATTGTACCCACTTCGTGGTTTTGCTCTATAAAACTTCCTCTGCAAAGAGGGCTCATTGGCAACCCACTTTCCGGTTCCCTCCTATCTCTCAGGAGCTGTCTCTTGCTCTCAGTTTTCCTACTTTTAACCTCCATTGTTCCTTAGAATTCATTCTTCGATTCTGGGCAGCATGAACTCACATATCTGATATCTAGCAGGGTGGGAGCTATGTTCTTCCTCTATGTCACTCTCGTCCTGGTGGAGTAGGGCAGGAATGGGAGGAGCAGAGCAGATGGGAGCAGGCTCGGCCTGTTAAACACAGCCCCCATGAACTTTGGCGGGCAGCTAAGGGAGATACTTATGGTAACACACATGTCAGCCCAGAAAGTCTCAGCCAAGCTCGACTTAAGAGTTTTGAATAATGGAGATGGCCACTCCCACCCTAGACTAGTGGAATCTCAGAACAACTCAACCAGCAATTCTGATAACCTCTGAGGGAGATCACAGACACAGTACGGTCAAGATTCAATAGCTCAGCTCTGGCTCTGTCTCCCCACACATCTCCTCTGGACCCAAAGTCTAACCTCACACCTTCTGTGTTCTCACAGCAACCTGCTCTAATGCATAAATTTCTTTCCTAGTGTTTAGCACGCTGTCCAGAAACCATCCATTTATCTCCTGGCCTTCCTGGTTCACCTTACATCTTTCCTCGGAGGAAAGAATTGTGTCTTTTCACTCGTGTTCTCTGCAAAATCTGGAATGAGTGAAATGTTTTGAAGATCGAGTTCTACCCTAGAAGAATGCCTTGGGTAGCAGCCTGCGGTGCTGCCGTGACAGGGGACGAATGCACAAATCCCTCTCAAATTTCCTCTCAACTCCATATCTGCCAATCGGCCGACTATTGATAAGCTCTTTCTAGACTCCTGCCCAACCTAACAGTGTGCAAGAGAAAGCAAATGAACACTGGAGTGAGAAATGGGTGCGAAAGACAACAGAAATAAGTTCTAGTGCTGTAGTGTACAGTAGGGTGGCTGTATATTTCAAAATAGCTAGAAGAGACCATTTTCAATGTTCTCAACAAAAAGAAATGATAAATGTTCAAGGTGATGGATATGCTAGTTACCATAATTTGATCATTACAAAAAGGCCTACATGTATTGAAACATCACATTATATCCTATAAATATTATGCCATTCGGTGTCAGTCAAAAATAAAATGAAACTAAAGAAAAATTGGACTGATAAAGACGTGGGTTCAAGTACTAGGATCTTCATGTCCTAGTTTTAAAGATCTAGCTGTAAGGATCTTCTTCTCCTTGCTTTTCTAATCTATAGAATGAGAATAACATTTATATAAAATGGGGAGGTGTATGTTATACGTAGCACTTTGCAAACTAGAAACCACAGTGTAAAACGTAACCACCCTTCCATTACTTGTGGGCAATCAATAGCCCAAGCAGATAGGGACCAGGCTGGAGAGGACAACACTTGTACTTACAGTTCCAAAATCAGGATGTAGGACGTGGGGGACTCGTAGGTATCATGCAGTGTGACATACTGGGGGTGCTGCAGGTGCTGAAGCAGGGCGGCCTCGTGGGCAGCCTGCTCCTTCTTCTTCATTTTTTTGCTCACGAATTTCACAGCAACATCTTTCCGGGTAGCTTTGTGAATGCATTTCTTCACTATAGAGAAACGGCCTCTGGAAAACGAAAGGGAGAAAAAAATTTCCCAAGGTTTACAACAAGATATCATTTTATCCAGTGATGTGTGAAAGTTTTATGTAAAGCATTCAGATGGTAACATAAAGGAAGCATCCCTAATCCAAAGTCTGAAATCTGAAATCCTTCAAAGTCTGAAAGCTTTTGAGTACTGACATGACACCACAAGTGGAAATTCCACACCTGATCTCCTAGGATTGGCCACAGTCAAAAGGTGGGCATGCTAAAAGTACTGCTTAGCATCACCTTCAAGCTATGTGGTATACATGCAACGTAAATAAATGCTGTATTTAGACTTAGGTCTCCTTCCCAAGATATCTCATTAGGTATATACAAAAATTCCAAAATTTTAAAAAATCCTAAATGCAAAACAGTTCTGGTTCCAACCTTTTAGGGTAAGAGCTACTCAGTCTGTATTAGGAATCCTTTCCTATATTTTTAATTATTACTATTCAGAAAACCCACTTTTCCTTCCTTAGCACTGTACGTCTTTGAGGTGCAAAAGGGCAACTAGTATCAGTTTTTAGCCAATACATTTTTGTTTGTTTGTTATTTATTTTATTTACTAGGAACATGTATTGGTACATTGTAGACATACATGATCACATTCATCATAGTTAATTTGTTTTTTTTAATTTTTTAACCAAGAACATGTATTGGTACATTGTCCATATATTGATCACATTTAACATGTTTGTTTTGTACCTGTACATGGTGTCTCTTGGTTCTCCCCCCTCTACCCTCCCCTCCCCTCCCTTCTGTTCCCTCCATCCCTATTTACAGCAGGTTTATTTACAATAATCCATGATTTCCCTTGCCCCTTTCTTTCCGTCATAGTTAATTTGTACCAGTACATGATATGTCTTGGTTTACTCCCTCTTCCCCACCCTTCCCCTCCTTGTTTATTCATTTGTTTGTTTGTTTGTTTGTTTGTTTTTTCCGGTGCTGGGGATCAACTCTGGCCCTTGTGCTTGCCAGGCAAGCACTCTAATCACTGAGCTAAATCCCCAGCTGTTCATTTGTTTGTTGAGACAGCGTCTCACTATGTTGTTCAGGCTGAACTTGAACTCACTATGTAGCCCAGACTGGCCTCAAACCCCTGGGGATACTTCTGCCTCAGCCTCCAGGGAGCTGGGACGAAGGCATGCACCACCACACCCAGCTAGTCAATACCCTTTAAACATCAAACAGAGGTTGTTTTCTTTTCTTGGTTGTCCCCCCACCACAGTACTGGTTCTTTTGTTTGTTTGTTTTATTTTATTTTTGAAACGGGATATTGCTCTGTAGCCCAGGCTGGCCTCAAACTCACTACGTAGTCCAGGCTGGCTTCGAATTCATGGTGTTCCTCCTGCCTCCGCCTCCTGAGTGCTGGGATTACAGGTATGTGCCACCACACCTGGCTCCAGTACTGGGCTTTGAACCCAGGTCTCATGCATGCTAGCTAAGCGCTCTAACAGCCCTTCGGTTTTCTTTTCTAAGCAGAATATATTTCTATAAAACACAACAACAACACTAATATCAAAGAAGGAGAGATTCTATTTGATGATAATTTTTAAAATTTTTTTGAGCATTTTTTTTCCTGCGGGGGGTGCTGGGGATTGAACTCAGGGCCTCATGCTTGCTAGGCAAGCGCTCTACCACTTGAGCTAAATCCCCAGCCCTTAAACATTCTTAAAGAATCAAAATTTTCATTTTATACGAAGGAAAATTTTTAATATACATACAAACATTAAGCACATAGGTGTACTATGCTCCTAGCTTCAAGAATCAAAATTTTACCAATTTTGTTTCATCTGTTCTTTTTTTTTTCTTTTTTTCTGGAATACTTCAAGCAAAATCCAAATATCATGTCCTTTCAGTCATCAACACTTCGGTTTATGTCTCTAATTGACACGAACATTTACAACTACATAACCACCCTGCCAGCATCACATCTAACAAAACCACCCACACTAATAGAGAATGGTTTCACTGGAAGGGCGCTGGCCACCAGCTGAAGCAGAGAAGGAGCCAGTGAGGAGACAAGGCAGGGCCACCCATGTGCCCCTGGCAGGGGCTGTTCCTACACACAGGAGCGAGCAGTCTGCGGCCAATCCTTCCCCTAGTGTGCCCACTAGGATGCTCACTCTGCCGATAAGTGCACGGCCTTTCGTTCTGAGAATATTGTATCATTCGGAAATAATTCCCTCTTCTTTCTTTCTTCTTTGCTTTTTTTTTTTTTTCTTTTTCTTTCTCTCTTTCTGGAAGTTCTGTTATTTGGATATTGGACCTTCTAGTCTAGTTCTCCAACTCTTTCTATTCTATTTTCCATCTCCTTTCCTTGTAGCTCTGATTTTTGAGAACTTTTTTCATCTCTATCTTCCCACCCTTTTATTAAGGTCTTCATTTCCAAGAGTTCATGATTGTTCTATGAATATTTTTGTAGCATTATGTGCTTATTTGATAATTTCAATGTCATCTCCTACTTATTTAAGGATATTAATGAGGGTTTTTACAAGTCTTCTATGGCATCATTTCCTCGTTCCTATTTCTTTCTTTTTTTGTTGTTGTTGTTGAATTTTTCATTTTGGAGAGTCTCCACAAGTGTTTGGTGCTTCTTGGTTGTGACTCGCTTATCTCTCCTTCGCTCCTGAGGGATATTTTTGCTAGATTCAGAATTCTTAGTGGGTCTTTTCTTTCGACACTTTGAAGATGGCTCTGCTGCCCGCCAGGCCCCAGATCTGGAGAAGTCCGTAGCTGTTCCTTCTAATGGAGTCTGTTGTTTTTCTCTCGTGCTGCCTTTAAGACATTTTTCTTTATATCGGTTTCCAGTAGTTTGTATGATGTGTCTGGCACGCTTCTGTTTGGGTTCACCCTGTGCAGGATTTACTGAGCTTCTTCATAAATTTGCTTTGTTTCTTTGTTTTAACCACATTTGGGGACACTTTGCACCAGTGTTTCTTCCAAAATTTTTTCTGTGCCAATCACTTTCTCCTCTCCTTCAGGGGTTCTGATAACATAAATGTTAGACCTTTTGACATTTCCCCACAGGTTCCTGTAACGGCCTTCAATATTTAAAAAATACTCTTGTCTCAACTCTTCAGAGAGGATAATCTCTATCTTCCATGCCTTTGACTCCTATAGCACCTCATTTCTGCTCTTGAGCCCATTCAGTGAATTTGAAGATTTCAAATACTGTGTTTTTGTATTCATATAATTTTTATTTTAAAAAATAATTTCTAAAAAAAATAATACTAATTTCTATTTCCCTGACAATGGCACCTAGCTTTCCATTCCTTTTTAGGAGTATTCACCTTCTTAAGGAAGATAGTTAAAATAGCTGCTTTAAATTCGGGTCATTCTAACAGCTGGATCAGCTCAATGACGACACTCTTTTTTTTTGTGCTGGGGATCGAAATCAGGGCCTTATGCTTTCAAGGCAAGCAGTCTAGCCACTGAGCTAAATCCACAGCCCTGTTATTTATTTCCCGCTAAGAATTTTTCATATTTTCCTGATTTTTGTTACGTCGTGCAATCGTAGACCATGCCCTGAACACGCAAAGCACACGTGGCAGGCGGAACGCAGGCATTTGTTTTCACTCCCTCCTGAGACACGGTGTCTTCTCAAGCAGGCTCACGTTAGTGGCCTCTCGGTGCCCACTTCCGGCGCTACTTGGCGCTTCTGAGAACACAGCGCCGGCATACTCCGCTGCACACGTCTCGCTGGCTCTCATGTGACCATGGGGGTGACTAGGACTGAGTTTTCTGCGGTCTCCTGGGTCATGTGTTGCTCGCATCTGTATTTCTGCTTGTAATATTGTATCGTCTCTTGATCAACGTGCTGCTGAGGACGGTCCTTTGCTGCAGTCTAGTCTCAGGAGGCGGCGCAAACAGTCGCTTGTGGTCAACCCGCCGCCCTCGCCTCGAGGCCTGGCGCCACCTTCACTTTGGGTCCCACGCCGTTTCCAGAGATAACTGCTGGCTTCCAGACTATTTCTGGCTTAATATACTATGCTCGAGTGGCCTTTCTTCCTGCGGATGTGCTGTAGGAATGAAGATATCTCTTCTTGAACCGTGGCTTTTATAATACTTCATTACTGGAGAGGTTATTTTGAGTTCCAGTGGACTTTTATTGAGATAAATTTAACAAAGATCAAGATTTTTTCCAACCATCTTTTCTGAACCTCATAAATCTCAGTCCATAGATTTAGTTTGGACTCTGGTCCATACAAATGTACATACAATATATCCCAACCCAGAGCCCCACTGGAACATTTGCCAATTAACAGAAAGCCAATTTTCCCTCTCCCCAGATGTTTTCAAAATTTCGAGTTCTCACTATTCACTTCTCAGCAGAACTGTTTCCTTGTGGTTAGGGACTAGAATATCCACCCATTTTGCATGAACAAAAAGTAACATTTTTGGCTGGGCTTTTTGGCACCTGCCTGTAATCCCAGCACTCAGGAGGCTAAGCCAGGAGGCTCACTGTGGGTCCAAGGCAGCCCGTGCTACACAGTGAGTTCAAGGCTCGCCTGAACCACAAAGCAAGACTGTCTTACAAAATTAAAACAAAAATTACATTTTTACAAGTTTGTTTTGTTCAAAAGAGGGAAGTGATTTTGTTTTCTCCAGGCAGAAAATATAGTTGTCTGTATTTTAACAATCCAGTTCGATCCCTTCCCCTGCCCGGCAAAAATTCTACTGGAGAATTTTTTTTTTTTTTTTTTAACCAGAGGATTTAAATACAGTCCATTTCTGTTGGAATCTGTCAGCTGTGAGGGGCAGAGTCCAGGTGCCAGGTTAGTTCCCTCTGGCCTCTTGAACTGTGATAACCTTCGGATACTTCACTCTGTACCCCAGGGGTGAGTTTTTAAATCAGAGGAGAGTTTAGATTTTCTTTCAGAGCTAAAAAAAGAAACATCTTTATGAATATAAAGAAGCTGACTTACTTCAGTTTCTGTGAGGTCAATAACTTTGCCTGACAAAGCTTGGCGAGCTCTTTCAATAGGATAGTCCAGAATACAGACCCAGAATTCTAGGTTTAAGTGTGATAAGAAGGTCCTTTCTACGACCCTGGAACAGGTATCATTCATGCGTCTTACAGTAATCATGTTTTAGTCCCATCCTGTTAATGTTTAACATTTTGAAAGGATCTTTTGAAAAAGTAAGGACTATACTTAGGAGAGAGGAAAAACTTTCAGGCTGTTGAAGATTAAAAAAAAATTATTACTCTGAACAGCTCAGAAAGTTGATCTTTCCTTAGAGAAATACAAAAAACATCCAACTGTTTCAGGTTTTAAAAATAGCTTTGCTCTGTGGCTGTCAACAGCAAATTCCTATCTCAGGAAGAATTAATTGGTGCATCCAGGTGACTGAACCAATTTCATTTAGAACCAGCTAAGGCTTTGATTTGCTCATTATTAGGGTCATATCTAGTTTTGCAAATTTTGATATAAGAGAGAAAGCTAGAATTCAGTGACTAGAGCTTATTTTTTTAGTATATGTGCGAGCACTAGAGCTTATTTTTAATAATAATTGTTATGAAGAGAAACATCTGCTGTAAATATGCTGGTAAAACTGGTGTAAGTCCAGGGTTGGATTCCCCCTTCATTCTTCCTCTTTGTGGGACCTTGAGGAATTGCTGGGCCTCCCTGGGCCTGAGTTTCCTCAACTGAAAGTCCGCTCAGACACGCCCTCATCATATTGGAAAGGTCGAGTTAAGTCACATTTGTGTATGATCTGGAATCCTGGAGATGCTTCCAGGGAAGCGTTGTTGTTATTGTGTAAATTTCATTTGGCCTTTTTTTCTCCTTTTGGCTACTAAATTTTGTCTTTGGTGAAAGACAGGCAGCAAATTACCTTGTGACTTGTGCCTAAGAAATACAAAGAACAAGCATGTTGGTGTTTCCTTCCACAACCTCTGCCCCAATCATCCCACTTTGGAACTTCCAAGCTTCATGGAGATGTGTCAGCCTGAGTTGGAGATGATACCGATGGCCTGTTGTTTGTGGGTGCTTTTATTCACGCATCTGGGAGGACGGCAGATTGTAAAGTCTACCTGTACTCTCTCACCCAGGCCATGAGACCAAAGCAAGCACAGTGAGAACCTCTTTTTTCCTTCTCCCATCAGCTCTTTTGTAGGCCAGATTTTTTCATTGTTCTGTTAAAAAAAATCATATTTACCCTATTTTTGAGAACACACTAAATGTTTTCTAACTAAAATAGAGAAAGAGAGAGGGCTGGGGATTTAGCTCACTGGTTAGAGTGCTTGCCTTGAAGGCAGAAGGCCCCAATTTCGATCCCCAGCACCAAAAAAAAAAAAAAAAAAAAGAGAGAGAGAGAAAGAGAGAGGGAGTGGGAATATACGTGTGTGGGAGGGAGTAAGAATGAGACTACATGTGTGTGGAGAGGTATTTGTACTAGAAATATCCATAAAACAATGTGCTTCCACTAGGTGTGGTGGTGCACGCCTGTAATCCCAGCATTTGGGAGGCTGAAGCAGGAGGATTGCTATGAATTCCAGGCCAGCCTGGGCTACATAGCGAGTTCAAGATCAGCCTGAACTGCATAGTGAGACCCTGTCTCCAAGAACAAAACAAAAACAAACAAAAACAACAAAACCCAATGTGCTTGACATAGGGACATAAATACTTACACCCAATAATTAGTGATTATATATTTTTCTTAAGAACACATGAAATGGATGTTGTGCACCACAACAGCTGGTGAGTGATTCCAGTCCAAGTCACTGCTGTGTCTCCTGGAAAGATGCCATTTTAGGGAGGCACCAACTGAGCCTGGGACTCAGAGCAGCCATGGGTATGTTTCATCTCAGGATTCCCAGTGTTAAACTACCACAGTGACTGGGTAAGGGACAATCACAGGAGACGTCCAGGGTCAAGGAGCCAAGGGCAGGCCAGCAAGAGACACCCAGAGTGCTACGAGTTAAAAAACTCAGGCCCCAACCCCACGACCAGACATCAGGTTCAGCCTGAACTTCCACGGATTTGAAACTCCCAGAGTCAGACCATGCCCTAACGCTGCTGGTGGCTTGCTGGGATTATCCAGCAGAGATCTGCGCTCTGATTGCCTCCTTTGTCTACCACTGAGACCAGAGTAACACCTTGAATTGGACACTCCACAAAACTATAGACCCCAGAAGATAATCACAGGCTTGAAATAACAGAGATAGCTCTTCTTTTTCTTTGCTTTTGGATTTTCTTCTTTTCTAAGTTTTTCTTCATTTGGTTCTTGTTCATTCTGATTGTTTGTTTTTGTTTCTTTGTGAAGGTGAACACTGTTTGTAGTTTGTTTTTGTTCTGTTTTGTTTTGTCCCTATTTTTGTTTTTTCATTCTTTACATCCCTCCTGATTTTTTCACCAGGTTCCTGAAGCTTGGGTAGTCTTCCTCTGTCCTTCAGCCTTGCTTCTAATCTCTTTTTCTTCTTTTATTTCTCATGTTTTCCTCTTCTCCCTTTTAATTTTCTCTAGGGTAAAATTGCTCTATTAAGTGGATATTTACTGTACATAAATTTCTGATTCATCTTAGATTTTGTTATATAACTATAAATCTTATACGTATGGTTAAAGATGGCAAATGATTAGTTATCACAGTTTGTCATTCTCCAGTCTGTGTTTGAGCTATTGTTACTGCTGACTGGACTACTTCAGCCAAGGTGACATAGTTGCTGTGATCCAGATCTTCCTTTATGCCAATACCTAGATTATCTGGGTGTCATAAACAACACTACAGTCCAGTACCAAAGAACTGGGTGCTAGGCCAAACAGGTAGCAAGCTCTCATCCTTAATAAATGGAAGAGGCAGACTCTTGGTATTATAGGCAGTCAGACAGGGCTGGGCCCTCAATGGAGTCAATACACAAGAGTAGAATACGCTACAACTATGGCTGAAGGCATATCCATTGAAGATCAGGACTCAAGATAAGGCCGATGGATAAACAATGAACTGAAGATCACACTCATCTGATCTGATAAAGTCTAGGTCACCCAGATGGGCGACCAAGACCTCCAGATCCACCCCATCCTGGAATGTCTTTATTCTTTCCATGTTCATTTGCTATGTGACTTTCTTCTCCATTGGATCAATGTTACCTAAGTGACTACACTTGTAATGTTATTGGTTAATCATCATTTTGACACATATTGTATCCGCCTCAAGATTTTGCTGTTTAAAACTTCCCCTGAAAAGCAAGCTTGTTGGCAACCCACTTGGGTCCCCTCCTGTCTCTCAGGAGCTCTCTTTCTGTCTCTCAGTGAATTTCCTACTCTTAACCTCCTTTGTTCATTAGAATTCATTCTTCGACTTCAGGGAACATGAACTCAGCGTAACTGACATCTAGTAGGTTGGGAGTTATATTTTTTCCCCTTTATCATTGGAACTGACTCAAAGACTAAGAGCCAGCTATGACTAGAAGGCATCTCTGAAAAGCAGTTATTTCCTAAAGAGGTCTCTATACTAGTAACAAAGCTACCTACCATAAGCAATTTACCAGCATCAAATGCAGAAAACAAATTTATAAAAAAGAATATAAAAGAAAACAAGAAAACACAGAAGCGGGACACAACCCCAGACGCCCAGCTTGCCAGAGACAGACCCGGGGGTCACCGAGGTGGAAGAAATCCAAAGCCGCCCAGCTGAACTTTCTGAAATGGCAGCAGTGGAAGTAACAAAGCAGATAAATGAGTCTCTAGAAAAAAAAAAAAACTCAGAAATAATTACACAGATAATTAAAGAGATGATGACCACGATGAAGGACATGGTTAGTGAATCTAGAATAGATACAGAGTAAAAAAAAAATAGAGGGGTTTATGAAAGTGATGGAAACCATGATGCCCACATAGGAAAGAACTGGATACCATAAAACAGATTTAAACAGATATCCAGGAGATTAAAAATTCTGATGAAAATATATGCAGCAGAATCAACCAAGGTGAAGACAGTGCATCGGATCAAGAAGACAGGGTTGCAGTTAGCTATCATCAAATGAAAGACTTCTTTAAAATAACAAGGGAGCTGGGTGTGGTGGCACATGCCTAAAATCCCAGCACTCCGGAGGGCTGAGGCAGGAGGATTGCTACAAGTTTGAGACCACCCTGGGCTACATAGTGAGTTCAAGTTCAGCCTGAACTGCATAGCAAGACCTTATCTCATAAAAAACAAAATAAATAAATCAATAAAATAAAAAAAGCAAAGGACCACGCAAAAAAATCAATCCAACAGCCGCTAGAAGATCAAAAAAGAATAACATAAGATTAATAGGACTCGATGAAAAGAAGATAGCACAAAGGACATAAAAGAAACCTCTTCACAGAAATAATAGCAGAAAACTTCATGAGGCATATGGAACTCCAATTTGCCATGATTAGAAAAAAACTACACCAAGGCATATCCTGAAATTCAACACAAGAACAGAATACTAAAAGCTGTTAGTGAAAAGAATAAATCACCTATGAAGGAAAACCTACCAGAATCACAGCAGACTTCTCAACTCAAACCCTTAAGTCAAGGGGAACTTGGAGAGAGGTATTTCAAGCCAAAGAAAACAACCTTTGACCCAGATTGATGTACTCCACAAAGTCATTTTTCAAATGATGGAGAAATAAGATTCTTGTATGATAAAGAACACCTGAGGAAATTCATGACCACTGAGGCAGCACTCCAAAAAGTTCCAAAGGATATTTTAGAAAAAGATGATGAAGAAAACAATTCCAAGAATCCAAATAGATTGAATCCACCAGGCAAGGCAAGCAATTAAATAGAAGGGAGAGAAAGGGAATCAACAACAGGAAAATAATGTGTTGACAAGAAGTCAGTACCTATCAGTCATAACCCTCAATGTGAACGGTCTCAATTCACCAATCAAAACAAACAGACGGTCTCAATTCACCAATCAAAACAAACAGACAAAAAATGGATTGGCAGAATGAATCAAGAAACAAGATCAAACAATATGCTGATGCAAGAAGCACATTTAATTTAAAAAGAAATGCATAGACTGAAAGTGAAAGGATGGAAAACAATACTTTAAGCAACAAGAACCCAGAAAAAAGCAGGGGTAGCTATTCTATTTGCAGATTAAGTAGATTTCAAACCAAGACTAATCAGAAGAGACAAAGAAGGTCACTATGTACTTGTTAAAGGGGACACTCCAAGAGGAAGAGATAATAATCATAAATATATATGCACCAAATACTGGTGCACCCAACTATATAAAACAAACACTAATAAATAGGAAAAATCAGATAAGCACTAATACAATTGTAATTGGGGACCTCAGTACTCATAGACAGATCAACTAGACAAAAAAATCAACAGAGAAATATCAGAGTTAAACCAAACTTTGGAACTAATGGACTTAGTAGATATCTATAGAGTGTTCCACCCCACAACATCAGAATATACATTCTTCTCAGCTGCACATGGGACTTTCTCCAAAACAGACCACATAGTAACTCACAGAACGTGCTTAAGTAAATACAAAGGAACTGAAATTATCCTATATATATTATTAGATCATAGTGCAATGAAATTGGAAATCAATGGCTAAAGAAACCACAGAAACTTCATAAACACACAGAAATTAAACAATACCCTCCTGAGCAACCAATGAGTCGCAGATGAAATTAAAGAAGAAATTAAATAGTTTCTACAATTAAAAGATAATGCCAATTCGACATACTGGAATATGGGATGCAATGAAATTGGTCCTACGAGGGAAACTTATAGTGGTGAATTTCCACATCAGAAAAACAGAGCAAGCTCAAATAAATAACTTAATGTTAAACCTCAAGGTTCTAGAAAAAGAAGAGCATGTTAAACCTAAAGCCCATATGAGAAAGGAAATTATAAAGATCAGAGAAGAAATTAAGGCAACTGAGACTAAGAAAACAACACAAAGAATCAATGGATCAAAGAGTTGGTTCTTTGAAAGGTTAAATAAAATAGACAAACTTTAGCCAGTCTTATCAAAAGAAGGAAAGAAAAGACTCAAACTCACGTAATTAGGAATGAAAAGGGTGAAATCACAATGGATCCTGCAGAAATCCTGAAGATCCTTAGTACCTACTTTGAGAAACTGTACTCTAATAAGATAGAAAATGCAGAAGAAATAGACAGATTCCTAGACACATATAAATTACCAAAGCTGAATCAAGAAGATATAAAAATTGTAAACAATTCAATGACACTTAATGAAATTGAAGAAAGAAAACTACCAACGAAGACAGGCCCAGGTCCTGATGGATTCACTGCTGAATTCTACAAGAACTTTACAGAAGATCTAATGTCACTACTCTTCAAATTCTTTAATGAAATTGAAAAGGAAGCAATACTCCCAAAGTCATTCCTGGAAGTAAGAATTATCCTGATATCAAAACCAGAGAAGGAGTCAACCACAAAAGAGAACTACAGGCCAATCTCCTTAATGAACGTAGATGCAAAAGTGCTCAATAAGATATTTGCAAACAGAATGCAGCAAATCATCAAGAAAAATATATGCCATGACTAGCTAGGATTCATTCCAGGGATGCAGGGATGGTTCAACATACACAAATCAATAAATATATCACATTAACAGAACCAAGGACAAAAACCACATGATCATCACAATAGACACAGAAAAAGCTGTTGACAAAGTCCAACACACATTCATGATTAAAAAAAAAAACCCCTACAGGAAATTGAAATAGAAGATTTTGATCTCAATCTGATAAAAGCCAGCCATGATAAACTGACAACTAACATCATACAAAAGGGTCAGAAACTGAAATCTTTCACTCTAAAATCAGGAACAAGACAAGGATGCCCACTGTCATCACTCCTGTTCAATATAGTTCTGGAAACATTAGCCAGAGCAATTAGACAAGAGAAAGAAATAGAAGGAATAAGGATAGGAAAGGAAGAAGTTAAATCATCATCATTTGCTGGTAACACAATATTCTACACAGACAACCCCCAAAACTCCAAAAGACTGCTAGAATTAATAACAACATTTGGCAGTGTAGTAGAATATAAAGTCAACACTCAAAAATCAGTAACATTCATGGACACAAATAATGAATTCACTGAGAGAGAAATTAGGAAAACAACATCTTTCACAATAGCATCAAGAAAAATGAAACACTTAGGAATCAAACTAATGAAGGAAGTGGAAGACCTATACATTGAAAACTACAGTATTCTAAAAAAGGAAATGGAAGAGGATATCAGAAAATGGAAAGATATCTCCTTTTCTTGGGTAGGTAGAACCAATATAGTAAAAATGGCCATACTCCCAAAACTGTTATACAGATCTAATGCAACCCTGATCAAAATACCAATAGCATCCTTCACAGAACTATAGAAAACAATCCTAAAATTCATATGGACCCAGAAGAGACCTAGAATAGCAAAAGCAATTCTGGGGAACAAAAGCAAGGCAGTGGACATCAGATATCCCCAATTTTGGGGGTGGTGCTGGGACCTCAAACTCCAGGACCTGCACTTGCTAAGCGGGCACCCTACCTCTGAGTTAAATCCCCAACCCTACAATCCCCAATTTGAAGATATACTACAAAGCTACTATGACTAAAAACAGTACGGTTTTGGCAAAAAAAAAAAAAAAAAAAAAAAAAAAAAAAAAAAAAAAAGAAAGAAACAGACCCGAGGATCAGTGGAACAGAATAGGTGAGGAAACAACTCCAAGCACACTCAGCTAACTTATCTTTGAAAAAAGAGGCCAAACACCTTCACTGGAAGAAAGATAGCTTCTTTAATAAATGGTGCTGTGAAAACTGGCTTTCCACAAGCCGAAGATTGAACCTAGACCTGTATCTGTCACCACACACTAAACAAAAGCAGAAATTGATCAAAGATCTAAATACAAAAACAGAAATACTTAATCTGCTGGAAGAAAGAATAGGTAGAACTCTTGAAGACATAGGTGTAGGCAAAGACTTTATGGACAAAACCCCAATTGTACAGGAAATATCACAAAGAATCAACAACTGAGATCGCATCAAATTAAAAAGTTTTTCAAAACAAAAGAAGCCATCAAGTGAAGAGACAACCTGTAAAATGGGAATTTTTTTTTTTTTACCAGCTTTGTCCTCAGACAAAGTACTAATATCTAGAATATACAAAACTAAATCAGGTCCCTCAAATTTAAAGACCCAATCCAATAATGGGCATCTGAAACAAATAGTTCTCACATGAAGAAGTACAAACAGCAAATAAATACATGAAAAATGTTCAACATCACTGGTCATTCAAAAAAATGCAAATTAAAACAACACTAAGATTTCATCTCACTCCTGAAAGAATGGCTAGCATCAAGAAACCAACCCATAATAAATGCTGGCAAGGGTATAGGGGAAAGGAACCCTTCTTCGCTGTTGGTGGGAAGACCAACCACCACTATTGGCTGTTGGCTGGCACACCCACTATGGAAATCAGTACGGAGATTCCTCAAAAAACTCAAACTTGGGCTGGGGATTTAGCTCAGTGGTTGGAGTGCTTGCCTAGCAAGCACAAGGGCCTGAGTTCGATCCCCAGTACCAAAAACAAACAAACAAAACAAACAAACAAACAAAAAACTCAAACTAGAGGTTCCATTTGACCCAGCTCTTCTAGGGATCTTCCTGAAAGAGTTAAAGCATCATACATACCACAGCGATATATAGATACCCATGTTCATAGCAGCACAATTTATAGTAGCTGAATCTTGGAAACAGCCCATATACCATCAACAGATGAATGGATAAAGAAGATGTGGTATTTATATACAATGGAGTACTACTTTGCCACAGAGAAAAATAAATTTGAGTGATTTGTAGGTAAATTGATGCACCTCAAGACCATAATTTTAAGTGAAATAAGTAAGACACATAAGGATAAAAAAATCACACAGACTTACTAAGTTCTGTGACTAAAATGCAGTTAAATTAGACATCAGTAATAAAAGGTAATTAAAAAAAAATCTCAGACATTTCAAAACCTCGTACATAGAGCCAGGTGCAGTAGCACACGCCTGTAATCCCAGCACTTGGGAGGCTGAGGCAGGAGGACTGCCATGAGTTTGAGGCCAGTCTGAACTACATAGTGAGTTCAAGTCCAGCACATAGTGAAACCTTGTCTTAAAAAACAAAAAAAAAAAAACTCATACCTATTAAAACATTTTTGCAATTATAATTGGGTTAGAGAACCAGTTGAAAACAAAATACAAAGAATAGAATAATGAAAATACCCCAACTTGGGAAACATAATAAAAATTGTACTTAAAAGAATTTGAGGATAAAAATTCTTATATTAGAAAGGAAGAGGCAGGACGTGGTGGCGTACACTTGTAATCGCAGCACTGGGGAGGCTGAGGCAGGAGGATTGCTGTGAGCTCAAGGCCAGCCCGAACTCCATAGACCGATCTTGTCTTTAAAAAGAGAAAGAAAGAAAGGGAGAGGGACTGCGAACTGACAAGAGATGCACCAACTTAAGTAAAAAAGAACAAGAGAAAACATACACAAATATTCTAGTTGTTTTCTTCCTATAGAGAGAATGCATTTAGAAAAGAAACAAACAACGACAAAACCATGTCATTCTTCTCTAGTGATGTTGCTAGGTGTTCACAGAAAACTATCCTTACCTTCCAATCTCATTCAGCTCAGTATAAGCGGAGTCGAAATTTTCCTTCCAAGAAATGGTGGCTCCGTCTGCAGCCGCATCTTTGGGAGAGAGAGAATCCATTGATGACATTGAGGATTTCCCATGGGAATAAAGAAAAGGTTAACAGAAGGCTCCAGTGCAACCACAGAGCCTTGCTCATGCCCAAATATGGTGACTGCCTCAGTGGGAAAGTGCCACGATTCTCCAGAGAGTTATTTTTAAAATATTCTCCGAGGGAAACTGTCATGAGAGAGTCAGACTCTCTCTGTCATCTACCTACACAAAAGGAAAACTTGGGACAATCAGGAATGTAGCTCCGGATGGCTTAGAACTAGAAATTCGGTTGAGACATAAAAAGGGAGGGTGAACTGAACACTTTGAAGGCCTTAGAAGAGCCAGTGAGAACCAGGGATGGTGGGAGGAGGCAAGAAGAAGATGGGGAAAAGCCACAAGATTGAGGAAGTGGGGCAGGGAGTGCTCAGCCATCTATAGGCTTCCCCGACAGCCGGCCTCGGGCGGGCAGGAGCTTCTCTGGTGTATTGAATGACTGAACTTAATCCACAGTGGTTCTTGGCAGCTTTACCTTGCATGATGGTAAAGACACACACACCCACAGACACACACACACAAGCATGCAGGTCAATATATATTTGTGTCGTGGGGACCAATGCTAGAAAGTCACAGCAAGACACAAGTCATGCTCATCCCAGGCCGAATGAGCCAGCAGTTTGGAAGAGAGCAGGTTGGCTCTTCTGACCCCATATAGGCCACCTCAGGCTGCCCAGGCCAGAGCCTGGCTGAGGCAGAAGGCGGCTTACCGTGTCGTATTCTGCAGACACAGACCCAGGGCCACGATTTCCCAGTGAGTCACAGGCCCGTGGGAACAAGTCAAAGTCACCAGGAGGGAAGTAATGAGGCTGGCGGTGGGGGCAGGGCCAGAGAACGTTTCCTGATTCTTGTGGGGAAGAGGAGTGGCCCAAGGCCCTCAGGGGACTCCAAACTTCCTTTAATCCAAAGAGCCATGGGCCTATGCCGCACAAGTATGGCCACATCCCCCACGGTCTAGTGTCCCCAACACACACAGGCCATTTCTTTGCATTGCCTGAAATATCACTAATGTTAGGGTATTTTTTTAGGCTAGCAAATTTCTTCTTCTAAAATGTCCCTGCGACTAAGGTAGGCAAAATAAAAACCATGTTTGTAAAGTATTTCTGCTCAGCTAGTTATATCTTAGTTGATTTCTCAACAAACCTACATAAAAATGTATCTACACTGACAAAAGAAATTCCACTCAAGAAATGGACCAGAGAAATGAACAGATACTTTACAGTGGAAGAAATACAAATGGCCAACAAATATATGAAAAAATGTTCAACATCTATGGCTATTAGAGAAATACAAATTAAAACAACTCTAAGATTCCACCTTACCCCAGAAAGAAAGGCAATCATTAGGAAGTCAAACAATAACAAATGCTGGTGGGGGGGGCTGTGGGGAAAAAACTTTGCTACACTGTTGGTGGGAAAGCAAACTAGTACAACCATTATGGAAATCAGTATGGAGATTTCTCAAGAGTCTGAAAGTAGAAATCCCATATGACCCAGCCATTCCCCTACTAGGTATCTTTCCTGAAGAGCTAGAGACATTATACTACAGAGATACTTGCACAACAATGTTTATGGCAGCACAATTTGTAATAGGTAAATTCTGGAAGCAACCTGTATACTCATCAATAGATACCTGGATAAACAAAATGTGGTGTCTATACATAATGGAATACTATTCAGCTAAAAAGAATGACAAACTAGAGTCATTTATAGGAAAATGGATGGACCTGGAAAATACAATGTTGAGTGAAATAAACCAGACTCACAAGCTGGAATACCACATGGTCTCCCTCATTTGAGTGAGGCAAAATACAAACAAAAGAAAAGGGTAAACAATGGATAGAAAAAGGCAAAGTGTTAGATATAAGCTAATAGACAAAGGGTTCAAGGGAACAAGAAGAGGGCAAAGGGGGAGAGGTACGGGAATCCAGAGGAATAATGACATCTTAAAAATAAGAACCTAATAACCCAAACTTAAAACAGTGACACGTACACGAGGTACTACAGTAACTTCATGTAGTTGTGACTTAATGCTGCATCTATGTGGATGTTTACATTGCTCGCTATCATAAGCAAAAGGAGCAATGTATTGTGGTCTGTAAGCTTGTGTAATGGCCTGTAAGTTTGTGTAATTTTGGATACATTTTAATAAAAATCTATTAAAAAAAAAAAAAGAAAGAAAGAAATTCCAGGAGGGGAGGTCGTGAGTGGGGAAGGTATGAATATTTGTGTTGTAGGCAACCCTTCAACCAGGGTGCTGTTCCCTCCCTGTTTGAAGTTGGCAAGTGGGGCTGTCCCAGATGCCGTGAGGAATGCAGCTGCCTACAGAGGTGCCAGGTGAGAGTGGGCTCTGTCTTCCTGTCTCCAAGGGGAGCGTACAGAACCCCCATGACTCGTGACTCCCTCTGTGTCCCTGGAGTCACACTGGGTCCTCCTGGGAGCCTGGCAGGCACAGGATTAGTGAGGGTGGCAGACCTAACCTTTGCCCCAAGATACTCATGACACACTTGACGGAACCCTTCACTGGGAGCTCAAAGGTTGCCAAGCAGCAACACGTCACCTCATTCATGGTGGCCCGATGATGCTCGTGAATCTGTGACGGGGGCCAGGTGCCTCGCCCCCACTGCCCGGCTGGGACTCACCATACTCTGGAAGTCGCACAAACTCCGAGGGCTCGCTGGGAAGGCTGATCCCCCAGGGGTTGCTGGCACTGACTCTGAACTGATAAGGACACCCAGGACTAAGGTCTTCGATGACGAGGTAAGTGTCCAAGGTCGAAGCCACCGATTGCTGCCAGACCTGGGAACCTAGGGCACAGTGTCCAAGGACAGGGGGAGAGACAAAGCCAAAGCCACATTGTGTCAAAGACCTTCGGCAAACAAAGGAAGGAAAATGGATAAATTCGATTAATGGACAGTCGTGGCTGCCGCGTGAGCCTCTGAAAGCCTGTGGGTCCAACAGTGGCAGGTGTGGGTCTGGTTTCCGAAATGACTCCAGAAATGTTGATGGTTGTGGCAGAAGTTGGCTTATGGATTGTAACCACTCTGAAATGTGCAAGCGTGTGAGGGAAAAGACATAGATAATACCGACTTTACGGAGGAACATGTGACAAAGGGTTAATTAAGCTGGAGGAAAATATTATAAATGGACAATAAAATGAGAAAAAATATCCCTTCGGAAATTGAAACAAAATGGAAATGAGCACTAGGAATACGTCACATACTACAGCAGGTGTCTTCTTCACAATTGTCCCTTTAAATTCTCTCACTTAAGCCCACAGAAACCTGATGAAGTAAGAGTATAAAAGAAACAGCCTTAGAGATACTACACAATCTCCCCAAGAGCAATTAGTCATGAGAGAGACTATCACTGAACGCAGCTACAACAGATGTGACCTCTCCAAAATGTGTCGCCCAGCTCAGCGTGGTGAACCTTGGTGCTAACCCGGGAGACCCAATGAGAGTGGCCTGAGAAAGACGCCAAAATGAATCGCTTTATAACAGTACAGCACCTGCTCAATAAAACGGAAGACAGAAGACTTTAAATCACTAGAGAAAGTAGAGAAGAGGGAATGATTGGGGTGGGGAAGTGGCAAGCAGTTTCTATTCGATTGTTCAATTCATAATGTGGTTCAGAAATACGTTACTAACAATTACAGCTACCAGGAAGCTGCTTTTAGAAACTAATTGGCCCTGAGTTGAATCCTCACTACCCCCTCCCCAAAAAAACAACCAAAAAACTAATTCTGGATAACTAGATGGTGGGCTCAGTCGTTCCAACTACTAAAGAAATACATGTACTTTTAGCATGTAAATGTAACAAATTTTAAAAGCTTAAATCACAAAAGTTTAAATTGTGCAATAAAATATACATGCATATAAATGCTCTATGAATTTTGTCTGGGAGCAGAGGGTGGAGCTCAGATCTTTCTCCCCCAGTCACTGCTCTGGGAGAAAGATTGCAAACTGGCAAACTACAGAGAGCTGGGTTTTTGTGCTAGCTCTTCTAGCTCTGCCTCTTACTAACCACAACCTTGTGTTTCTTTCCTTAGGTCTTAGCCACCTCATCTGCAAAATGGGCCTGATCATCCCTGTCTGGAGGGGTAAGCAGGGCAAGGCAGTGAAGCCCCCCACTGTGGTCATATCAGGGAGGTTTAGCGCCCCTCAGTGAGATCGGCTGCCCAGGCTTGCAGCTAGAAGGCAGCTGGTGTCTGGTGCAGAGGCTTTGGGCGGAGCTGGAAGACAGCCTGGGGCGGAGGCTCCAGAGATTAGGAGGATCAGGCTGGCATCCCTGCGGGGGCTCCCTGTAGGAAGTGAGGATGGAAGGGCAGGTGCACACCTTCCTCCCGGTACTCCACGGTGTACCCTGAGATGGTGCAGTTCCCCGTGCTGGCCGGGGGCAACCAGCGGAGGATCACAGAGGTGCAGCTCCTCTCCTGGGCGACGGGGCGGTTGGGAGCCGCGGGGACACCTGTGGAAACAGACAGGTGGGGTCAGGGCTGCTTCTGCAGGAGCCAGCACTTCCCACTGGACAGAAGGGCACCTCGGAGATGCAGCCTGATGTGAGCCTCGAATACTCTTTATGGTGTCCACCAAGCAGCACACCTTCCTTGGGGCCCCTGAGGACTCACCCTGTGGTCTGATGTTCTTCACCAGGCTAAACCCCGCACACTAGGAAGGAAGCACGGTCAGGGAACCATGCAGGAGACTGTGGGAGTCAGTGGACATCTCTTCCCATTGGACAAAACTTTGTTTTGGACTTTTCACCCACGATCATTTCTTCCCTGGATCTCAGGGAGTCTTGATCATGTTCACTTAAAATGTTTAGCAGAAAGCAGAATGGTAGGAGGATGGGGGGTTGAACAGACATGGATAGAGTTTCAGTTTGGGAGATGAAGAGTCCTATGGATGGATGGCTGGCTGGCTGCACAAAATAGGAAAGTACTTCCACTGAACTGCTCAAGAATGGTAAGATGGTAAATATGATGTTGCGTTTTTTTAAATGCCTAGAAGTAGTATAAGGCAAGAAAGAGACTGTACCTTGCACCTTGACTGTAGCAGATGTCGATGTTGTCCCATGGTCATTTGTGGCTATGCAGGTATAAATCCCGCTGTCTTGGGGCATCAGATTGCAGATCTTCAGGGTGATTTCCCCAGAGTCACTAGGAACACCGAAAGGATGTCCTTCAGACTCCAGTAATGAGACAGTCTACTGGCAGGTAACAGCCTACGGGGTTGGCGCACAGTGGGCTGAGCTGAGAGCCTGTAGGCCCAAAGGCTACCCTGTTCTGTGACCGACCTGCACACCCTGGGCCATCGCTCTGCCTCTAGATCCCCATCACCTAATATGGGAATAAAATTTGTGGAAATGAGCAGTAGAATGAGGAATACCATGAGATAAAAATTAGAAGATGGTTTGAAATATATAAAGCCTTGTCCAAGTGTCAGTTTGTAATATAATTAGTATTATGTATTACTACTAGCAACTTTGTCCCAAATTATTTTCAGCCACACAAATCAATAATGAATAGTACAAAAATACGGGAAGACTAAAGAATGAAAATGTTTAAGTATTTCAACTCCTACCTCCAAATAATTAAATGAATTAAGAAGGGGTAAATTCCTTCCCCTGCCCAGTATTTGGCCCCACTTGGCCCAGTATGGGGTCTAGCTGCAAGGAAGAACTTCTCTGAGGGTTAAATCCAAAGCCAAATCAGTCCTAAGTCTGAGGCCCCTTGGGAGCCTCATAGCACAGAGTGCTCATCTGTGGGGCTGAGCCACTTGTGGTTCTTTTCACTTAATCTCCTGATCAAGGACTTGGTTTGAAATAGGGCCTAGGGCAGCTCCTAGAGCAGGCCGGTAATCCACACAGAGGTTGCAGCCTGGAATTAGCTGCTAGGTGCTGCCCTGAGGCTGACGCTGACACTGGCCCATGAGCTCACCAGGAAGAGACTGTGTACGTGGCTGAGCTGTTGTCAGTGTCCAGGATGTTCTGGTCTGGACCCTTCCAGGTGATGGTGGGCTTCGGCCGCCCACAGACTTTGCACTGCAGTATCACTGTGTCCCCAAGCAGGCAGGTCACATCCACTAAGGGCACGAGGAATTCTGGGGCCACTGCAATCAAATCCATACATGTTCACATTGTTTGTGATCCACTTAGGATAAAACAGCCTTTCTAAAAACACTGTTCTCATTCCCACTCATGTTGATATTCATGTTTGTGCCTGGGGCCCCTCATCCAACTTATTTATTTTTGGGTGCTGGGGATCAAACTCAGGGCCTTGCACTTGCTAAGCAAGTGCTCTACCACGGAGCTAAATCCCCAACCCTCATATTGTATAGCAGTTTAAATAACCTTCAGTCCAACACTGTTAAGTCATCTTTGTCCCTTTAAACAGTATATGAAATGTTTATTGTATAAAAATTAGGAAATATATAAAAACAAAAAGGAGGGAAAACTCCCTGATCCAGAGATAACTACTGTGAACATTCTTTACACAAACATACTTCTCACCCAAATTGAATCCCCTTAAACGTATCGCATGCCATAGTCTTTCTTATGGGATAGTTTATCATAAACATCTTTCCTTGTCCCTAACTACAGAAGTACATCACTATTGCTTAAAGTCTCTCCCTGAATGCTAGAAGTACCGTAATTTATTGAGCCAATTCCCACATTCTCAATTCTACCCCTTCGTAACTCACCTTCTTGGATGAAATTTGGATTTAAGATCTGAAAAACACAAAGAAACAGAAAATTGCTTGAATCCTAAGTAACTAAGAACGAGAGACTTTACCCTACTGAATAAAAAGAAAGTACCATTTAGGAGATGAAGCTGGAGCCCAACCTGCCCCCTTGTTGTGATGCAACTCCCTCTCCAACACAGAGGGTACTTTCCTGTCTGTTGTGGTTGGTCCTGCAGACTTATAGTCCCTGAAGTCTGCCACCTGCAGGGACATTTCCCTGTCCCTCTCCTCAGCTGCCCTTCCTCCCCTCCCACACAGAATCCCCTCTTCTTGCCTTTCAGCATGCACTCAAGCAACGCTGTGACACTGTAACACAGTACTGGAGCCTTGTCAAACTGGAAGGACCACCAAAGTGAGCTCACGCAATGGTTTCCTTCCAAATGTCTTTGTTCCTCCCCCTCCTTTCCCCCACAGAGGAAACTTCCTTTCAAGAGGCTGAATGCAGAGCTTCTCTGGCTGAAGGGAAAAAGGAAATCCACCTGTCCACCCTGTCCCTGCACAACCTCTTGTAGCCCAGGTCTCCATAGGACAGTTGGAAACCACTCACTGTTGTGACCTTTGTGCTGCACAGGTGAGCAGGCAGGGACACAGGTCCTCCTGCTCCCATGGCTGGCTCGAGGAGAAACTACCGGAGCTCCCTGTGCCCGCCATGTTGTTGGCCTCAGGATGACCCAGTTCTTTCACACAAGGGAGAACATTCTAGACAACTCACCTTTCTGGGACGTTCCCCCTTCTTGAGAGAATGGTCACTTTGACACCCGCCCTCTCCTTGTCCTTCGTATTACCTCTAATCAGGCAAGGGCAAGTCCAGGTCATGAAAGTGGCATGCTGGAAAAAGCATGGACTTTGGAGTCTAAGACTTAGACAGGTACCACCCACTCTGTGTAGGGGGATCCTATGCTGTTTGTTTAACTAACACCAATCAACGTCAGTTTCCTCCACTATAACCTGAGCATAAATATCACAGAAATTAAATGAAATATGTATGTCAAGGTCTTAGCACAATGCTTGACAAATAATGAGTACTCAATACCTATTTCGTAGAGATTGTCCAATTCAGTCATCTTCCTTCTGCTAAACAGCCTGTTATTAAAGTGGCTCATCTCTGCTACTTCATCTTGCAGAACTCTCCCTTCCTTCCTAGTGAAGCCTGAAAACCCATGTTCCTTGCAGAATAACCTAGGTGGGCCTTCGCTCATGTCCCTGTATCTTTCCCTCCCCATGTGAACATGCCTAATGTCTCTGTGTTCTTCACTTTTGGAGGGGCCTGCATAAGCCCTTTGGAACACAGATGTTATTGCCTTCTTTGGCTTCCCCTTTGCAAGTAACTGCCCACTTACACCACTCAGGTGTGTCACAGAGTGAGCTGCAGAAACTTGCCCTGCCAAGTTCTAGGGCTGAGTGTCCCAGCTCTGGCCACTGCAGTACCCTCCGCTAGTCTCGAAAGACACTCACATGACTGTACAAAACCAGTGGTTCTCAATCCTCAACCAGTACAATTTTAAAAACACTAAAAGACCAATGTCTGGGCCTCATGCCAAGAGAGTCTGCTTGTTTTCTTTTCTGCTTTTTTCCAATATCTGTATTATTGGTGTTAAGTGGGGCCCAGCGTCAGTTTTGAAAGCTCCTGCCGATGACTGTACACGCAGCCGGACTCGAAGACTGTTGGAAGTTCTGTTCTATCCCGAGCAACTGGCTATAAGCCAACTGCCGTCCCCCGAGGCCTTTGTGCAGAGGTGGTGGGGAATGTAAGGAGGCATCTGGAAAAAGCTCTTGCTTTTCTCACACCTAGGGGAATCCTCTGGACTATGGTAGGGGGAGGAATGTAAACAACCAATGAACCTGGCAAGCGGCACTGCTAAAAAGGCCGTGCGTTCATCAGCCTGGCTTAGGTGAGGCAGGAGAATCACATCTGGGTCAGTCACTTGACCAAGAAAAGGAGGCTGAGAATTTTTCTAAGCTTTAACAGTGGTCACTTCAGAGTGGGGGCATTAGGGTGGCTCTTTGCACTCAAAAACGCTGATGGAGCTCATATTCTGCACTAATTCCTGCGTGTGGTTTTGTGGATACAGAAATACTGAGGCACAGACCCTGCCCTCAGAATGCACAAAACATAATCTGAATTTTGGGTGATTTTTTTCTTTCTTTTCCACATATTATGCAATCAACATGTTTCACCGTGGTTCTTTTTCAAGGAAAAAGAAAGGTGCCTTCAGACCTATGAGATTGCAAGTCCTTTGGACAGGAGCCATCTGTCATTCATCTTTGTACCTCAGGGGCATCACCCAGGATCTGCTTTTTTTTTGGCGGGGGGGCGGTGCTGGGGATCAAATCCAGGGCCTTGTGCTTGCTAGGCAAGCGCTCTACCACTGAGCTAAATCCCCAACCCCAACAACCTGCATTTAATGCTAGGCATTTAATATGTTTTGCAGAATGAATATTTGACCTTTGGCCTCATTTCAGTTCTCCCAAGAATTTAGGACTGGCTCATAAATAGAATCTCAAAATAGGACCAAAAGATAGATAAAATAACTAGTTATGGGTAAATGGCTAATACTATTCGGGCCCAGCCTGCTGGCAAACACAGAAGGAATACAAACTTTTGGGGAAATGATGAAAAAGCAATATAATCTACAGCCTTCGAAAGAGGACATTCTTAGCAGCATGCAGTGCAGCAGAAGGTGTGGACCCTGCAAGCAGGCAGAGCAGCGTCCTGATCTCAGGCCAGACATAGTCTATTGCCTTGGACAACATTCTCACACAACTGGGCTTTGGTTTTATCTGTAAGTTGGAGATGCCGTCCTGGAGGGGTTGCTTGATGCAAAGACTCACTTTATTTGATAATTTACTGAGCTGACCCTTGTCTAGGTTGTAGCACTAAGCAGGGAGCAAGATGACAAGCTTTCTACCCTCAGTGGGCTGCTTAGCGGGGAGATGGAATTAAATGACACTTACGTTTGATGTAATGTTTGATGGATGTTAATGGTCAGCCTTCAATAAACATGGAGCTCAAAACACTCTCCTACCCTATTCCTGTTCAATCAAAAGGACTCTGGGGTGGAAGCTACTCGAGAATGCTGTAAGCTTTGTTCACTGGCCTGTATTCCCATCTTGAAGGGATGCATAGGGAGCAAGACATCAAATCCACGCCAGGAGTCTCACAGAGGTGATAACTGACAAAGGTTCAAGTAGCAGGTTCATATATAAAATTTTTTGAAGTACTGGCGATTGAACCTCCACCCACAGCATGCTGGGCAAGTGCTCTACCACTGCACTACATCCTCAGCCCCTATATAAAATTTTAAGTAGGGTTTCAAATTCTGTACGGTGGCAGTACTTCTATAAGAACACTCCAAACTGCTAAATAATTTATCTTAGTCCTCTTGTCACTTGACCCCAACTGTGTTACATGCCTTGTTGAATGAGTGCACTGTGTTAGAAGCAAATATTCCTAATTTGGGTACAGAATTTAATGGGGATGCTGGAGACAAAGGCAGCCAACTGCAGCTTCTCCATCTAGAAGGGACTTGTGGAAGCCATCAATCTTGGCTGACCCAGGAGGGAAGAGTCCAACTCAGCACAAGGTGTGGCCCATGACGGTAATAGTGTGGCATCAGGGATGTGTGAGGCATTACATAGTTCGTATAAGCTACTCTTATAAGCTGGACCTCCACTTACTGCTCCAAAGCCCGGGAGGAATGCAGAGGCAGTGTGATCTATTCCCATTTCCCAGATGAGACGAGGAAGTGAAAGGTAAGATTCTAGAGAGTGGCAGAGGGCTGGACCTGATTGCTTCTGGATTTTAGCCCAGAGCTCTCCCCACTACAGCAGTCAGGGCAGTAGGAGGGGTTGGGAAAGCGTCGTGCAACTTTGTCTCTGATGCCAAAGCCTGTTTATCTTTGCTCCCTATGATTGTCTTGATTTCACCTCTTCTTAGTCACATTTAAACTCTTCCAGCAGGACCAAGAACCTAAGGAAGATCCACACTGTCTTTCTAACTTTGACCTTGGATTATGTCCATTAAATGACTCATTCATTTTTCCTCTACTTTGAAGCAAATAGGGAACGGACTGGAGGGTCATGACATCCCTCTCACATAGCAGTCTAATTCCCTGTGTACTTGCCCATGGCTCCCTATGAACTCCATGCAGGCACCTGAGGACAAGCCATGTTTTGTTCACTGTCATTGAGTCCATGCCTAGTAAAAGACCTGATACATAATGCTCCATATTTGTCAGATAAATGAAAATTTAAAGTGGTGGAGTTTTGCAGAAGAGAGCTGACATAATACTGCCATGACTTGGAATGTTTATCCATTTCCATAAATTGGGAACATGATTTGCTTCAGAATCCCACCAGTTAGCCAGTGTCTGAGATTCAACTGTAGATCTTCTTCCTCTGTGCTCTTCAGGAGGCTGGTACCTTTAGAGCTCTGGTCAGGAGCCGCTGTGTTTTGGAGCATCTTACCTATACTGCAGGTGCCCTGCCAGACCTGTGCACCCTTAGGAGACAGTAACCTTGTCACATGTTTTATGTACAGTCATGGAGTTTAACATAGTACCTTGCACACATCAGAAGATCAAATACTGGTTGAATCAAATTAACTCAGGTCACTCAATTAATGGACTAGATAGAGTTGGGTGTCCTGGCCATCTTGTCTGGTGAGCATTGTTGGTATGTGCAAGGGACCTGCGGTGCTAATCATAAGACTCACATGTTTTTTGAAGTCAAATGTTTTCCTTCTTTGGAAATGGGGGGGGGCGGGTGTCAATGTAACGTGGTAGATGGGTTGGGGGCAGAGAACTGGACTCTGAAATAGAAGTGGTCATGGAGGAAACACGATGCTGTTCGTGTAAAATGCACATGTTCTTTCTGGGAGATGCAGGAACAAGTAGGGGCAAAGTCCAAGAGGAGGAGGCAGGGTAGACTGCAGAAAGCACTTCTCAGGAACTGGTTTTATTTGAACAGCAGAGGGCGGCAGGTGGTAGGGCTTCCTCTGAGACAGGAAGGAGTCCCACAAAGTGTGCCACCAGCAATTTAGCTTCTTCCTTCTGGAGAGAAATCCAAGTATTCTTCTTCAAAATGGGAAAGCAGTGTAGTAAGAGAAAATGTAATAGGTAAAATAAACCAGACTCGAGTAATATAAACTAAGTTTGAAGAGTTTAAGTCCTGTTTTTTTTTTTGGCCTGTCAGTGCCTAAAACTCTGGCTTTCAGAGTAAAGGTGCTTTCTAATTCTTTGAAGTATGTTGGTGGTATCATGATTGGAATTGCATTAAATCTGTATAGTAATTTAGGAAGTATAGCCATTTTCACTACGTTGGTTCTTCCTACCCAGGAACATGGGATATTTTTCCATTTTCTGATAGCCCTTTCAATTTCCTTTTTTAGAGTACTGTAGTTTTCGATGTAAAGATTTTTACTTCCTTTGTTAGATGGATTCCTAAGTATTTTATTTTTTTGTGTGCAATTTTGAAAGGTATATCTTCTGTTTTTTTCGGTGGGTTTGTTGTTTGTGTATAGGAATGCTATTGACTTTTGGGTGTTGACTTTGTATCCAGCAACACAATTGAATTTCGTTATTAAATCTAGAAGCTTTTTGGTGGAGTTTTTTTGGGAGATGTAAATCAAAACAACATTAAGATTCCATCTCACTCCAGAAAGAACCGTGTTTATGAAAAAAATAAACCAACAAAAAGTACTGGCGGGGCTATGGGGAAAAAGGAACACTCCTCCACTGTTGGTGGGAATGTAGACTGGTCCAGCCACTGTAGAAATCAATATGGAGATTCCTCAAAAAACTAGAACTACAGGTTCCATTTGATCTAGCTATTCCCCTACTGGGGATCTTCCCAGAAGAATTAAAATCATCATACCACAGGATATATGCACAACCATGTTTATAGCAACACAATTTGTAATAGCTAAGTCTTGGAAACAGCCTAAATGCCCAACAACCAATGAATGGCTAAAGAAAATGTGGCTTTTCTACACAATGGAGTACTACACAGCCATAAAAAAGGAGAAACTAGAGTCATTTGTATGTAAATGGATGTTTCTTGAGAACATACTATTGAGTGAAATAAATCAGACACTCATGAGTACACATCGAATTGTTTCTCTGATATGAGAAACCATAACTGTAAATAAGGACAAAGAGGTGTAATAGATATTATATAAAAGGAAGATAATATACAAAGGAGAGTAGTACTAGAAAGAGGGAAAGGGGAAAAGCAGGATGGGAAAAAATGGAAAGAAAGGGGAAGGGAAATCATGGAGAAATGTGAATAAACCTGCTGTAAATAGGGATGGAGGGAACAGACGGGAGGGGTGGGGAAGGGGGGGGAGAACCAAGAGGCACCATGTACAGGTACAAAATAATTATGATGAATGTGATCATTATATGTGCAATGTACCAATACATGTTCTTGGTTTAAAAAAAAAAAAAGAGTAAAGGTGAAATTCTGTCTAGAAAACCAGCAGTCAACTGAGCCCTGAAGGAAAATAATCTGATCCCATTTTTGCCAACTCAGTCATGACCCAATCACAAAACATGCTTCAACACTATATAGTGAGGATGCTGAAGGAATAAATGTGGTCAAAGGAAACTCAAATCAGAAGTCCTAAGCCAACTCAGCACTACCTTGAATGAGCCCAGATTTCTATACTTGGCTTCTTCTGGTCCCTTTATGATGGTTTCCTGTGGATCTGTGTGCAGAGTAGGAAGGGAAAGGATTTTGGATGGTGAGATCTGGCAATAAAATTAGCAGACTAAAAAAAATACATTTCTGGGTTGGGGCTGTCGCCAGATGGTAGAGCACTTGCTTGAATGTGTGAGGCCCTGGGTTCAACCCCTAGCAGCACAAAAAAATAAAATGAAAATTTATAAAAACTGTGGCCATATGATTTCTGATTTGGAGATTCGACCCTTCATGATTTCAATATAGTCAAAGCAGGCACACTTCCCTAAATTTTTAGAAAATGTTCCTAACTCTGCTCATTTCTAAATGAACATAAGAGAAGCTGCAATTTAAAAATGTAAATGTGGTGAGAGGAAGGGGGGAAAAGAATTGAGATGTTACATACATGTATCAATTCCCCACACTTAATGTAATCATTATATACCTCAAACATGTACTAATAAAAATAAAAAAATTTTAAAAAGAAAAAATATAAATGCAGCACAGTCCCAGACAGCAACAGACTTGTCTTCTTGAACTACTTCCTCTCATATGTTTTCACTGTCGTTCAGTCCTAAGTATTTTTTCCTGCAAATACGATTTTTTCTTTGATCCAAGTCTAATGAAAATGCTTTTAAATTTCCAAATGATTTCTTAAGAAATGCTATGAGTTTCTAACTTAATTACATTGTGGTTGAAAACTCGGTCTATTTATGCTATTGATGCCTTGACTTTTTGTTGAGATTCACTTTATGAGTAATACATGTTCAAGTTTTGTAATACATTCCATGTGTTTTTAGAGAAAAATGTATAATCACTTGCTGTTGGATGTAGGTCTCTAGAGATGTCCATGTGCCAACCACATACATTGTTTTATGAGTACTTCTGGTATAAGTCCTTTTCCTGTGCTCCTTGGTATTTTGGTTACATTTACATTTAGTGTATTCCCAAAAATAAAACAAAGATGTAAGTACGATATTTGACAGAAAAATGAAAAAAGGTATCACCTGTCTCACAAATAGGAGGAAAAAGGAACAGAAGAGGAGCTTGTTGCTGTGCACGCAGTGGTCTCTGGGTGGCCTTGCGGCACAGACATCAGTCTGGAAGGCACAGGGTTGGGGCCAGGGATGGCTCCGTGGGCTGTGCTCAGCGCTTTATTCCTGCCTCTTCTCTGTGCTCCCCAGGCTTCCACTAGCTTCTCTCCTGCGGGTATTTCTAACTTGTCCCCACCATTGTTTACACTGGTTCCGTTTATCCTCCTAATGCACAGAGCTCTACCTGAAAACCTTTGCCATGTCTCGCCACCCACTGGATCATGTCTTGGTTCCCAGCAAGTCCTTCTAGATCCTGGCAGCCTTGTCTCAATCCATTTGCTGGCTTTACTTCCTATATCTCTTCCCACGTACTCTAACCCCAGATACCCAACCATATGACTTCTCAAAATGTGCTGGGAGCCGTTCTACTGCAGGGCCTTCGGTCATGATCTTTCCTCATTCTTTACTCTCCTCTAAGACTGCTTGTGTCCTATATCAGTCCAACACATACACCAGCATGATGAGAATCACAGACCATGTTTACTGGCTTTCCTGGGAGACAAGCTGCCCAGGGTAATTACTTTACCCCTTCTGCTTGGTTTTCTCCTCTGTAAAATGGTAATTATGATAATGGTACCTATGTCACGATGCTGTTGGGAGGAAAGGACTCTGCACAGTGCCAGGTACTGCTTAGTAGCAGCTTAGTACTGCTAAGTAGACTGCTAAGTAGTAGCTACTATTACTGTGAACCCCCCTGTTTGAGTATGTAAATATCCACTGAATGAATAAAAGACTCTGTGCACAATCACTCCTTCTCCATGACTCTATTAGAGCAACTTGTAAAGTTTGCTATGCAACAGATATTAATCAAACTTGCCTCTCCCCGCTGCCTTCCTCCTTCTTCTCCATGGCTCAATCCTGAGCCTGCTACTGGAGGAGAAGGCTCCTTCTTCCTTCTTCTCTGGTGTGAACTCAAGACCCTCGCACTGAGCTACATCCCTAGTTCCCCTCCCCTTTAATTTTTATTTTGAGACAGTCTTGCTAAGTCATTTAGTTGCCCAGGCTAGGCCTGAATTTGCCTCCCAGAGTACCGGGATTACAGGTGTGCACCACCACACCCAGCTCCACTGTATGCTTCTAATCTTACATAATCTCTTTGGCCCTCCACAGAACTCACTGCAACGCCTAGTGACAATCAAATTGTGTCCAATCAAATGACACTGAGGAACCCACAGTGCATGAGCTTATAGGTGATATATGTGGGAACGGGTTGGTGGTGGCCTTTTCTCCTCCAGGAGCAGGCTCAGGTTTAAGTCATGGTACTTCACACTCTCGGCGTAAACGAAATAGGCCTTCGGAATGGAGTGAGGGCGTCGCAGGACACAACTGAGGGCATGCTGGGTGACAGTGCTGGCCTGAGAAACCAACTCAGACATTTCTGGCCCATGTAATTGGACTTCCTTTCTTGGCTGCCATATCTGGGTTCCTGAGTCACTGGGCAAAGGCAGGTATGAGTAATTACCCCAACAGTGGAGGGATTAAAAAAGTTGTTGAGGAAGAAATTCTCCTCCTGCAAGCTGGTGTGCAACAGGGAGGGCCTGAGCCTGAGCGCGCAGACTCCTCCTTACCCGACAGAGGTTGGGTCTCTCAGGCAACCTGAGCAAGACCTGTTCTTTTCATCAGTCACATGACCTTGACCTGTCTGAACCTGCTTCCTCCAGGAGAGTAAGAAAGCCCCTTTCTTTCCTTTGCTGTGGCTGTAAAGAACAGCAAGCTGGAAGGTGTGGCTATGCAGTGGATGGTCTTCTCATAACTCCCTGAGGACACGCCAGCTCCCGCCAAGCCGCCTTCCCTGGGTGATGGAATATCGATCAGTCTCTGCGTGGCGAGTCACAGCAAAGCTGGGCAGTCTCTGAGCCAAACCCATCAGATGGATTATAAAGAAAATATTTTGTCAAAATGAGAAGAATGCAATGCTTCACTTTCTTTTCCTCCCAAGGTTTCTTTTCATTAAAAAATTCTTCTTGTAAAACACAGAAACAGTCATCAGTGGTGCCACGCTGGTAACCTCAGGTCAGTGCCCTGGCGAGGGGTGCAGAAATTTCCTTCAGTCTGTCTGGCCAGGCTATTTTGAAGCTCTGGATGTGGGAGAAAGCAGCCAGGGGAGCAGGGGTGGAACTGCCGGCAGCTCAGTGAAGACAGGATGATCCGGCTAGGGAAGGAAGGAGGAGCGGCTCTGGCCTCTTATGCTATTCCCCAGGTGCGAGTGGACTCAGCAGGAAATCTGCCCAGGCCATTCTGCCACGGCCCCTGAAAGACAAGCACAGTCTTCCAGTTCCTCTTTTTGCCCTGTTGCTTTCAGTGGCAAACATCACCCTGTAGACCTGCACAGTGTCCACCTGTACACTTGGAGCTGTGTGGGAACCAGAGCAACCTGACACCAAGGAAGTCTAACTGACCCGCGGTCACGCAGTTGGTAGGCAGACCACAATCCAGGGTTTCTGATTCCTGTCTCATATTCTTTCCATGTGGTGGACTTTGTGGGACTTGTTTAAATCGTATTTCAGCTTTGGAAACCAGGACTGGCAGAAATGATGCCCTCTTTGTTGAGGGCGAGAACTGAGGAACACATTCATGCAGAAAAGCTGGCGCTAGGAGACAGGTCTTCTCAGCTACCAGAGGAGGTGGGGTGCTCGAGTTGCTGCCGGGACGGCGTGTGCTCAGGCACAAGCCAGGGAAAAGCAGAAACTGCCTCAGGGTAACTTCCAGCCTTCGGACAGAAAGTTACAACTTCTGTGCCTTACTTTCCTCTATTTAAAGTGAAGCGGCTAGCAGGGGCTGGGGTCGGGGGCAGAGGTCAGTAGAGAGCTATTGTTCCTTGGGCACATAGTATGTTTGGGATGGCAAAAAGATTCTGGAAATGGATGGTGCTGAAAGTTGCACAATGTTTTGAAGGTACTTAATGCCACCGAATCATACTCTTAAAAATAATTAAAATAGACAGATGTGGTGGGACACTCTTGTAATTCCAGCACTCGGGAGGCTGAGGCAGGAGGATTGCCTTGAGTTTGAGGCCGGCCTGAGCTACACAGTGAGTTCAAGGCCAGCCTGGACTACAAAGTGAGACCCTGTCTCAAAATTTTTAAAAAATAGTTAAAATGGCCAATTTAAAGTTATTTATATTTTATAATAGTAAAAGAATGAGGAGAAGGGAAGTAAAAAGATGTATCATGTACAAGCACCAACTCCGCACCATGAATGTAACCACCTTGTATTGCAAATGTGTACTAAAAATTTTTTTTTAAAAAATGAGTGAAGGAATTGGGTTAACCAAAGGTTTCCAAGTTTCTGTTGACCCTGAAAGTCTGATTCTCACCCTGGCTGGAAATTTCCCTCAAAATTAGCTTTCCTTTCCGCTCATCTTTCAGAGCCCTCTCCAAGACCCCTGCCCTGTCCTCACTCTGTATGAAGTGTCGGGTGGCTGGTGTAGGACTGAGGGCAATGTCAGTACTCGGTCTGGGCATGGATGAGGCTGGCGGCACAGTGAATATCTGGGGCAGAGATGGAGTCTCACTGGAACCATGACAACCTCTTAATCTGGAGAACCGAGCTTCTTTGCTACGAGTGGTACTGGGCTTTTATAAACAATTAAACTGGGGATTTAGCTCAGTGATTAGAGTGCTTGCCTTGCAAGCACAAGGCCCTGAGTTCGATCCCCAGCACCACCGAAAAAAAAAAAACAAAAAAAAAAATTAAAATGCATGTACTTAGTTAGATTTGCCATAAAAGCTGGGCTGAGAATCTTCATCAGATACAAAGGTTGGTTCTGGCCTTACAACTCCATTGTGTCTAGGAAGGTGAAGAAATGGGTATGAAAATGCAAGAATTGACACAGCCGTCAGACAACCTTTGAGGGGTAGCGTGGCTATGGGAACCTGTGTAGCTTGGGTGCTAGGAGAAATCCAGTACTACCCAGAAAGGCTTCAGGTTTCTTAGAGATGGGCATCAGCTAAAGGAGGGCAAATTCTGACCCTGGTCTCTCAAACTCTGGCCCTAGCCCAGAGAGTCAACACAGACAGAGCGGCAGGGCGCGAGTGGAGAAGCTGGCTGGTGGGCGTGTGGTCTCCAGGCCAGTAAATGGCAATCAGGAATCTAAGCTGTACTGGAAAAATGAATTAACTGGTTCCTAGGGTACCCCAGTAAATTACCCTGATTTAGCTCTTCTTTCATGTATTAAAACTTCTATCACAATTGTACCTCCTTTACTCTGACTCCACAAGTTTAACAAGCACAAAGTAAGGCTGAATTAAGGACAGACACTTGTCAGAGTTAGAACAGCTTTCTGGGAAGTGTAGTCACAGAAGGGCAGGAGGCCAGACCACGGGGG